>JAMWET010005191.1:0-22883 GCA_024036415.1 Prochilodus magdalenae | reverse complement strand
CTTCAGGTCGGAGGTACAGAAGCGTGAAATGCCGGACTACCAGATTAAAGAACTCTTTCTTTCCCACAGCCATCAGACTCTTTAACAGTTGAGCTGATGTCTCTCCTCATAGACATCACTGTATTTATAACAATTGCACTAACTCATATCATTTTTTTGCACATGAATAGTTGCACTACTGTACTTGACTGGTTGTGTCTGCATACAGCTGCACACATCGTTTTGCACATGTAACTGTTCTTGTATGGTTATATTTCAGCTCTTTTTGCACAAACACCACTTTACTACAGACTGTTACAATGTAACTAATGTAGCACATACCTGCACAATGTATATAGCCTGTATAATTCTAAATTGTTTACATTTTATATTTTATATTTTATTTATATATTCTCTGCATGCTTAATTTTTGATCCTTGTTATCTGTCTATTTATATTTATACTTTTTATTCTATGACATCCAATGTGGGCAGCAAAGTAAGAATTTCATTGTACAGGGAAACTAGTTTCCTTACTGTGCATATGACAATAAAGCTTTGAATCTTGAATCTTGAATGATTTGGAGTAAGTGGCTCCAGACTGGTGGGATCACTAATGTTATTGACAGTGAGTGGACGGTTATTTACAATGGACATAGCTTCGTAAAAGAATGTCCTTAAGGAAGCTTCCAGCACTGTCAGCAAAGACAGCTTCTCACTGTCCTAATTTGGCGCTCCCAGACACCTCCAGTGTGGCTAGATTGTGGTGTATTCATCTGAAAGTCACACTGATTCGCTGCCAAGTACGCAGCCACTCTTTCCTTACTTAGTTCTCTCAGAGCCTTTGTAATTTCATTTTTTGCTCCTACAAAGTTAGTGCCCTGATCTGATCTAATGTGTCTAACGGTTCCATGGATAGCAATAAAGCATCGTAGGGCATTGATAAATGTGTCAGTCGTCATATCCTCCAGCATCTCAATGTGAACTGCCCTGGAACACAGACACGTAAAGAGGAGGCCATACCGTTTTTGTTCTTTACGACCTTGCTTGGTGTGGAAAGGACCAAAGCAGTCCATGCCACAGTACGTGAACGGTGGCGCAGGATCAACACGGTCACTTGGTAAATCCGCCATCCGTTGCTCCTCCAGTGGTGCACGCACCCTCCTGCACCTTACACACTGCTTGATGTATTGGGCTACGGCCTTAGTTCCACCAACTATCCAGTAACCATTGGCTCTTAACTCATTGAGAGTTTGTCCTCTGCCTTGGTGTTGCACCTTGTCGTGATGATATGCAATGATGAGGTTTGTAACGGTGCAATTTTAAGGAAGGATTACTGGGTGTCTCAACTCAAAAGGCTCAGATGCCTTCCTCAATCTTCCTCCCACTCTCATTATACCATTGTGGAGGAACGGGTCGAGCTGATGGAGTTGATGATTATGAGGCAGCTTTCCTGATTTCTGTTGAAGTATGTTTAACTGTTCTTGGAAGGCATCTTGTTGTGCAAGCTTGATAATAGTCAATGCAGCATGCCTTCTCTCTTCCACATTTAAAGGTTCCGTGTTCTTGATCCTCTTAGCCAACCGCTGGATACGAGCAATAACATTGACTGCTGTGGTCCATCTTGAGAACCGTGACAGGTGTTTTTAAATGTCAAATTGCCTTGTGGCCTCAGTTTTCAGCACCTGCGTAATCCTTACCTCCGGATCTCCCACCAGCAGCTCTGAGGTAACCTGGTTTGTGGCTATTTCTCGCCAGAGAGCCAATTCGAGTTGATAAGGTCAGCCACCTTGAGGCCTCTGGAGGCGTGGTCCGCTGGATTTTCTCCTGTATCAACGTAGTGCCATTGCCTTGTGTCAGTAGTTTCTCGAATTCTCTGAACTCGGTTCGCAACAAAGACATGAAACCTTTGTGCTTCGTTATTGATATAGCCGAGTACTACTTGAGAATCTGTCCAATAATATCATCGATCTTGAATTCTAGCTCCTCCCTCAACATGTTGCTCACGGCTGCTGAGGTTACTGCAGCAGTTAGCTCTAACCTTGGTATGGTGACTATTTTAGTTGGTGCAACTCTAGCTTTGCCCATGACCAAGGAACAGTGCACCTTCTCCTCGCTCAACAACCTGATGTAAGAGCACTGGCCATAACCTTGCCTGCTCGCATCAGAAAAATGATGCAGTTCAGCTCTCTGAACCTCACCAAAGCCAACAGGTATAAAGCATCTTGGAATCTCGATCTTCTCAAGATTTTCCAAATCCTTCATCCAAATCTCCCACCTTAACTTCAAATCATTGGGTAGTGGTTCGTCCCACCCAGTACCTCTCTGACACATCTCTTGCAGCACTCTTTTTCCTTCAAGAATGAATGGAGCCAGAAACCCTAAAGGGTCGTATAAAGAGGCCACAACTGAGAGAATCCCTCTTCGTGTCGCTGGTTTCTCATCAACTGTCACCTTGAAGGAAAAACTGTCGCTTTCAATGTTCCATCTTATACCAAGTACTCTTTGCACTGGTAAGTCATCATGGCTGAGATCAACATTTTTTACCTCCACCGCACGTTCTGCAATGTTGATGGAATCTAGTACCTCTCGGTTATTGGAAAGGAATTTGTGAAGGTGCAACTTTCCTTTAGCACACACAGTTTGGGCTTCCTTCACTAACTCAATTGCCTCATCAACCGATTTCACGCTTATGAGGCCATCATCAACATAGAAATGCTTCTTGATGAAGCTAGCTGCAGAGGGGCACAAGTTCTCGTTTTGAGTAGCAAGGTGTTTCATACCATAATTGGCGCAGCCAGGGGAAGATGATGCTCCAAACAGGTGCACCTTCATGCGGTATTCAGATGGTTCTGAGTTTGTGTCTCCATTTTCCCACCAGAGAAACCGCAAATAGTCTCTATATTCTTTGCTGACATGAAATCTGTGGAACATCTTCTCAACATCGCACATGACTGCAATGGGATGCTTACGGAAACGGCATAGTACAGCCGTAAGACCATTTGTAAGGTCAGGTCCCGTTAACAGATGATCATTTAATGATGTGCCTTCATACTTTGCAGAACAGTCGAAAACCACTCGGATCTGGTTTCCCGGGGTGGTAAACCCCTTGATGTGGGATATACCAGATTTTCCCAGGCTCTGGTTGAGTGTCTACCTTTTCTGCATCATCATCCTTGAAGACACCTTCCATGAACCTCACATAATCATTTTTGAACTTGGGATCTCTATCCAGCTTCCTTTTAAGTTGCTTCAGCCGAGCCAAAGCCAGCTTCTTATTGTCTGGGAGGTGAGGACGTGCTTTAAATGGAAGAGGCATCTCAAGGTGGCCATGCTCGTTTTGCTGGATTCCTTCCTTTAAGATCTGCAGGAAGCAAATATCTTCTTGAGATATGCTTTTGTCGCATGATTTTGTGTCTGCAAAATCGGACTCAAGAGCCTTAATGACAGAAGATGGTGTTTTAGGTGGTAGCTCTCTGACAGATACCTGATGACAAAGACCAGTCAGATCTTTAGAACTTACATGCTGTGGTGTGCCTCCCACAATGCTCCAGCCAAGGTCCATTTTAATGGCGTAGGGCTCACAGTCACCCCCAGTGATAACATTTCTTGGAATTAATGCTCTGGAGCAGTCATAACCAATCAATAACCCGACACCACAGTCCATTAATGGGGGTATCTCTTGGGCTATGCTGACAAGGTGTTTCCACTTGTTGGCTGTTTGACAAGTGGGGATATGTGCACAGTCAAGAGGAATAAAGTCTCTTGTGTAGGCTGGAGGTAGGTTGAAGGAAATGTCTGAAGTGAGACCTCTAACTTTAAGATTACATACTTTTTGACTCTTCACAATTGATGGAAAGCTTCAATTTTACTGGTTCCATTGCTACCTGAAGCCTTTCGCACACCTCTTGATCTACAAATGTCTGGCTGCTTTGTGTGTCCAGTAGGGCATATGCTAGGATTTCATTATCAGGAGCATTAGATGCTGAAATCCAAACTGGCACAATCATAGATGTGCTCCCACCTTCTCCTCCGTTCACACAGCAAGATAATGAGGATGTACTTTCTTCAACTGCACTTTGCTTTGATTCTGCTGGGACACGATCTTGATACAATGGAGTTGGGTGACTCTTTCTGCATATACCTTTAGAATTGTGACCTTTTCTCAGACATGCAAAACACAACTTGTTGTCATGTATGCATTTTTTCTTTTCTTCTAGAGACATTTCTGTTAGCCTTTTGCATTTATGTATTGAGTGGTTTTCTCCACAGCAAATACACTTGCCTATGTATGAGTTTTGTAATGATGTGCTCCATTTCTTTGGGCTTTCAGCGTCTCTCAACTGGATTTCACCAAGGTCTGGTTTCGGTGTGGAGCTTGATGAAACTGGGGCCTTCCGTTTGTGGCAAAGGTGTTTGATTTTGAGCGCTTAATCTCTCTTAGTGGTGACTCTGCGGAGTGCTTTAAAGCGTGTAAGGATGACACTGGATTACATGCAATACGTGCCTCTTTTGCGATGAATGAAGCAAACTCATTAAAGCTTGGATAGTCCTCGCCTTGATCCAGCTGCTTTGTGACGTAGCGGTTGCACCTGGATGTCACCCATTCAGGAAGCTTGGCCAGCATTTTCTGGTTCTCCTCGCAGTCATTCAGAACCTGTAAA
Source organism: Prochilodus magdalenae (assembly GCA_024036415.1). Taxonomy (NCBI): domain Eukaryota; kingdom Metazoa; phylum Chordata; class Actinopteri; order Characiformes; family Prochilodontidae; genus Prochilodus; species Prochilodus magdalenae. Next base: position 18,241 of record JAMWET010005191.1, on the reverse strand, counting down.
CCCTTTATATGAGGCATGGCATTACTACATGTTTGGAGGAAATCGCTGAATTCTCTCAGCTTAATGTAATCTTTTCCACCAATTTTTGGCCACATATTTAGCTTCTCTCTGAAGGCCCGGTGCACTACAAAGGAATGTCCATATCTAGCATTCAGTCTTTTCCATGCTTGTTGATAGGCCTCTTCGTCTTTCCTGTAGAAGCTGCCCTCAAGAAAGGATTTTGCCTCACCTGCAATGTACCTTTGAAGGTAGAACAGCCTATCTGCAGGGTTGGAGCATCGTCTCTCTATAAGAGCTTTAAAACTTGTGCTCCATTCTGTGAACTTCAGAGGATCACCTGAGAATATGGTAGGTTCTGGGGTTGGAAGGCGAGATAAGGATTCTTGTAATGCTTGGACTAAGGATGTCTCCTTCTTCACAGCTTGCCGTTCTTGGCCTGGGATGGGGTGAGTGCATGGGTTTGTATCATTGACTTTGCTGCATACAAGACTGCATGTGCCATCCCTTTCCTTTGACTCTTCTTCAATGTAAACATTTAACTTTGCCTGAATAACGTCAATGTCTCTCTGATTTTCAAGTTTTTTCAACTGCTGACGTTGAGCTTCAACGGCAGCTTCCATATCTATTTCTGCCCTCTTAGCTGAAATGCTAGGTGATTCTGAGAGATGGTTAGAATGGTTACAGCTGGGGGGCAGCAACTCCGGAGACTGTGGATCCATATATAGACCTAGCATATTCATTATCAAGTAGCATGCATAATCTTGATCTTTCCGCCTCAGTATCAAACTCAACTCCTTCTTCAGATAGATGCACTCTCATCAACTGCAGTAAGTCTTCTGTCACCGCTGAGCATGCGTCCTTCGAATTTCTTGACTTGGTGCAGTTTGAAATCGGATGCTATCATACAGCTCCTTTACCTCAGAGTTAAGCTTCTCAGTCTCATCCATCATGTCATACATGTCACCTTCAGAGCACTCTTGTTTCAACCTTGTACGAACTCCTCTTACATTAATCTTCCATTTCTCATATGTTGCTTTAAACTTCTTCTCCTTTTGAATTAACTCTTGCTCTTTTAGTTCTTGCATTTTAGGTGTTATTCGTCTTTCACGAGAGGATTTTCTAATTTTTCCCTCATCTAGCTCCCCTGTTTTTTGCTCTTGTGACATGACATCAGACTGATTATCACCATTTTGAGACATTTTGAACCTTCCAAAATTACCATATGAAGAAAGCAAGGTAAGTAAGTTACAAGGATATGATGGCTATAATTCGCAGCAAGTAACCAAATAACCAAAAAATGACTCCTTTAATACTTGATTAGCACCTGAGTGTAGCTTTCCCAGGTTATTGTAACCCAACAAATATTAAACAGTCATCTCATCAAAAAAAAAACCGAACAATAACAGTTATTATCAGAGCATTATTATTAATCCCTTTTTTTCTTTGAAGTTCTGAATTCCTTTAATTTGTGATTGTTATGATTAACGTTACCTTATGCATTATCCATCAACTTCCTGAGGCATAATAATTGCACAGTCTAACCTGAGAGCTCGTGGTAGCCTGCAACTGCTTGACGGAGTGTTCGCTAAAACCTGTAGCTCAAAGCGACGCCGCCTCTCACCGTAGCCTGTAGTTAGCGCCTCTCGCCGTAGCTTGTAGCTAGCGCCTCTCGCCGTAGCCTGTAGCTAGCGCCTCTCGCCGTAGCCTGTAGCTAGCTGTACTCTGAAGCCTCGTGGATGGATAAGGCCACGTTTTCACTGTATCTACTCTGGTAAAAGATTCACGCTTCTTACTGATGTCCACAACCACTTTATTTTCCTCACCAGGTTACGGAACACCGTGAAAACTTGCAACAACTAAAACACATATCATATACATCATTTTCAGAATTTGTTTCGTCTACAAAGGTACACAATTTCAACAGTTATACAATAATTACTGTGTACGACCAGTAGTAGACAGTCCTCTCTCGTTTCTTCTCTTCTCTCCATTAGTTTTCACTCGCAATTTCCGGCTCACGTTACGCAAACAGGAAATAGCCTCCCACAACAATTTTTACTTATAACATTTCAATAAAGTCTGACAACATGACAACTATGAATTACATTGCAGACTACATCATTAATTTATGTAAACATAAATAACAAAAAAAACAAACCAGAATCAAATATGACTTAGCTAACTTCTGCACATAGCTGTATTGTGAGCTTCAGCTACACAAAGAATTCTGCCATAAAGGTTATTGGGATTGTAAAGATATATAAAGATGTTTCTCTCACTATTTTTCCTTGTTTTTTTCCTTTAGAGTTTTGTTTTGTTTTTCTGTTCTACAAAATGTTTATTTGGATTTGAATTTCTGATGCCTGATGTCAGGCGAGTTCAGCTTTTAGAGGTATCTAAGTCTGTGGACCATTTAAAGACTTCACTAGAGGAAAAGTTACAACTAGTGGGTCTTACCTGCGTCAGCGAGCGATCTGTCCGGCCCAAACCCTTACATGTCCCCAGAGACATGAAGTCTGAAATCTTGGACGAGCTCGTACAGATGATTTTTGAAATCAAAGCATATCCTGATGCGTGTAAGATTAAATCAGTTGCATCTGCTTTGGTACAGAAACATCCGTGCCTTACAGAACCTGGCAGGTCCAGGTTGGGATGGCTGGATGATGAGCATGAAATTTAAACTTGGCAACTACAGTGCCACATTACTGGTTGCTGGATACTCAGAAGGCAGCATCAACTACAAAAGAGTAGGAGGTGGGGGTGAAGGGCTGAGGGCTGAAGAGGTCTAAAAGAGCAGAGGTTAACTTTTTACCTGATCACCCAGCAGACCACACAAACAAATCTCTTAAAAAAGAAAGACCTGCCATTATTGAAGAAACTCAGAGAAAGAGGATACATGCAGCACTTATTCATCAGAAGATGGAAGTAACCTCCTCTCTTCAGGGTAAGGAGATCATAGAGAATGAACCACTTGTTGAAGAAATGAGGGAGAGGTGGGCTGTGCTTTTTTATGAAGAGGAGGAAAGTGACTGTGGTATTTTATGTTTATTTTATTAATAATTCATTGAAACAACATAATCAAACTGTCTGATTTCTGTAATTTTCTGTAACCTCCTGAGCACATTTAAAGAATCTCACACAGCACAAATATTCAGCACCTGCTGAACCTGTATAGAAGGTGAAGCGAGGCATTTGGGAAGGAACTGAAGACACTTTTGGAGAACCTGAATGACCAGGTATTTTTATTAATGAAGTTTTTCCAGCCGGCTCTGTGTGTTTAAGGAATTAATCTTGCAGCAGCTATTTTTTGTACTTTCCAAGATGGCGGGGTGTGCACATGCAGCTGTGAGTTCTGCTTGATGTTGGTAGAAACAGACTTTTAGAGTTTAACTCCGAACTCAAAGAGTAGCTGCGAGTCTGTGGTTTGCACAGGAGACCGGCACCACCACTGACCCCCACTACTGCGTCTCACCCACCGTGGCAGCGCGATAAGAAGCAGATGAGGGGTGAGGGCGGAGGTATCCGAACGAGGCAGCAGCCATCCCCACCATGATACTGGCCAATGTACGCTCTCTGGACAACAAACTGGACTACATTCGCTTACTACGGTCATCTCAGAAGACTGTGAGAGACGGGTACGGTTTTAGAGCAGCTAACATGCTATCGGCCGGACAGATCATTGATGCTTGGTGTTGTAACGCTGCTGTGGTCTTCACCGTTAGTGGAGATGATGGTTATTAAGTGCTGACCGTTCTATTCTATATCTATATCCCTCCGAGCTCCAACATCAACGACAGTAGTTGGTGACCAGGTGCTGACGCTGTCTCCGGACAATGTGAGAAGAGCTTTCAGCAAGGTCAGTGCTGGCAAAGCACCTGGTCCTGACAACATACCTGGTGTGCTGAAGGGGGAACTTGTAGATGTGTACACAGACATCTTTAACCCCTCACTCAGCCAGACTGTGGACCGCACATGCTTCAAAGCCACCACCATAATCCTGGTGCCAAAAAAGGCGTCGCCCTCCAGTTTCACTGACCACTGTCAGGTTGCACTCACCTCCACCCTCATGAAGTGCTTCGAACAGTTAGTGATGAAACACATCAGGCTGAAACTTCACTGACCAGGAAGGCTCATCAGCGACTCTACCTTCTCCACAAGCTCCACCCACTACACAATAGGCTGCCATTAGGGAGGAGACTGCAGAGTCTCGTGGCTAGGACCAGCAGACTGAGGGACAGCTCCATCCACCAGGCTGCCAGGATGCTTCACTCTCTCCCTGCCCACGCCCTCTACACACAAACTCACATCTAGTGCTATTTCTAAGCTGATATTTAGAAGAACAATGCTGAATTTGCTACATACAATGAAATATTGTATTGTATTAAAGAGTGTTACCTCACTTCCTGCTGGAGGAAATTATAAAAAATTTTTGTGTATGATGCGGGAGCAGAATCAGCACCACAGGCTTTAGAGCAGAAGGAGTTTCCCTGGGTCTGAGTCTGACAGATTGAGAACTGTGGTTGTGATTACTGGGTGTGAACTGATCCACTGAGGTTGGAGGACGTCCACATCACACCCTGATGGCCAAGAGAGGATCAGTGGAGGTGTCAGTACTTCCAGGAACCTCCACTGTGAATGAGACACAGCTGAAGGAAATGAGTTTCTGGTTTGTGTGAGTGGTTCTGGAGGATCTGCAGAATGGTGATTATTATAATTGGTCAGTTCTGCTGTTTACTTCAGTAGTCTGGGAGAAAATCCATCTTCAGAATCATCATGCTGGCCGTCCTGGAGTATCAACAACCTGGAAGGACTGTACCATGAAGTGAATGCAGTGAAAGAGAAATGTTCATAAACTGTACATAATTATGTAAACTGGTAATTTATTGAGATCTGTTTATTTTTTCACTCACAGATTAAATAGCTCAGCAGCACATCCAGAACTGTCCCTCCTCGGAAAAGCCACGTCATGTACAGAGCTCTGTTTAAAGATGTTCATGAGTGATAGATTCTAGTTCATGATTCACTCAAGTTTATTTGAGCAATGCTCCTTTTTTATAATATATTATGGAACGTTTAACCTTATTATTATTATTATTATTATTATTATTATTATTATTATTATTATTATTATTATTACTGTCACACTTTTGCCAAAATCTAGTAAATAAAAAAGTCATGCTGATTCTCCTAAGGTTGTTTTTCCTGTTTGGTTTCTACATTTGATCAAAACTTTTATAATTTTTTTTTTTTTTTGAAAGTTTATTTTAGTGTGGTAGTGGTAGTAAGTGTTAAATCGGAACTGGCCTGAAATATTAATAAAATGTTTTTTTCATTGTTAATATTTCTGGGAGGACACAGAGGCTGTGACAGGATGTCAGCAGTCCAGTGAGGCAGAGTGTAGTGGAAATAGACATTAGTGGATTGTAGCGCTCTGCTGCCCTCTGGTGTATAAAATAATCACTGCAGTGAGAACAGCACACAGTGACTCTTTAAGAGCTTATTTAACATTATCTGAGTGAAAGTATGAAAATAAATGATGATGGTAAAATATTCTCTTCTATTTAAATTATAGTTTATTCTATATGTTTATTTTGAGTACTGATTTTCTTACATTGTGTTCTGTATGAGAAGGTGTGGAGTAAAAACCCTTCAGTCACTGATTCTCTTCTACACTGACAGTTCAGATCATTTACTTACTGGATTTTAGTCTGACTTTATTTCTCTTTATTATTATTTCTGTATGTCTGTATTATAACTCACAGCAGAGAGAGAGAGAGTGTGTGTGTGTGTGTGTGTGTGTGTGTGAGAGATGGTTATCAGTGTGTCTCTGCAGGTGCAGCATTAGTGCTGTATTACACTGGAGTGTTTCCTCTCTGAAGTCAGTCTCCTGTATGTTGGTGTGTTTCTCACCACACTGCTGTGAGCGTCTCTCCTCACACACACTCCTCTAGAGACGGAGGTGGAGTTCTGTTCATCAGCGCTGACGCTCTTTTGATATATATGGAGGGAGAGAAAATGCCTCCTCTGATTTGTCACTGAAAGTGTTTGATGATTTCCTCTTCTCTTTCTAATAAGGTAATAGTGAGTGTGATTGGCGGCTGTGGGGAGCCCCCCCCCTCTCTCCCTCTCCCTCTCTCTCTCTCTCTCTCTCTCTCTCACTATCTTGACTCTCTCTGGGGGAGAGGAGGTGAAGCTTGTTCTGCTGCTGAGTTGAACAGACTGTGTGCAGGTCAGAGGGAGATGGACAGCTGTGTGGTTCTCATTCTTCTCTCCTCCACAATCACTCTCTCCACAGCTGGTAAGTCTTAAGTTTTCACTAAATAAGAACTTCATGAATAAATTATGAATTATTTATTCATTCTCATATACAAAAATCTATCTAATATCTTAAATAAAAAAAGCAAAATATTCTAAAAGAATGTTTTTAGAGAACCAAAAGAATCAGAACCTTTCACCTCTTTTGCTGATTGATGTAACGTTTATTATTTTTCATTCTCTCTCTCTCTCTCTCTCTCTCTCTCTCTCTCTCTCTCTCTCTCTCTCTCTCTCTCTCTCTCTGTTGTACAGTCAGTGTGAGGTTGGTGGATGGGGGCAGTCGCTGTGCTGGGAGAGTGGAGGTGAATCGTAATGGACAGTGGGGAACAGTGTGTGATTATAGTAATTGGGACTGGGATATGACAGATGCTGGAGTGGTGTGTAGAGAGCTGGGCTGTGGAGAGGCTGTAGGTACTCCTAAGTTTGGTCCAGGATCAGGACCGATATTGATGGGATTAGTGCAGTGTGGTGGATCAGAGTCTGCACTGACCAGCTGTAATTTTCGTTCATATTATGGTGAATACTGTACTTCTCATGATCAAGATGTTGGAGTCACCTGCTCAGGTAAGCTGACATCACTCCTGAAACACACACACCTATCACTGACATTAACAGATCACACCTTTCAACAATCAGTTATAATCAATAATGATTTTCACCTCAGCTCTTAAAACATCCTTTACTACTTTAAAATATTAATATTAATGTTTATGAATAATTATTAATATCTGAATATGTGAATGTTTAGGATTTTCCATAAAATGAAAGCAGTAAATCATTTTTACATTCTGAGTGTTTTGGTCTAAACCCAAACTCTACCCTGATTAAAGTCAGATCTAGAACGTGTTAAATGACGTCCAGTACAGTCTCGGTTCTCTCCAGGAGATATCGCTGATGCTCACAGCATATAATCATTTATTTAAAGGGACAAACATTACAGAGCTATTAATTATATAATAATAATTATTAATATTAATAATAATCTCATAATGTAATATCCATATGATAATATTTTTATACTTCTAGTTTCTGGGTCTTTGTTAGTCGGCTGTCTGCAGCATTCAGATGTAAACGAGTCATTGTGTAGTCGCTGTATATACACCATGTCTAATTCAGTAAAGAGATGATTATAATGAGCTCCATAATCAATCAGGCTCATTTATTTATTTATTTATTTATTAGTTTGTTTATTTTTCTACTTGTTTTGTATGATAAAAGGGGCATAACTGAGACTTATTTATAACTTATTATGAAATATTTTACTTTTTATTGATCACTGATCAGTGGTTCTGGTGTTTCTGTGCTGTTGGCTGATACAGTGGAAACTCGCTCCTCTATAAACGCTGGTTGAACGTTTTCACTTCCTGTAGTTCCGGCGTTGCTTGTTGAGAACAAAATTCAAGTTCCAGTTTTCAATAAAAACCCCAGATATGATGGTCTTTACTGTCAGGGATGATAATTCAGTCTCCCTGGACTGTAGCCAGTTCCACATATCAGCCCAGAAGGACCGAACTGAGTTCCACTGTTCCCAGTTTTACATTTCCTTTCACAGAACACAGTTACTAGTCTCAGAGTTAAACCTCAGTCTCAGAAAGTCATTAGTTGGATAGATCTGATTAAACATTTTAAAGTTCACCTCTTTAGACTCAGGAGGAGGTGGGAAAGAAATATATCTCCTCCTTCATTTCTCCTCCTCCTCAGGTCCAGAGTCTTTGAGAATACATGGCCATCTTACTGTATTAGAGCAGCAGACTTTCAGTAAGACATTTCTAATTACTCTGTTCGTACATCTAATATCATAAAGATCAGGTCCTTCAGTGGAGAGCTGACTCAGTCCAGGTGTGATACTGGAGTATGAGGGTCTTCTTTAACCGCCCGTCTCAGAGAGAGAGGTGTGGCTTTTATCACTTTGTTATAAAATATTACAGAACGCTGGAGGTGGGATTTCTCACAGGCTCCCCATGCTGTAGCAGATTCCCACTATCCTCCATACAATCAGAAACAGCCCACGTCCCTTCAGATCTCCATTCCTCCATGTATATAGATTTTCTATTGAGCTGAATAGATCGTCGTTCCACAGAGGTGTGCTGTGTGGTGTACAGTTATGGGTATATAATAGTTTCCAGTAGAGAAGGACTTACTGATGAAAACCAGAGAGCTTCATTATTAATGCGTTACAATCAAAATCACAATGTAAAAATCTATTCCATCCATTTATTAAAATATCATATTAGAGATAATACACCAAAAGTAATATTCATTCCTTCATCTAAATCGGTCGCATTCCCACCTCCATCTGTGTAACTTTTAACTATGTCCTCCTTTCTTATATAATGGCATTTATTTTTCCATATGAATTTAAAATTGTTATAATTTATTGTTTTAATGATTTTCGTTGACGGAGGTAAAGAGAATGCTGGGTAAATAAGCCAGGATAAACTGTCCATTTTACATATTACTACTGTATTCTGCAGGATAGAAAATTACCACTTCACAGTGAGACCTTTGGAGGGGAATGATTATACTTAGTGCTTAAAATTCATCATATAAAATCACATTTGTCTTGTTAAATGCTCAGAGTAGGTTTGATCAAGCTTTTGTGTAACCACTAGCACTATTTATTGTTGAGAGGTAATATGAATAGAATCACCAGCTCTAGATTGTTCCTCAGGTATAGATATTCATGCACAGTATTCACAAGCTCTTATTTTGATTTGTTTGATTTCTGCTTACTAGGTTTATGGCATTTCAGAATCTGGAATCACAATAGGAAGAATTCTTTCTATTTACCATGGGATAGGTGCGATTCAGGGTTACACCATGTGCCAGCCTTACAGGGCTTGCTGAATAGTCTTTATATAGAACTTGTTTCCTGGTTTTATATTCCCCACTATGGTATAACATTAAATGCCCACCCCTAGGTAGACCACATGCTTTAAGATGGGGATTTAGTGAGGGTCTTCTATCTATCTCTGTTTTTACAGAGAAGCTCAAGTCTGGATTACAGGAATTTGTACATTTCAACAAAGAGACCTTTAATAATTCACAAATAGTATGGAAGGCTACTAAATGCGTTATAAGGGCTAACTCTCTACACAGTATTCCTTCCCAGTTTTATTAGGCTGTATGGGATGGGGCATGCCTTTCATAAAAACTCTTTTGTCCGTGAAACTGATAATACCTATGACCAGAAGACATTGCTTTTGAAAAAAAGGAGCAGACAGGATACAGCGTCTTGATTATTAGCAGCAACATGAAACTATGTGTAGAATGCTGCAGCTATGCGTATGGACTCTGTGATTGATAAAATAATTCATTATATTCAGATCTGATTTATAAGGGGACTTTTGAAAATCTCTAGATGCAGAGATACTGCTGATCCTTTATCATACTCCTGGGCATTTTTCATCAGATGCTTGTCAGTCTTTTGATAGAATTGAATGGGACTATTAGTAGTGGTTGGTTTCGGTTCTGTGTTCATTGCTGAGCCTAAAGTTCTCTATACATCTCCTCTGGCCTCTCTACTTAGAGGCAGGTGACCAAAAATCCACTCTGGTCCTATTAGCGCATGAAACAAATCAAGGGTGTCCCCTCTCACCTGCTGTCTTCTGCCTTAGTCTGGAGGCCAATAGACAAAGCATTCTTCAAGTCCATAACAAAAAATGCCCCTGTACATCACATGTTTTATATGCAGACAACATAATTCTATATCTGTCCAATATAAATTCCTCCACCTACCATGCACCTGTTTGAGGGTATTTGATTAACTGGACAAAATAACAGCTAAGTCAATAAAGTTACACCCATCAGTTCCTATTAGCAACACATTTATTCTAGAAATCAAAATCCACTCATCACTAAGAATGATGAAAGAAAACTTTTATTCTCTAATGCAGGAAATTCAGGCTGTTCTAGATCAATAGAAGTCATTAAAAGCTTCACTTTACTAGACACTTCCTTCTGAGTGCCTCTATTCTTTTGACGATGTGTGTATATTATGAAGTGAACTCTCTGATATCTAAAGTCATGTGGGAGGGGAAGCATCCCAGAATAAGGTAAGCAACTTTACAGTGGTGGAAGGAAGCCGGCTGTCTCTCTTTGCTCAATCCAAATTTCTATTATATGTCTTTTCAGCTTAGGGCTGTGTCCACCTGGTTAAATTCAAACTCACAAATTTCTTGGTGACTCCACAGGCTACAAGACCTGCCTTACACTGGTCTTGGGCAAAAGTAAATCAACTTGAAATTGAATATCATTAGAACCATATTAAAAGCCCGGAGGATGGCTGTACAAACAATAAGGTTCACATTTCTAACTGTTCTGTTTGCAACACAGATTCTGTGTGCACATGTCTGCATGTTTTGGGATTATGCTTTGTCTATATTGCCTGGAATTTCGATCAATGAAAATAAAAATTGGCGGAAATGCATGTTTTTCTATTGACAGGGATGAAATATTAGTTTAACTTTTAAATAAGTGTTAAGTTAATGTAAACCTGCTACTTCTTCTACATTGTGCTTATTGTCAGTATATTTCTAATGCAGGTCACAGAGAGCCCAGACTTACTGATGGTTTCCACCTCTTGTTCCTCCTCCTCCCCTGGGAGAGTGGAGGTGGTTCATGGAGGGACCTGGGGGACAGTGTGTGATGCTGACTTTGACCAGCAGGATGCAGAGGTTGTGTGTCGACAGCTGAGCTGTGGGCTTCCTGTGGAGGTGCTGGGAGGAGCTGCTTTTGGCAGAGGGGAGGGTCAGGTGTGGTCAGAGGAGCTTCAGTGTAGAGGCAACGAATCTCAGATTTCCTCCTGTCCAACATCATCTTCACTCAAACACAACTGCTCCCATGACAGTGATGTTGGACTGGTGTGTGCTGGTAAAGCATTTAATTATAATTGAGTTCAATTTACTGCAGTGAGCTGCTCTTATTCCTGTTCATTCCTGTAATGTGATGTTGTTTCAGGTCACATAGGATCTCGGCTGGTGAACGACTTGTACTCCTGTTCTGGCCGAGTGGAGATCCAGTACCTCAGTGAGTGGGGCACAGTGTGTGATGTAAGCTGGGATATGAGAGCTGCCAGTGTCCTCTGTGGTCAGCTGAGGTGTGGCAGTGCTGTGGCTGTGGTGGGGTCAGACTGGTTTGGGGAGGGGAGTGGCCGGATCTGGGCTGATGTGTTTGATTGTCAGGGGAACGAAACACACCTGTCACAATGTCCCATTTCATCATGGAGTCGAGCTGCATGCTCTCATCAACAGGATGCTGGAGTCATCTGTAATAGTGAGTCTCACAGTGTGTTTTATGGAAACTAAGTTCTGCTATTCTAAATAAGTAAAACAGTCTGTTGTATCCTGTGGTTAAGAATAAAATATGTGCTTTATTATATGTTTTCTCTTCAGATTCCTCTCTAGCAACTCATGAGGGGCGAGCGAGGTTGTCTGGAGAGATGGAGTGTGAAGGGGAGGTGGAGGTGTACTTCAGGCAGGACTGGAGAAGAGTTCTGCTGGACTCCTGGAGTGAGTCTGTGGTCTCTGTGGTCTGCAGACAGCTGGGCTGTGGTTCTGTGTTCAAGTTCTCCAGATCCTCTCCATCCAGTCCTGAACTCAACCACACATGTGTGACAAGTTTCAACTGTTCTGGGAGTGAAGCTCATCTGGGGAACTGCACCAGTGCACAAGCAGTCAGCTGCAGCTCCAGAGAACAGCTCTCAGTCACCTGCTCTGGTAAAGTTACAGTGGAGTTATAGCAATCTTCCTAAATTAATCTACCCTCAAATATAATGCATTCTCTATTATTCATTTTACAGTCAGCACACACACACACACACACACGCACGCGCACACACACACACACACACACACACACGCACGCGCACACACACACACACACACGCACGCGCACACACACGCACGCACACACACCCACACGCACACACACACACACACACACTCAATTATTTTCATTGTGTAGAAGATCTATGAGACACTGTTCAGAGTGTGTGTGCATGTGTGTGTGTTTTGTGTGTGTGCGTGCGTGTGTGTGCGTGTGTGTGCGTGTGTGTGTGTAGGTAAGTTTAACTCAGCTAACAGCTCCATCAGGCTGGTTGGTTCTGGAGGAGACTGTGCAGGAAGGCTGGAGGTTTTCCACAGAGGCTCATGGGGGACAGTGAGTGATGACTTGTGGGATATTAAGGATGCGCAGGTGGTCTGCAGACAGCTGCAGTGTGGAGTGGCTCTCAATGCCCCGGTACCAGCCCAGTTTGGACCTGGAACTGGACCCATATGGCTGAATGAGGTGGAGTGTGAGGGGAATGAGGCGTCTCTGTGGAACTGCACATTCCAGCAGTGTGGAGAGGATGAATGTGGACACAAGGATGATGTAGGAGTCGTGTGCTCAGGTAGTGTGTGCTAAATGTTGTTTTTAATATTTGAGACAGCTGTATCTGACAGATAATCATGAAGCTGATAATCCAGTCTTTTAAAATGTTATGGAGATACGTACAGCACATTTCAAACTGCTGAACCAGTAAACGTTAAAGTGAAGTTTAAGGTGGCATATTTTAATACGTAATAAGTAGTTCATTTAAAGTGAAGTCATCTTTTCTCACCAGAGTATAAAGAGATCAGACTCACTGAGGGCTGTGAGGGGAAGCTGGAGGTGTTCTACAATGGAACCTGGGGTAACGTGTGTGTTAATGGAATGTCTGAAGAAACAGCCAGTGTGGTTTGTCGAGAGCTGAACTGTGGAAGTTCTAGCAGTGAGTCCTGGGGCAGAACAAGAGTGGAGTCAGCTCCTAACTGGCTGGATGATGTGAAATGTAGGAAACATGACTCCACTCTGTGGCATTGTCCGTCTTCTCTCTGGGGACAGAACAACTGTGAGAACAGCAATGAGGTGGCTCGCATTACCTGCTCAGGTAGGCAGTGTCTAGAGATTATAGTGCTTTTATATACACATCTGTGCAAAACTGTGGTCCAAATAGCTGTGCCCAGAAGGGATCAGCTGACCAGCTTGAAACTTGCTGGATAGGTTTTGCATTGTGACACGTGAGAATGATTCAATGACTTTTATTTCCCTTCCCAATAGCACTGTAATCTCACACCTCCTTCTGGGCACAACTATTCTTTTAACGATGAGCATATAATGGATTTTACTGATGGATTTGGTGTGATCAGAAACAGTGTCTGCAAGTTCACAAACATTTAAAGAAATCATCAATAAAAAGTTTCCATACTAAGTTCCATGATCTATTTGTTTAATTCTGATTTACTCACTAACAATAGCATTGGTAAGACCATTACAAGCCTATGTTTTGCCATTTTGTGTGTGTATTAAAATGAGTAAAAATATTTCAGATAAACTTGAATAATCAGTCCACTTACAGACAGGGTGATCTGGGTGTTTATTGCATTTCCGGTTTATGTTTTGTTGTCATTGCAGGCAAAAGCCGGCAACGCACTCATCAGAGATGTTCTTCATCTCTCTATGAGAGACAGTGCTCAAGTAAGAACATTCATTTCATTAATATACAAAACGGAGGATTACTTTTTACTGACGTTTCACTCTTTATCTTTCTAAATAACATACAGCAGGTTGCCTTGTATTACATGTATTCACTTCCTCAGTGTTCTCTAAATTAAATGTAAACATTTACATTATGCCACACTGTTCATGATCAGTTTATTCCTTTGTGAATGATAATACTGAAAATATTAATTATTATATTATATAGGTTAGTTACACAATATATGACTGGTACTGTGTACTGTGACTGGTTTGTGGTAGTGCCATATGATATGAACTCTGGGACTCTTTTCATGTGTGTGGTGTAGATCACCTGCCTCTCAGGCTGAGTGGAGGAAATGGAAGCTGCTCTGGGAGACTGGAGGTGTATCATAATGCTAAGTGGGGGTCCGTCTGTGTTGATCTGTGGGACGTCAGGGATGCTGAGGTGGTCTGTAGGCAGCTGGGCTGTGGGCCAGTTAATGGGAGTATTGTCTTTGGTGCTGGTTCAGGGACTGTCTGGATGAACAGAGTGAAGTGTGGAGGGAATGAGATTCACCTGTGGGACTGTCCTCATTCCCTGAAGAACCACACTGACTGCTCCCACAGGCAGCACGTAGAAGTCACCTGTGCAGGTCAGAGGAGTCTACTAGACTTTGGAGTCTGTCTCTGGAGTTTCTGTTTATCTATGAGTTAATTGTCTATGAAGCTGCAACGAAAAGCTGATTGGTGCACTTTTGTTCATGCTGTTCAATGCTACTGACATATCACTGCTGTTAGCAACGTTGTAATAATCTTGTATCTCCAACCTCACAAAAAAACAGGAGAAAACATACATCATTTGGTCCATTTACCATGAAAGTAAAAGCAAACAGATAATAAACTATGTTAAAAGCTGAAAAATGACAAAAATTGAGATGTTTTGTTCCAACAGTAAATATATACAGTACCTAAACTATATAAATCCATAATTCAAACAGCCTATTAACTTTCATTTCTCTTTACTCAGTGTAACTTTGCATTCTGAGTTTTTTTTCTTTCTTTACATGAAGACATACCTGTACCTTCTACTCCTGCACCCATAATTACAACACCCAGCTCCACCACCTCCAAAACCCCCACTACCACAGGTACATCTTAATGTCTCAGGTCATTTTCTAAATGATTCTAAATAGATTGTTCAGTAATCTACAGTTTCTATTCTGTACTTTTATTTGCAGTTGGTCAGCCAGCAAAAACATCAACCTCTCCATCATCTGCTGTTCCGTCCGTTTATCAGGTGTCTCTCCTGGTTCTGGGAGTGCTGCTCTTCCTGACCTTAGTGCTTCTGGTTGTGCTGTTGTACCAGAACAGAGTGCTCAGGAGAGGTAGAGAGATTCAGAGATCATCTACAATCCACTTTCTGTACATTCTCTAAACATCATTAGTCCTTCAATCTGTCATCAGTCTTCTCTTCTACTGAACTGGCTCCATGTTCCTCTCTGTCTCCCTCACAGTGCTCTCTAAGAGGAGGCGTAAGACTATGACTGAGGCAGTCTATGAGGAGATCGACCGCAGATACGTCACTAAGAGAAATGACTCGACTGGAAGGGGTGAGTGATGTGTGGAGTGCTCTACATGAGGATTAGTGGAGTAAACTGAATCATGTCTTCAGTACAGCTTTCTCAGTGTAGTACAGGTTTCTCAGCTGCTTGAACACTTTGTTTATTCAGAAGTCTTATTCTCAAAACACTTTACACATGATATTAACACACACGTCTCACTGGCCAGAACAGAGCACCTTCTTCACACAGTGATCTAAAATCCACAGAGCTTTAAACAAACGACCCAAAACCAAACTTTCCCATCAGACACTAAACACCAGGTGAGTGAATCCTCCTTCCACCTGTTCAGCCTGCATTAATGCTGAATGTCTGGGCTGTAAGATCTGCTGATGTTTAAACCTGATCAGAAACCAGAACTACATTTCAGTGCAGTGTAATATTTATTCCCCACCAAAAACACTCCTTCTACTTGTACATACTCTAGAAGTAAAGGTGAGAGAGGATGAGGGCGATGCTGCTTCAGATGATTCCAAACTCCAGGGGTGAGTAAGTGTCAGTAGAGGGGAGGACTGTGTCAAGGGGCCTAAAGAGAAGGCCTCAGCACACATACCATACTGAGCTGAACATCCCAGTAAAATTCTGATAAAGCCTTAAACATCATGTCAGTAATTATGACTTATGAAGGGGAGACAGTCTAACCCCAACCCTGTTACCACAATCACCTTTACACAGGAGCTTACACACTACACGTCCCTCTACTGACAAATACTGTCTCTGGCCTCCGGTGTGTCTTCATTTGGGTCAATGTTGCTTTTCACTATTCTCTCCTTTTCCACTGAGTATAGAAAAAACACAACATAAAATAAAATATCCAGTTACTACTTACTTCTCCTTCACCCATATTTACAGCCAGCAGCTGATCACAGCTGAGTACTGAGTTACTACAGTAGACTGGGGTTCAGATGAGTGCTGAATGTAGATATGACTATATGACGTGTTTTTCTTTTGTTATTAAACTAACGTTTTTGTTTTTATGTGAGTTTTGTGTTAATATTAGTGAAACAATGAAAAAGTATTAACACATTTGCAGATGTAAACTTCTGTTCTCCTAAGAACATGCCAGTAAGGATTAAGTAGACCTTATGAATGAAGATAAATGGTTATTATAAGAGTAAATGAGTTATATGATAGTTTAGTGTATATTAGATGAAATGTACAGTAGAGTAGATCTACATGTAGTGTAGTGAGCTACTTCTGCTGATAAGCATCTATCAGGCAGCTGAAGTTAAACTGTCTCATCCTGTAGACCTTCCATTTTAGGACTTACAGAGAAACCACACAGCTGCAGGTGCGAGAGAGGGAGAGAGAGCAGGGGGGGTTCAACTGTGTGTGTGTGTCCGTGTGTGTGTGTGTGTGTGTGTGTGTGTGTGTCTGAAGGAGATTCAGAAGACTGAGAACCATCAATCAATAAGAGTGACTGATTGAACAAATGACAAGCAATAAACCGAGTGACCGATTGACCGAGTGAGTGATCAAATGAGTGACCAGTTGATAAGTCGTGAGTGACTGACCGAGTGACCGATTGACCGAGTGAGTGATCAAATGAGTGACCAGTTGATAAGTGTGAGTGACTGACCGAGTGACCGATTGACCGAGTGAGTGATCAAATGAGTGACCAGTTGATAAGTCGTGAGTGACTGACCGATTGACCGAGTGTGTGAGTTATCAAATGAGTGACCAGTTGATAAGTCGTGAGTGACCGACCAAGTGACCGATTGAGTGGGTGATCAAATGAGTGACCAGTTGATAAGTCTTGAGTGACTGACCGAGTGACCGAATGACCAAGTGGGTGATCAAATGAGTGACCAGTTGATAAGTCGTGAGTGACTGACCGACTGACCGAGTGAGTGATCAAATGAGTGACCAGTTGATAAGTCGTGAGTGACTGACCGAGTGACCGATTGACCGAGTGGGTGATCAAATGAGTGACCAGTTGATAAGTTGGAGTGACCGACCGAGTGACCGAGTGAGTGATCAAATGAGTGACCAGATGATTCAGTGAGTGTTTGCCCCAGATGAGTCAGTGCTACCAAGTGAGTGACTGACCGAGTGATCAAGTGACCTTTGGATGACTGAGTGACTAAAGTGTCACTTTGTCAAGTGTGTAATTAAGTGATTAGTGAGTCAGACTCAGAGTCACCTGAGTGAACATGTGATCGACCAAGTAAGTCAGTGTTACCAAGTGACCAAATGATTGAGTGAGTAACGGAATGAATGACAGAGTGAGTAAGTGACCAAGAGAGTGAATTGTGAAAACTGAGTGAACCATTAGAGAGTGAATGACTAAATGACCACCTGACCGAGTGAGTGAACAAGTAATAAGTGTGTCATGAGTGAGTGACTGAATGACCAAGTGATTGAGCAAATGAGTCAGTGTTACTAAGTGACTGGGTGAGTAAACGAATCAGTGAGTGACCAGGTCAGTTATCGTGTCCAAGTTACCATGTGACCAAGTGACAGCATGACCAAGTGAGTTACCAAGTAATAAGTGAGTTAAGAGTGAGTGATTGAATAAGCAGGTGACCAATAAGAGAATCAATAACAATATGAATGAGCGCTTTCAGTATTATATGTCCAGTGTTATGTCCAGTATTATATGTCCAGTATTATGTGTCCAGTATTATGTGTCCATGACTGTACGTTAAATACAGTTTAATAATAAATAAAATAATAACAGTTCCTTTTCTGTTTGTTCCATATCACAGTAATACACGAGTATCAGGATCACTGAATGTGCCCTTTACCCCACATTGTCCAGCCCTGTTTACTGATGTCTTTCCCAAAGATCTAAATACAGATTTAGTCCCTTTAGTCTCTGTCTTACT
>JAMWET010005190.1:60000-92500 GCA_024036415.1 Prochilodus magdalenae | reverse complement strand
CTATCACTCTACCTCTCACACCCTCTCCATCTCTCACTCTCACTATCCTCTACCTCTCTACCTATCACTCTACCTCTCTACCTCTCTCTCCATCTATCACTCTACCTCTCTACCTCTCTACCTCTCTCTACCTCTCACTCCCTCTCCATCTATCACTCTACCTCTCTACCTCTCACTCTCCCTCCATCAGTCACTCACTCTATCACTCTATACTCTCACTACCTCTCACTATCACTCTTCTGTCTCTACCATTCTATCACTCTCTAAAGCTCTCTACCTCTCACTCCCTCTCCATCACTCTACCTCACTCTTTCTCATCTATCTCTCCTCTCACCAATCTCTATCACTCTACCTCTCTACCTCTCACTCCCTCTCCATCTATCACTCTACCTCTCTACCTCTCACTCCCTCTCCATCTATCACTCTACCTCTCTACCTCTCACTCCCTCTCCATCTATCACTCTATCACTCTACCTCTCACTCACTCTCCATCACTCTACCTCTCTACCTCTCACTCCCTCTCCATCTATTCACTCCTCCTCATCTAGGAACAGCTTACCTCACTCCCTCTCCATCACTCTACCTCTCTACCTCTCACTCCCTCTCCATCTATCACTCTACCTCTCACTCCCTCTCCATCACTCTACCTCTCTACCTCTCACTCCCTCTCCATCTATCACTCTATCACTCTACCTCTCACTCCCTCTCCATCTATCACTCTATCACTCTACCTCTCACTCCCTCTCCATCTATCACTCTATCACTCTACCTCTCACTCCCTCTCCATCTATCACTCTACCTCTCTCTATCACTTCACTCTATCATTATCACTCTACCTCTCTATCTACCTCTCTCTCCATCTATCACTCTATCACTCTACCTCTCACTCCCTCTCCATCTATCACTCTACCTCTCTCTATCACTTCACTCTATCACTATCACTCTACCTCTCTACCTCTCTCTCCATCTATCACTCTCTCACTGTACCTCTCTCTATTACTCTATCACTCTATCTCTCTACCTCTCTCTATCACTCTATCACTTTATCACTCTATCACTCTCTCTCTCTCTCTCTCTCTATCACTCTCTCTCTCACACTCTATCACTCTCTATCCCTCTGCCTCTCTCTATCTCTCTACCTCTCTATCACTCTACCTCTCTCTACCTCTCTCTATCACTCTACCTCTCTCTCACTCTATCACTCTCTATCCCTCTACCTCTCTATTACTCTACATCTCTCTATCACTCTACCGCTCTCCCCTCTCTAACTCTACCTCTGTCTCGCCCGCTCTCTCTTTCTCCTGCATGTACTCACGCTAATCTACAGACATACTGAGCCGCACTCCTCTATGTGTCGTTTATTCATCCCTTGTTTCCCCATATGCTCCCATTCATTTTTAGCAACACGTTATAGCAGCCGGCCAGCAGACCAGCGTTAGGAAATCTAAATGCAGTGGGATAATCTGGCGGTGTATAAGATGAGTTTACCTGCCGGAGGTGAGGTGTGTTCATTGTGTACATTGTTTTAAACACTTCCGGCCAAATAAGTTCAGGAGTGCTGGGATTCTGGAAGTTTTCTTTGACAGTGGAGTTTACGCTGTTCCGTATATACGCCTTCAGAGCGTGTATTATTCATAGAGATGATGTCCTTCAGGGCTGTCAGTCAGCAAAACCATCTGAAGGGACAAGAACACAGCTCCAATCTGTTCGGAAAAGAATGCTAATGTATTCCCAAAGGTTTAAATATCTGAGCTTAATGTCCAAGAATTAGAATCCGCCACCCACACGGCGGCTTCCAAACGCCCAACTTCTGAAATTCAGACACTAATGAGAACGCACACATGGAGGAAGGCACTGCGCGATCGCCAGAGATCTGCGAGGAGCTACAGACCGGGTCTGCTGAGGTCTGCGAAGACTCCATGTAGCTGGGAAAGCTGGAAATGTGGAAAAGTTTTTCCAAGCTGGAACTGGGACTAACTTCACGGTGTTGTGTGTGAAGCAGGTCTAGATCTACAGAGCAGCTCGTCTTCCTGCAGAGAGCTGGTCTCAGCACCGAGTAATTGGAGCACCTCTCCTCTGCGGGAATGAACTATTCAGAATTCCCTCTACTGGAGGCCGCGAGAAAGCCCGGAGACGGCCGGAACTGCATAATTGCAGCGGCTGGAATATTAAAAGGGGGGCGGAGAGGAGAGGTCCAGTCATTATATTGACCCCGGCTCCATCGACGATCTGTCACACGGCTTGGAAACCGCAGTCCATAAGTCACGACGTGCAGGTAACTCCGGCTAGCTGGGGCAAATTGGCCATGAAGAATGGCAAATGTCAAACCCACCCCGGTGTGCGGAGGTGGGAGATGTTTACTCCAAATAATTGAAGCAGTCGGAGGGGCCAAGCTGATTACTCCTCCAATCAGCACCACCCAGCGGATAACTTTCAGCAGCATCCGGGAAAACGTATAGCGTACACACAGCCGTGTCCAACACTCCGAATATGGAGAACTCACTTAAAGGAGGTGTGGGAGTGCAGGTGTGTTGGGAAGGAAGATGAAGGTGATCAGGATCAATAACTGATGATAAGTTTAGACTGATATGATCAATATTTATTGAGCTACACATACAGAAGTCTGTCTCTCAGTATGGCGTCGGGCCGCCGTGTTTGCTAACCCAACACGCCAGACATCTCGGTATGGAGCTGTAGAGGTTCCTAATGGAGTCCTGTGATAATCCATCCCATGCAGCTTGTACATCCTCACACAGTTCCTGCAGATGGTGCGGTAGGGGTGGAGGTGGAGGGACACCAGGTCTTCTGGACGTGTGACTACAGACCATATATCTCGGTGCTGACCACGGTGCCTCCACACACGGATTCGTTGGGCGTCTCCACCAAGACTAAAGCGGGACTCGTCACTGAAGATGACCCGCTGCCATTCTGAGTCACTCCATGACAGTCTGGTACGACACCACTGCAGTCTTTGGTGACGGTGACGTGGTGTTAAGGACAGTCGTGGTAACGGTCTGTGTGCATGTAGTCCTGCGTGGTGCAGCCGTCTGCCGATGGTGCTGCACTAACAGGATGACTCGTGGAGGACACCACTGCTCGCTGGAGGTCTGTAGTGGGGCTGTTGGGTCAGTCAGAGGTTTTTACAGCGGGGGTTGATCATATATCACCCTGTATGCCCCGTAACGGGCTGTTGACAGTATGGTCTGATTTATAAAGTGATCAAACGAGGAATTTTAAACCTGAATTTATCCACCGTTGAGATTTCTGTATGTAAATTAGCACCTCTTTCGGCTGATAATGCCTTATTTGCATACACTAACACACCACCACCACGTCAGTGTCACTGCAGTGCTGAGAATGATCCACCACCCACATCATACCTGCTCTGTGGTGGTCCAGTGGGGGTCCTGACCATTGAAGAACAGGGTAATACAGTACACAGAGAAACAGATGGACTACAGTCTGGACCTGTACACCTACAGAGTGTCCTGTACGGTCAGTGGAAAACACACTATGATTGGATATTGCAGGGTCCAGCGTTTAGGAACACCACCGGCAGGAACCGCAGCACGGAACATGCACCCCTTTACCTCCAGCATGGGAATATAAAAACATACCACAATTAAACGGGAAAGAGCAAAATCAGGATGTACTGACTCACTGACATAATAGAAGTGTGATGTCACACCTCCAGCTAATGACTGACTAAAAGCCCTCCTCTGCACACCTTCTCTTTCAGGAGCTAATGAGATTCAGAGGGACCAATTTACTCCTATTAACCAAAGCGCCAGGGCCGAAGCATTCAAAACTCCACAATTCCACAAAACCAACGGATATTTAAGGTGGAGTGGAATTCTCTAGCTTGCCGGAGCTGTTTACTGCAGCAGCCCGTTTGTATATGTTAGCACATCCCAGCTTAGCTCGAGAGGCGAGTCAGCTGGCCTCTGAGAATAGCTTAACGTTCCGGCTTCAAGTTTAACCTATGCTATGGGAGCAGCGTGGAACCTCTAGTGGTCAGGTGGTGTACTGCAACCTCTTGGATCCTACATCTCCCTCTCCCTAGAACCTACGGGGGTAGCAGGTGTTCCGCCGTGGTCTCAGTGTCCATCCTGATTCTTCGTTTGTTCATGCTTCGTGTTTAATACCAAGTAGTTCACGATTTGGGTTCTCGAGCTTCTTATTCTAGCTATTGATCAACCTGTCAAGCAGTTCTACCTACCTAAACCTGTTATGGAGGTTTTAGGGTTAACTCAGGTCAGACTCCAACACTGATGAGCGTTTAGACCATCCCACCATCCAAATCATTTTGTCACTGCTTGCAACATTCCCATTCCACCTTAAATGGCTGACATTCAGCTTCTGATTCAACATTCTTGCTCGAATCTTCCCGTACCACCTTAAATATTGCTGCAGGTTACATTCTGGCACATACAGCACAATAATAACTGCTGCATCTTTTAAGGTGGAACGGGAAAATTTGAGCAAGACACCGGTAAATAAGCGGAATGTCGGCACCGCAATGTGCAGGAGTTGTGGCACCATTAAAGGTGGAACCGTAGAATTCTAGCAAGAGGCTGGCTAATAAGAAGCTGAACGTTAGCACCAGAGTGTTAGTGCAGCATCAGTTAAGGTGGAACGGGAGAATTAGAGCAAGAAGCTGACAAACAACAAGCTGAACGTCAGCACCAGAAAGTGAAGGCAGTACCATTTAAGGTGGAACGGGAAAATCTGAATAAGACATTGGCAAATAAGAAGCTGAATGTCAGCACCAGAGTTTAAAGGCAGCACCTGTTAAGGTGGAATGGGAAAATCTGAATAAGACATTGGCAAATAAGAAGCTGAAGGTCAGCACCAGAGTTTAAAGGCAGCACCTGTTAAGGTGGAATGGGAAAATCTGAATAAGACATTGGCAAATAAGAAGCTGAATGTCAGCACCAGAGTTTAAAGGCAGCACCTGTTAAGGTGGAATGGGATAATTCAAACAAGAAGAAGGAAAACAAGAAGCTGGAAGTCAACTCCAGAATGCAAAGACAACACCTTTTAGGGTGGAACAGAAAATTCAAACAAGAAGCTGGTAAATACGAAGCTGAGCTTCAGCCTCATAGTTTAATTTGCTAGTTTTCGATGAGGAGATGAGAGACAGTTTTTAATTAACTTTCCTGAACACATTAAATCACATGACTGCGCAGGAAATGTCCTAAACCCCAAAACTAAATTTGCATAATTGTGCCATGTCCATGACGCTAACACGTGGGCGTGAACCTTTAATCTTAAATCTACACTGTGAACATAATCCAGCTAACCGTTACATTAGCCGAATAGCTGGAGATGCTGAAGGGGAAGGGGAAACCCTAACCACTCACCCCTCTAAAGTTGCTGGCAGCCTGGAAGTAGATGAGGTAATTCTTGCTGGGGTCCAGTGGCGTGTTCCAGTAGCCGTTGTAGGTGTGGTTGTCCCCAACAGTGAAGGGCGTGGCTTCTGGCAGGCTGCTGGGGGGGAGCTCTGCGGTGTAGTAGTGAGGGGGCACGCCTCCGGATCTGCCCTGCACCTCGCCCTGGGATGAGGAAGCCGGGAAGCAGTCCTGATGGCCCAGCTCTCTTCTCTTCACCTGCCGGGAACCGTCCTCCTCCACCACAACCACATGGTAGGTGCTGCAACACATACAGAACTAATCAAGAACCATAAAGAACCCAGGATTTTTTGGGAACCGTAACTAGATACTTGAGCAGACGTGGTGAAGATGAGACATGTCAGGCCAGCCCAGAGATCAGCCAATCCTAGACGCTAGGCTACCCCAACAATTGCATACACCAAGTGAGGAGTCTGGTGATTCTTGGGTCCGTATCTCCAGTTTCCAAAAGGCTAGCAATGCGATCCAGGGCTCGTTGGAAAGGGCACATCGTGGTCTACTGACCTGCCAAGGTTGGCTTTGTTCTACCATCTCTCTGCTGATCTACAGAGCTTCAGAGATCAGATACTAAACCTGATTATCTCCGGTATAGGTTGTTTGGAGACGGAGCAAAACAGCCTATAATCCCATATGGCTCTTACTACTCTCATCCAGCACTAAAGATGACTCTGGCTCCCTGGACCTCCACTTGGTCCTGGCCAAGCTGCCTATGTTGTGCCTAAGTCAGACACAAATGAGTGCATCATTAATCTTTACTTGGGTTAGTGTAGACTCTATAGTGCATTTATTCCTGCTCTAGTAACAGGTATATGATCATAAACCAGCTCTATAGATGATGATTAAGATGCCTTTAATAACAGACTGTTACTCTGTAATAGCATATCAATCTGTACTGCACATCCAGCATAGGTGGCTGAGCTTAAACCCATGCACAGCAATGCACCACCATCCGTCATACGATGCAGGAGAAGGAAATGAGCTCTTCACACCTCAGAGTGCAGCAGTTCGGGAAAACAAGGCTTCACACACGGCAGATAAGGCTTCACTTCTTCCCAGCAGTGCCATGGCAACAGTAAGCAAATGAATTCACTTTCTAGCGACGGGGAGTGCAGGGTGGGGGGGGACGTAAGAGTCGAGCGGAGGGGCATGTGCTGTGATTTGTGAGGCTGGAGAGCAGCGGCGGAGTGTACCTGACAGGAGCTCCTCTGCCCAGCGCCGGCCGCAGCAGCACCGTGATAGTGCTCTCAGACTCACTCAGCGGAGACGGGATGTCGTCATAGTCAAACGCAGGAGCTGGAAAAAGGAGAGAGAGAGCGAGAGAGAGATTTGACGAACGAGTCCATGGCAAACATCTTACAACACATTTCTGGTTGGTAACCGAAGGGCAGGGTGGAATATCTCCGGAATGGTGACAGTTCAGGAGAAGGAAAACAAATGCCAGCTTTGAATGGAGGTTGAAGGAGCCAGATTTTTACTATGGCATTCCGGGCCACGTTTTCACATGGCGTAAAGGGCAGTGCTATTTTTACATGACGTCAAAATCGGAGATACAAGGTTGTGATCTGGCAGTGCTGATATACAGAGCGACAGAAGCATTCGGAAACCAGGGATGCAGCACCTCAGTCGGAATCTGAGTCTGAACATTAAGCCAAACTACCCGGCCAAAATCACTACTAATTGGTGGAACCACCTGGACGGGTGGCACTGTTTCCACAACCTTATGCAGCATTCGTTCCTGTCTGGAGTTTACATATTGTCCATTCCAGCACATCCCAAACAGGTTCCTCAGTGAAGATCATTCCTGACGTTCCCTGATATAACTATTCACTGTTCTGGTATATGGCCGTGCCATCGGGGAAGAACAACAAATCCATTGCTGGGAAAACCTGGTCATTTAGTGCCTTCAGGTGGTCAGCTGACCCCACTGACCAACTGAAGCCCCCCAGATCATAACTCCGCCTCCAGAGGCTTGTCCAGTGGACAGTATGCATGATGGGAGCATCACTTCATGGTCCCTCGCTTCTTATCCTGACGCTCCCATCACTCTGGAATAGGGAAAGTCTGGACCCCTCAGACCACATGACCTTTCTCCATCACTCCAGAGTCCAGTCTTTATGCTCCCCAGCAGACTGAAGCTCATGGGTCTCACTGACAAGTCTTTTCATGTCCCTACAGCGGTTTAGTCCCGATCCTGGAAGTTCTGGTCATGAGGGAATGCTGTTACTGTCACTGTTAAACACCTGACCAGTTCTTTGATGTTTTGAGAGTCTGGACACTGATGTGGCTACATCCAGAACCTTGTCCAGTACATGCCCGATCCAGTCTCAGCTGGTGCAGGTGGAGGTGTTACACAGTGTTAGGTACGGTGCTTGGCCCTCTTTGCACGGCAGGCTTCCCACATGTGGGAAGCGGATTAAAACGGCTCGGCCTTCACAGAGCCATGGAGAGCACATCTCATTCCCCAGGGACCAGCACAGACAGCGTCCTCCGGCGCATCCTCACTCATTAACAGCAGTCAATTAGACGAGGTCAGAGGCCAAGTGGTCAATGCTCAGCCAGCAGAATAGAAAGCAGCAGGTAAACACAGGACAGCTGCAGTGCGGGAAATCTACTGGAGCTGCATGACAGCTTTACGTTCGCCGAGCTAATGGAGGCACGACTGCTGCATTAACACCCACCCACGTCACGCAAACACGCATGTTCAGACCTATGCGTGCACTTACAAGCGATCTGTCGGCACACAAACAGGCACGTGCGTGCACGGCAGGCGGAAAGGGGTGACGTTCAGACGCTAACGAGGCGAAGGATGGAACATCCTGCATTAATCATGAACATGAATAGCAAAACAGCGTTCCATTATACATCCAGAGCTTCATAGGAACAGCCTTCCCGCGCTCGCTCTACCCGTGTTCTCTAAACTGGGTACAGGAGCGAACGCCCGCTCGGAGAAATGTACAGGGACAAGGCCTTTAAGAGAAAGACAGCTAGCGAGCGAGGGGGTGGAGAGCACCTTTGATGTGGCTCAGATGAAAGGGTATTTAGTTGAGCAGAATAGAGCACTCTGTGAAGCAGGGAGCTTCAGAACCCGCCTCGGTGACACAGCTGCGCTCGCAGTTCGGGTCCAGCAAAGGCCATTTCAAAGAACGTGGTTTACAGCAAAGCCCAAGGGATCAAACTCCACACAGATTAGGATTAGGCCCGTGTCCAAGCCAGGACTTGACATTTCAGGTAGAGCTGGAACGTCCCAGCCCGAGTTAAGGATCCCCTTACAGGCTTAAATGGAGCAGAGGACCTCTGGGTAGCCTCTCGCATCAGGACCGCCGGACCTTCTTGGCAGGTAGCGAGCTGGGAAGCTCAGTCGAGGCAGCCTGGGTGGAACCATGCCCTATCGTGACCACCGTGATGGGTGCGATTCCGCTGTGGGATCATTTAGGAGGTTTGGTTCAGGTCATGGGATTATTGCGGCTCCTGGTAGGCTAGCCATGCGATCCAGGGATTGCTGGAATGGACACCTCACACTCTCCTGACCCGTGGAGCACTTCTCTGATGAGTTTTAAAGATCAGATACTGAATGTGCTTACCCCAGGTTATCCGGCGCGTGTGTTTGGAGAGGCAGGGTGATGCCCATTAATCCTGCACAGTTTGACACTGGGTACACTTTGGCCCGATCCCAGTTCACCCCTTCCCCCTAACACTCAGCCCTACCCCTCTATTTAGGGTTTACGCCTTGGGGTTGTCCCGAATGGTGTTGAGATGGAGGGGTGGGAGGCGAAGTGTTAGAGCTACATGGCCCTTCCAACAGAGATCTTCCAAAGACACACTCCAAATGGGAGGTTATAAGAAAATTCCCAGAATGCCTTGCGACTGTAATAACACTTCTGTCGGCGCTACCTAGCGAAATGTACGTTCCGGTACCTGAGGTTGCTGCACCATTTAAGGTGGAGTGGGGAAGGTGTTGTACTATTAACCCCATTAGTAGGGGTAAAAGTAGGAGATAGGAGAGGGCTCTATTTCCACTTTTTAGTTAAGGTGTTCCAAATTTCACGTTGTGGAAGGATAACGTTCGTCATCGTTAGCATAGACTGGTTATAGACTGATTATAGACTGTTATGGACTGGTAGTAGACTGGTTGTATACTGTTATAGACTGGTTATAGATTTCCATGGACTGTTGTAGCCTGGATTTTAGACTGGTTATACACTGGTTATAGACGGTTATGGACTGGTTGTAGACTGGTTATAGACGGTTATGGACTGGTTGTAGACTGGTTATAGACTGGTTGTATACTGTTATAGACTGGTTATAGACTGTTAGGGACTGGTCATAGACTTGTTATAGACTGCTACGGACTGGTTGTAGACGAGTTATAGACTGGTTATAGACTGTTATGGACTGGTTGTAGACTGGTTATAGACTGGTTATAGACTGTTATGGACTGGTTGTAGACTGGTTATAGACTGGTTATAGACTGTTACGGACTGGTTGTAGACCTGTTATGGACTGGTTGTAGACCGGTTGTAGACTGGTTATAGACACATATAGGTTTTTACACTGCAGGTGGTATTTATCAGGGTATCAGCTCTGATCACTGATATAGAGTTTCCAATAAAGAGCCTGGGTTCAGTGCCCCGGCCGGGTAACCAGGTAGTCCTTTCTGTGTGGAGCTCCGGGTCTGGATGGGTTAAACTGGCCCTCCAGGTGTGAGTGTGAGTGTGTGTGTCTGTGTGTCTGCCCTGTGATGGACTGACAGGGTTGAGGTGATGGATGACACTCTCACGTTGGCTGTGATTATTTTGACGAATGCCATGACAGCTCACAGTCACATGCTAATGCGTGATGTCAAAACTGAGCATGTCATGCTTTCCACCAGGGCCTTATACACTCACTACTTTACCCTGCTAGCTTGTTAGCAAGCTAAGACTACAGCTAGCAACCACAAAGAAGAAGGTTTAATTCTGACAGTGATGAAATCCTGAGTTCCAACACACCGGATACATCCAGTATAACGGACAGGATCTGTAAATCTGCCCGGCTCATATAACCAAAGCAGGAACGCTAGAACACAAGGTTTAACGAATGACTAGCTCGGAAAAGGGTTGAGGGGAAACCGGCGGTGCTCAGCTGCTGGGAACAGGGTTAATGAAATGCAAATGCACTCTCCAGCACTCTAATGTCGTGGGTTAGCTCTCGGTGAGATCCGCAACCCCAATTCTCCCACTTTCATAAGCAGGTGCAATATCAGATGCGGCTCTGCGGCTTGACTTTCCCACATCAAACCGAAGCGAAGCCTTCAGTTCCCCTTCACTGTGCACGCCGTGTGCGGTAATAAAGCAGCCCTAGGATGATCCAGGATGTGCTGGATTTCTGCGAGATGTGTGAGCAATAAAGTACAATCCCCTCATACCACTCCGCATCCCACCCACCTACATCAAAACACAAAACCAATAACCGTCAGACTGCCACGCGGTTCAGGCGCAGACATGTACAGTGGGGGAACATGGGATCGCTAATGGGATACAGTGGGAGAAATACAGCAAGCAGGAAGTGGGATTTTGGCAAATACTAGTGACTAATAACACTCTACCTGACAGACCTAAAATCAGAGACGGAGCCCGTCAACACAGCGCTGCCGTTTACAGACTCATCACCAAAGTAATATCTGCCCCCACTGAAGATGACCCGCTGCCATTCTGAGTCACTCCATGACAGTCCGGTACGACACCACTGCAGTCTTTGGTGACGGTGACGTGGTGTTAAGGACAGTCGTGGTAACGGTCTGTGTGCATGTAGTCCTGCGTGGTGCAGCCGTCTGCCGATGGTGCTGCACTAACAGGAGGACTCATGGAGGACACCACTGCTCGCTGGAGGTCTGTAATGGTGGTGTTGGGTCAGTCAGGTACAGAGATAAGGCCCATCCTTGGTTAAGCTACGTGTGCGGGCGAGTGTGAAACTTGTGTCATTAGCATGTCTCACCATGTCACACCCGCACACCCAGTTTCAGTCCTGTCAGTTGATTCCTCTATTGATACGTGTATAAACAAGGCTTTAAACTGGTCGGAAAACCACAGCCTGGTCAAGCGGCTGTAAACGGGAAATCCCCCGACTCCTGGGAGCCTAAAAAAAATTCTGTTTGGTACATAAACAAAAGGATTAAATTCCAGAAATGAGAATTCCATTTCTAGCTGAAAGTTGTCCAGTCCAGTATGGTTCGTCTCTGTGGCATCTAGGCAGATATGACTAACAGAGCTCTCTGATTGGTTAGGACTTTAGAAGCTGTTAGAGGTCGCATCCCTCTAGGCCTTTCGGAAGTTCTGGAAATGTCACTAACTCCACATCAGTGGCAGTCTGATCAGTGGAAATAACAAACTACTGGAATTCCATAAGGTCACCAGGAGAAGCTAGCATTACCCAGTAGGCAAGTTTTTATTCTGGACGTTTGGCCTGGATTGAAGGACTAGCTATATCAGTCATGGCTCACATGGCAACGGTTGTATCCCTTTAACAGCTCTGCTGCCTGACTAACAGCATTCCATGATCCTAGAACCGGCATTCAGGTTCTCGCCTTCGTACGCTGACGTCATAGGTAATCCTTCTGTAGAGGCCAAACATTAAGAGTGCCTTTCTCTGACGTCTCAGAATTCCTCCACAGTTCAGTTTGTGGTATGTAACACATGGACTCGGGTTTGGTATGAGATGGTTCAAATGTTCTGTAGATTGGTGGTGGTGATGGGAACCAGGGTTCTCCATGTCTAGAACACACATATAGAGACACAGACAATCTACACCACCAGTGAAGCTACACGTGTCTTCTGAGTGTGTATGGAATGTTGGTGATGGAAATCTGGAAAACCTGGAAATACTAAGTTCCTGTGGGGGACTATTTGACCTCACAGCGCCCTGCAGCATGTATCCCTCCACCATATATGGAGTTTAAGGCTGAGATCTTCTCCACACTATCATAAACAGCGTCTCAGACATCAGGCAGCGTATTCAGAACCACCTCATGTAGGAACTTTCTGTGAGGGAGCTTTTAGAGGGGACGTCTGGTTACCTTCACCAACACTGGGAACAGGTCTGACATTTTTCTCTATAAATGATTTTAAAACTGGGAAACAGACAAAAAGACAGAAGTGTTTTAGAAAGCTGTTCTTCATTATGATAATCCTGATCCTGTGTTGTTTATTACTTTAACCAGCATCTATAAAAACAATCATCACCCAAAAACGTGCAGAGGAACGCAGACCCTGAATCTGCAGAGGGTCTCAGAGCTCCGGCGTCTGCAGCCTTAAAAGCCAAATAAATGAATCTGTAATCTCACCGGAGATGTTGGTGGTGATCTCGGTCAGGGCCGTCTGGCCGAAGCCCTTGGCGGTGCGGGCGCGGACGGACACCAGGTAGGTGGTGCCTGGATGTAGCCCTGAGAACATGTGGTAGGTCTCGTTCTTCAGCTTGGAGACGGTGCGGCGCGGTCCAGGCACGTTGACGCTGGGGTCAAACGACTCGATGCTTTGGTAGCTGATCTGTAGACAAACAGAGGAGCATGTTTATGGAAAAGCAGGAAACGGTAAACCAGCCTCTAAGACTGAACTTAGGAGGTGTGCCTGTTGGAGGAACTGTAAGTGAGTCTCCTGAAAGAATGGAAGGTGAAACGAAGGACAAGAGTGAACACACTAAACACCCAAACGACGCCGTGTTCGCTAACCCAACACGCCAGACGTCTCGGTATGGAGCTGTAGAGGTTCCTGATGGAGTCCTGTGATAATCCACCCCATGCAGCTTGAACATCCTCACACAGTTCCTGCAGATGGTGCGGTAGGGGTGGAGGTGGAGGGACACCAGGCCTTCTGGACGTGTGACAACAAACCGTTCATCTTGGTGCTGACCACGGTGCCTCCACACACGGATTCGTTGGGCGTCTCCACCAAGACTAAAGCGGGACTCGTCACTGAAGATGACCCGCTGCCATTCTGAGTCACTCCATGACAGTCTGGTACGACACCACTGCAGTCTTTGGTGACGGTGACGTGGTGTTAAGGACAGTCGTGGTAACGGTCTGTGTGCATGTAGTCCTGCGTGGTGCAGCCGTCTGCCAATGGTGTTGCACTAACAGGATGACTGATGGAGGACACCACTGCTCGCTGGAGGTCTGTAATGGTGGTGTTGGGTCAGTCAGGTACAGAGATAAGACCCGCCCTTGGTTGAACCATTAGCATGTCTCACGACACCACACCCACCCACCAAGTTTCATTCCTATCGGCTGATTCCGTCTGGGTGCAGCTGTTCCCTTGGCGATGAGTGTGGATGTAGCTGTTGAGGCTGTTCTCTTAAACATGCATGTTTCTCCTTCCTGATTTCTTATGGCTGTTTTGACCGTAATTACTGAGGGATGGTCTTTGCACAGCGCTGTACACGCATGAGAAGGCATGTTCAATTACAGAATGGGTTTTGTCTCCCAGAAGGCATCATCCTGGTGAAGGAAAGTCGTTTCCTGTTAATGCTGCATGGAGAAAGTCCGGCTCTTCACAACTGGTTGGAGATACCGAGCTCAGAATCAATCACAAATTATGCTAACATTTTTCTGAGGCTTTTTAAGACCACTTTAGGAGGCGAGTCGCTTCCACGTGCCTCGTTTTAGAGGAATACGCGGCACAGATGGTCCAGCCTTTGGAAAATATTTGCATTCAGTGTCTGCTGTACGCTGGAGCTCTCTTAAACTGCGGCCCACTCATCGCCCGGAGCTGGTGAATAATTAGCCCAGTGTTGAGGAGGCCGCCGTGCGCCCGATGACTCCGGTTACCACATCCTTTAACGCATGCTAACATACACAGTACCACGACAGGCCTCTGCACCGGGTGGGCCAGAACCCCAAACATGGAGCACGGCCGCAAGTTAAGCACGGAGACGCAATCAAATATTAATAATTCCCACTCTGCCCGCGCGACAACTTTAACTCGGCAAATAAATCATTTGAATGTTTGTCCCTTCGCTCTAATTGCAGCCCCGGAGAAGCAGCTCGCCTCCGATCAACAGAAAAACACCGAACGGAGGAGGGAGCACATTCCTTTCATGACTCCTAAGGAGGCGGGGTGGGCTGGGGTGAGGAAGGGAGGGAGGGATGATGATCGGTGCAACAACAACTCCTCAGAGAGAAACACGGAGAAGATAAATCCTGCGATACGGCAGCGAGTCGAGTCGAGTCAGAGTGCTGCTGAAACAGAGGCAGTGCTATTATCCGCTCTGAAGAGGAATGGGGAAGAGGAACACCGGCCGTATGGATTACTACAATGAAAGGTCACCTGCGGCTCGTAGGTCACTGTAAAGCCGTTTAATGAATAAGTGCTGCCTTCTCCGGAACGACATGCAAACCATTCCGGCTCCTAGGGCCGACACTAAGCTTTAAATGCGCACCGCGGCCCTCGGCACCGATACGGCTTTCGGCATAATGACAGCTCTGCCATAGCACAGTCCATAAACGTTTCTGTGCACCTAAGTGCTCGTGATTTCCGAGCTCATCATTGTGGAAATATCCAGCAGGGCTGGGAGTCAGGCCCAGAAAGATCCGGAGACATTAAACGTAGCCACGGAATCCTAAATCATTCCCGTCGTTTCGAGGTTCCCTTCCCATCAGTGATATCATACATCATCATTCCCAAAACTGGATGGGAGTTTGGCTTCGTATATTTTATAATAATATTTCCACTCAGACTGTAGATGAGGTTCTGGTGTTCCAGTAAAAGTGAGGTTCTGGTGTTCCAGTAAAAGTGAGGTTCTGGTGTTCCAGTAAAACTGAGGTTCTGGTGTTCCAGTAAAAGTGAGGTTCTGGTGTTCCAGTAAAAGTGAGGTTCTGGTGTTCCAGTAAAAGTGAGGTTCTGGTGTTCCAGTAAAAGTGAGGTTCTGGTGTTCCAGTAAAAGTGAGGTTCTGGTGTTCCAGTAAAAGTGAGGTTCTGGTGTTCCAGTAAAAGTGAAGATCTGGTGTTCCAGTAAAAGTGAAGATCTGGTGTTCCAGTAAAAGTGAGGTTCTGGTGTTCCAGTAATAGTGAGGTTCTGGTGTTCCAGTAAAAGTGAGGTTCTGGTGTTCCAGTAAAAGTGAAGATCTGGTGTTCCAGTAAAACTGAGGTTCTGGTGTTCCAGTAAAACTGAGGTTCCAGCGAGTCAGGAGTCAGGTCCTTCATGTTTTAGTGTATTGAGGAAATGGAACTTTGGGCAGTACTGGAGGCCTGTATTGTGTGTTTCAGCGGTTTCACTGTTTCTAAATTATTATTGATTATTGACTGATTATTTTATATTTGGACATTTTTTGGTTTTTATCATTTACCTTCTTATAATTATTATCTATATAATTTCTCTTCTACAGTATGTTAGATATTATTATAAATATCTTTATTTGATCTCAGTGATCTTTACCCTGTACTGTACGTGACTGAGTATAGATCCAGTCCGATCTGATTTAGCGTGGTCTGTGCTGTTGGTGTTTTTTCTTGGTGGGCAGTATGACCTCATTGTAAAATGACATCATTAAAAACAGTAAAAGTATTTTTTTTTTTTCATTTTGTTTCATTTTGATTAAATTTAGCATGGTCTCTTTGTTGTTTGTGTTTTTGTCTTGGTGGGCGAAAAGAAACACCAAAACATGAGTTTATAATGAGGCATCGCTGCAACACAGTGATAAATATTGAATAAAATTTTAAAAATTTAATCCAAATATTTTAAAAAAGTTTTTTTTTAGTAATAAACACTAATCATCACAATAATATATATATATATATATATTTGATATTTATTTATTTTTATGTATTTTTTTTTTGATTTAATTTGATTCGGTTTGATTTGGTTTGATTCTATTCAGTCTGGTTTTATTAGTTATTCATTTTGGACACACGACATCTTCAAAACTAGCATAAACAGATCCGGTCCTTGTTTTTAGTATTTTAGTATTTAAATTCAGCACACTGAGTTAATCAGCTCTGCTCCACATATTTACATATCGGCACTGTCCAAGGGAAAACAAGGATCCCCAAAACGGCAGCTTTACAGAGAGGCCAAAATCCTGATTTAATTTTAAAGTCGCCGGAGCCAGACCTCCTTCTCAGTGACTTGGGGCCATTTCCCATGACCTGTTCAAATGATTCCATTACCTCGTACTGTGTGATCAGACCGTTTGGCTCCACAGGCTCCTCCCACTTGAGGAAGATCATGTCATCCAGTGGGGTGAAGGTTAGAGACTCCGGTGCAATCCCTCCGGGAACTGCAAACAAGAACAAGAGAGTCAGGATGGGTGGACCAGGGGGACACCATGAGCTCTACTCTGAGATAACCCTGCTAAGCCCCAGACGGGCAGGACGCAGAGGGCAGTGGAAAGTGGCCAGATGTGAAGAATGGACAGTGACCCTCCAGACTGGAAGTGTGGAGAGAGAATGGAGCTCTGGAGCAGATGGATGGCATTCTATTAATCTTCCCTCGCAGCCTGAGAAGAAGAACGTGGGACACAGAGCCACCGAGACCTATGGCGTGAAGGACAGAGAGGAGCCAAGAGGAGCGCTAGGACTGCTAACTACCGTACACACAGTAGCACCCACCTCGTAGCTGCATTCAGCGGACAGTTTATCGGAAACACCTAGCGTAAGGATGCTCTTTCTACACACCTCCAGAAAACAGCTCTTCAGGTCGTTGGGAGGATTGTGCTTCAACTGATTCAGACCTGAGGTCATCCAGAAATGTGTTCCCAGCAGGAACCAGAGAATACCAGGCTCTTCACCACAAACTGTGATGACATCTGTGGGCGTGGCAACAATGGCTCCACCCAGTGGTCTGCTGGAGAACCTCTTCTACGTCTTCTTATCTCTGGATAAAAACAAACATCTGGAATAACAGCCCAGACGTTCGCAGGTGATCTATACGCTCTGCCATCCTGGTACTACAGTTTACTACTGCTGCGCAGCGCCCCCTGTTGATGGCGATGACAGATTCTTTGGCGTTCTCTGTATAGCACCAAGGTTCTACGACGCCTGGATGGAACCAGTCTAAGCCTAAACTTACAGCTATAGCCTGCTTCCATGCTCTGAGTAGGAGCTCTGTTCTATGTTATCCATCTATAGTACCACCACTGACCGTCATAGGACCACCCAGGGCAGAGTTTACTGGGCTGGTGGACCATTTTCAGCACAGCAGCAGCAGAAACATGATGGCGCTGTTCTAGTTCAAGCTACACGGGTATCAGACAACTGTGCATAGTAGCAGAGGAGCCACAGTCTGCAACCCTAAACCAACAACCCATGGACCTACTGTATACGGTATACATATGCGGTGTTTCCAATAAAGTGGCCAATGAGTGTCCCATTAAACTGACACCTCACCTGAAGGAACAGCATAGTGGGAGTAAGTATGTTAATCAGTAAGAACATCATGTGCATAATCCAGACAGTCCAATCCTGGAAGAGTCGGTCTCAGCGTACGCAATTAGCGAACTCGTTACTGGTCTTCGGCTTGAGGCGGGCCGGGTGCTGCTAGCCGGAGCACACTCTGAGTAACGGCCACAAAATTCTTTACCGCACAGGAAGGCAGCAGCACCAACCGAGCCACCAGCTGGGACTAATTAATGGCTTTTGCAGAGCGTATGGATCCGCTCATTCTGAAACTGCCCTCGGAGCTGATGGAGCAGATGCACTGGCACTCAACAAGGTCAAAGTAGACACTACACAACGCAAACATGCTCATTCTGAGGGCATCTGTTTCTCTAGCTGAATAAGCAGCACGCAGTTTCATCAATAATGCAGTCACGTCGCCTTTCCGGGGGGATTACAGTCTGTCAGAATGACCGTGTGGGTCGTATCACCCCCTACACTTCCTGTAGTGTATTACAGTCTGTCAGAATGAATGTTTGGGTCATATCGCCCCCTACACTTCCTGTAGTGTATTACAGTCTGTCAGAATGACTGTGTGGGTCATATCGCCCCCTACACTTCCTGTAGTGTATTACAGTCTGTCAGAATGACCGTGTGGGTCGTATCGCCCCCTACACTTCCTGTAGTGTATTACAGTCTGTCAGAATGAATGTTTGGGTCATATCGCCCCCTACACTTCCTGTAGTGTATTACAGTCTGTCAGAATGACTGTGTGGGTTGTATCGCCCCCTACACTTCCTGTAGTATATTACAGCCTGTCAGAATGAGCGTGTGGGTCGTATCGCCCCCTACACTTCATGTAGTGTATTACAGTCTGTCAGAATGAGCGTGTGGGTCATATCGCCCCCTACACTTCCTGTAGTGTATTACAGCCTGTCAGAATGAGCGTGTGGGTCATATCGCCCCCTACACTTCCTGTAGTGTATTACAGTCTATCAGAATGAGCATGTGGGTCATATCGCCCCTACGCTTCCTGTAGTGTATTACAGTCTGTCAGAATGAGCGTGTGGGTCATATTGCCCCCTACACTTCCTAAATGGTATCACAATCTGATATTTAAACATCATAGAGCCACACGCAGATTTTAGGAACTCCAAAAGGAATGTCTTTTTTCCATTATTGATTTTGTTAACTACTCATTGCAGCCCTGATGCAACTCACAGTATCACTACATGAGAATCCTCTGCATACACAAAATCCCAAACGGGATCAAGTGTGGGAGGCCTCTCGAAAATGCCGGATTTGTGTAGGAAGGAGTTGTGAGATTCCCAGGCGAGAAGTATGTGCCCCAATTACAAGCCGGCTTCTGCTCAGCATACAGTCACCACAATGCACTAGCCAAACGGCGTGCCGCTCTCAAGGCGGACTGCTGACTTCGGTATTGAGCTTCAGCATAACAGGGAACTGTCTGAATGACGTTCCATTTCAATCAACAAACATCAATTACCTAGTCCAAATACGCAGAACCGACGCACTTTTGTCTGAAGAGGATCAATCCTGGTATCTCCATTTGTCTGGAGAATCTGAGAGGGTTTCCCGGAGCTAGTGATGGATCGAATCAAAACGACAACTCAAATCAGCCAAACTATTTAAGGAAATCCATTTCCTCAGGTTCACGACTGTCTGGATCCGTATGTACCCTCAATAAAAAGAGGCGTCTTCAAAAGAACCCACATTAGCTCTTGGGTGGAAGCCTCCGTTCCTACCAGAGCGACTGTGAAGGAGATCCAGAGAGCTCTTCAGTTATCTAAAAAGGCAGCCCCTGAAAGCTGCGACAGAGGAAATTACAAATGGGCCATGAAGGATCTGAACAGCACATCAAAATATGCCAAGTGGAAGCTTCGGAATGAGCTGGAACAGCACTGATTACGAACGGGAAGTGCCTTTAAACCAGTCCCAGCTACAAAACACAGGCAAGCATGCACACTTCAGCTACACCTGCTGCAGCAGAGCGGAGAGGGAGCTGGGGAGGTTTATGGATGAGGCCCGATCCCTACATCCTGGTGTCCATAACGGCAGCCTGGAACACGGGACCACTTAAAAACTGGAAGGTGTAACCGGCATCGGCAAACGACCTCCATCAGCGCCCAACCTTCCTGACCCGGGAACGATCTCCTTCTACACCAGGGTCCTGCTCTGGAAGCCTCTGAGACGCTGAACATCCCAGGGGCAAATTTATACCGTAATGATAATGATCAGATACTGATGCTGAACATTGCTGCGATGATTTGATTGAGTATTAGCGAGGTCAGGTACTGATGTTGGAACAGTGCAGTGAGGATTTGATTGCGCATTAGTGAAATTCTATAGATCGGACCGTCAAATCGAACATGTATGACATCACTGGACTTTCTCTGGTCAGACTAATCCAGCTCCGAGAGGCTTCAGAGCGTTTCTCCTTCTGAGTCTTCTGGATCAGAAGTGCCTCGGAGAACTCGTCCCAAAGGAATCGGATTTTACTCCAGGGAGTCGTTTCTTCTGAATCCTGGATTGTCTCAAATTCCCTTCTTTGAGCTTTTCCTTTTGAACTCCACCAGTTCCCTCTTTAAAGAGCCCTGACACTGAGGCTGGCTATCCCCAGATCTGAGATACGGATCAGGACCACCAGGTCAGGTGAGCGTTTGTTCCAAAACCGTCAAAAACTTTAAATCCAGAACCAGAACCAGAACCAGACCCAGCAGGCGTCTCCACTCCGTGGGCGCCACTGGTTACACCGAATGTGTCAAAGTAGATTCCGTGTGCTCAGACATCATTCCGACAGGGAACAAAAGTGTTCCTGGCTTTGATGAATCTGCTTTAGAGAGAGCAGGGGAAAGAAAGGTACTCGGGCGTGCAGGGCTGTGGTCTCCTCCGCTTTGGAGGGCAGGAGAGCATTCGGCACGCTAGCGGGAAAACGCTGTGCTCGCTGACGTTCCTTTTATTCCGCTCCTCTTTCATAACAGCTGGATTCTCCTCTACAGTGGCTTCATGTGCCAAAACTGGAGAGCTGGAGAGAGGCTGATAATTAAAAGGTCTCTGTCCTCACTCGTTTTCTCTTTTTCCTCCCGCTCCCGTTCGCTCTCGACGGGCTTTTTAACTTCCAGCCGCGGGTTCCCAAACTTTTATTCACCGAATTAATCCGGAAGTTGCCGCCGTTGTTTGCAATTAATCAGCAGCGGCAGACGCGTTCGGGAAACAAACTCGTGCAGGAAAAAAAGGAATGAACAAATAAATAAATAAATGAATGAATGAATGAATAAATCGGGGCTGGTGGAAGGAAAGAAAGCAGAAGACAAAGATGATATGAATTTTCCCTGGAGTGATAAATGAGGTACATTCATCTCGGGCGAATCCATCGGCTCCGTTCGGCAGCGGTGGTGGCAGACGAGGGTCTTTAATTTGTGCGCGGCGGGATGGAGGGGCGTCGGCTTGACCTCCGGTTTGTTTAATCTCCTCATTTGCATGAAAATGTGCCTCTTCTGCTGTTTGACAGGGCAAAACAGAAATGCACAAACAAGCAGAAATCTTTATTCCGTCTCGCTGGTGGCCGAGGCTGATTAATTTTTCATCCCCTCCCATTTTAAAAGTATGATCTTCCATTTAGTTATGCTGATGCCGAGCGTTCCAGGAGAGTCAATATTTGCACCGCTGCTATAATTGGTAGCGCAGCACAGTGCGGCAGAGCACCGCGGGCGCGCGGGGCCCTGCGAGAGGCCGTGACGTCACCGCTGGTTAAACAAATGCACGTCTGCGGGAAGATGGATGACTTGAGCTTACTGACCCGTGCGGGGACACCACCGGGCATGAGCCAGTTTTAATCAAACTAGGGAGCCGGATAAGAGTGCACAACAGCGAGCACACTGGTCTATCTGAGGAACGCCAAGATGTACACTGGAGCTGACGGAGCTGATGGAGCTGAAGGTCCGAACTGGCAACGTGCTGTGCTGGACTGGAGAGAGGTGGTGTGAATGCAGCGAACTCGGATGAACCACCTGTAA
Organism: Prochilodus magdalenae; assembly: GCA_024036415.1. NCBI lineage: Eukaryota > Metazoa > Chordata > Actinopteri > Characiformes > Prochilodontidae > Prochilodus > Prochilodus magdalenae. The sequence continues at coordinate 70,711 of JAMWET010005190.1, read as the reverse complement.
GTGATCTCAGGGACCAGTGGTGGTCACTGGGAACCCCATGTGTCATCCGTGTGAAAACACCAACATACACACACACTAGAGGGCAGTAAGCACACCTGCCCCGAGCTGTGGGCAGCCCTATCCGCGACTGAAGGGTACTTAAAGTACCCCTTGCTCAATTGTACCTCAGTCATTACTGATGGCCCAGGGAATCAAACCTCCACCCCACAACTGCCCCCGGTGATAGCCCCCATATGATATACAGCTCTATAAATAAATCTGAGCCCACTCCAGCTTCTTCTAAAATCAGCATCTCCACATGTACAGCAGGTTCTCAGTGAGGAACCGAAGGCAGGGTTCTAGCTTTACTGGCAGATACAGTGAGCGTCTGGTTCATAAGAACAAGGTCCAGCAGCAAACACACAGGACAACACAGCTACAGACTGGCAGAGGGCCAAACCCCCTCTCTACTGACCGTGATGAGCGCCACCTCATTCCTATGTCCTGGTGGCTGGGGTGAATGCCGAAGGCCTGGTGTTACTCCACCTCCACCCTTACCGCACCATCTGCAGGAACTGTGTGGGAATGTGGCTGGCGGTGGATGGAGGAGTTCTGTTAAAGGGAACCTCAAAGGGAACCGAACTCCCTGAACTGGCAGGACATGGTGATTGAAGTGCCCTTGACCAAGGAACCTAACCCCCAACTGCCCCCCAGGCGCTGTGGATAGGGCTGCCCACTGCTCCGGGCGAGTGTGCTCACTGCCCCCAAGTGTGTGGTCTAGGTGGGAGTTGGTCTTTTGGTCTTTTGGACTCCGGCCCCTTCCACATCACTCACACTGTGCTCACGCAGCACTCGCCGGCTGGCTGCCACAGTGGGCAACACCTTCTGATAAGGTAGTGAGAGGGGCTACCAGACATGCCTACTGCGCTCCTATCGCTACCGGGGTGGACTCGTCACCGCACTCCTTGTCCTCGAGTTCCGTATATGATCCCTGGTGGTCTGTATTTACCTGGAGCAATGCTGGAACCCTGAGGCCGTGCACGTGCGGTAACCCTGGAGGTCCTTAAACCACGATACGAAGCAGACTGGAACCATTATGTTTTCACAGCATACAAACCATCGCACCTCAAAACGCACCGACGGTGCTTAGACCCCCTGGAGAGGCTGTTTAGAGGGGTCCACATAAGCACAGAACACCACAACCACGGTGGTCCGAGTCTACTTCAAAGGCTAAAATGGAATGCTGACATTTCCTAAGCATACTTGAACAGGCCTCTCCCTGCTGATTGGTTTATCTCAGCATTCTGAGGAAGAGGACAATCATAGTCAGATGTGTCTGCTAGCCGTAAGTCAAGGAATGCCATCCAAGGAATGTCGTTCCCTAGCCTTTATACCTCATGACTGACACCTGTGCTGTCCTGAAGACACACGTTTCTACTGTTGGTTGGACTACTTCAGTACTTTCAACATGGTTTGGTCAGCTCGGCCTCACTATTTTCCCGCTACGGAATTCCCAATTCCGGCTAAAGGGTCTTATAAAGTTCCTCAGAGCTTCCTGAGTTATTCCACCAATCCCAACAACAACATCTATTTCCATCCGGAGCTGCATACATTAGTGACTGGGATCTGACCACAGGAGCGTTGAACTTCCAGCATGTCCCAAACACTTCCAATGGGGATAAGGTCAAAACTGGTGGTCAGTTCATGAGATTCCTCATGTTCCTGAACTGCTCTTCCACTGTCTAAGCCTACGGAATCTCAGCACTGCCGGCCTGGAATTCAATACATGCAGGTGGTCAGCTGACCTTGCTGAGCCTCAATCTGACCAACTGAAGCCCCCCAGATCATAACTCCGCCTCCAGAGGCTTGTCCAGTGGACACTATGGATGATGGGAGCATCACCTCCTGCTCTTCCCTTCTTATCCTGACGCTTCCATCACTCTGGAATAGGGTCAGTCTGGACTCCTCAGACCACATGACCTTTCCCCATCACTCCAGAGCCCAGTCTTTCTGCTCCCTAGCAGACTGGAGCTGCCTGTGAAGGAGGTGCAGGCGTGGTGTGGTGGTGACTCTACTTACTGTCCTCCTCCGTTTGGAACGTGACCTCGCGGCTCTCCTTCTTGCCCTCAGGATTGGCCAGAGCCAGACGCACGTGCACCAGACGGAACGGAGGGAGGTCTCGGAGAGTGAAGCGGGAGGTGTTCCTCTCCACCGACAGACACTCGCGCACCGTGGCGTTGTTGCCACCTGTCCCGCCGCCGGTCGCCGTGGAGTAACGGTAGCACAGCGACAGGGAGTAGGTGTGACAGCGCGTCAGGTTGTAGCCCAGCGGCTCCCACTGCAGAACCAGCTGACGAGACTGGATCTCTGAGGCGGTCAGACCACGGAGAGGACGCATTGGCTCTGAGAGAGAGAGAGAGAGAGAGAGAGAGAGAGAGAGAGAGAGAGAGAGAGAGAGAGAGAGAGAGAGAGAGACAGGGGGAGAGAGAGAGAGAGAGAGAGAGAGAGACAGAGAGTACAGAGAGAGAGAGAGAGACAGAGAGAGCGAAAGAGAGAGAGAGAGAGAGAGAGTGAGAGAGAGAGAGAGACAGACAGAGAGTACAGAGAGAGAGAGAGAGACAGAGAGAGCGAAAGAGAGAGAGAGAGAGAGAGAGAGAGAGAGAGAGAGAGAGAGAGAGAGAGAGAGAGAGAGAGGCGTTTGGAATTTCTCCTTAGCGTGTTTCCTTATTTTGGCTGAGAACAGTCAGAGCACAGTCAGAGCACAGTAAGAGCACAGTCAGAGTACAGTCAGAGAACAGTCGGCAAACAGTCAGAGAACAATCAGAGCACAGTCAGAGTACAGTCAGAGCACAGTCAGAACACAGTCAGAGCACCGTCAGAGAACAGTCAGAGAGCATTCAGAGCACAGTCAGAGAACAGTCAGAGAACAGTCAGGGAGCAGTCAGAGCACAGTAAGAGCACAGTCAGAGAACAGTCAGAGCATGTTCAGAGAACAGTCAGAGAACAGTCAGAACAGTCAGAGTACAATCAGAGAACAGTCAGAGAACAGTCAGAGCACAATCAGAGAACAGTCAGAGTACAGAGAGCAGTCAGAGAACAGTCAGAGAACAGTCAGAGAACAGTCAGAGTACAGAGAACAGTCAGAGAACAGTCAGAGAACAATCAGAGAACAGTCAGAGAACAGTCAGAGCACAGTAAGAGCACAGTCAGAGTACAGTCAGAGAACAGTCGGCAAACAGTCAGAGAACAATCAGAGCACAGTCAGAGTACAGTCAGAGCACAGTCAGAACACAGTCAGAGCACCGTCAGAGAACAGTCAGAGAGCATTCAGAGCACAGTCAGAGAACAGTCAGAGAACAGTCAGGGAGCAGTCAGAGGGCCCACACGTAAAGAGCACAGTCAGAGAACAGTCAGAGCATGTTCAGAGAACATTCAGATAAAAGTCATAACAGTCAGAGTACAATCAGAGAACAGTCAGAGAACAGTCAGAGCACAATCAGAGAACAGTCAGAGTACAGAGAGCAGTCAGAGAACAGTCAGAGAACAGTCAGAGAACAGTCAGAGTACAGAGAACAGTCAGAGAACAGTCAGAGCACAGTCAGAGAACAATCAGAGAACAGTCAGAGAACAGTCAGAGAACAGTTAGAGTACAGAGAGCAGTCAGAGAACAGTCAGAGCACAGTCAGAGAACAATCAGAGAACAGTCAGAGTACAGAGAGCAGTCAGAGAACAGTCAGAGCACAATCAGAGCACAGTCAGAGTACAGAGAACAGTCAGAGAACAGTCAGAGAACAATCAGAGAACAGTCAGAGAACAATCAGAGCACAATCAGAGAACAGTCAGAGTACAGAGAGCAGTCAGAGAACAGTCAGAGCACAGTCAGAGAACAATCAGAGAACAGTCAGAGTACAGAGAGCAGTCAGAGAACAGTCAGAGCACAATCAGAGCACAGTCAGAGTACAGAGAACAGTCAGAGAACAGTCAGAGAACAATCAGAGAACAGTCAGAGAACAATCAGAGCACAATCAGAGAACAGTCAGAGTACAGAGAGCAGTCAGAGAACAGTCAGAGCACAGTCAGAGAACAGTCAGAGCACAATCAGAGAACAGTCAGAGTACAGAGAACAGTCAGAGAACAGTCAGAGAACAATCAGAGAACAGTCAGAGAACAATCAGAGCACAGTCAGAGAACAGTCAGAGCACAATCAGAGAACAGTCAGAGTACAGAGAACAGTCAGAGAACAGTCAGAGAACAATCAGAGAACAGTCAGAGAACAATCAGAGCACAATCAGAGAACAGTCAGAGTACAGAGAGCAGTCAGAGTACAGAGAACAGTCAGAGAGCAGTAAGAGAGAAGTCAGAGAACAGTCAGAGCACAATCAGAGAACAGTCAGAGTACAGAGAACAGTCAGAGAGCAGTAAGAGAGAAGTCAGAGAACAGTCAGAGCACCTTTACAGACCCACTGACCCTCAGAGAGCCCCAGGAACGCTCATGCCGCCACACAGCACGCGTGCATATGGAAGGACGGATGTACGAGTGTGACCGTGTGAAAGCGGCTGTTTAATCATTCCCTCGTTTCTGAGTTATGAATATGCGATTCTATACTGTGGTGGTAAAGGAGGAGAGCAGCCCCCCGCAGGCCGTCCCTGGGGGCTGGGTAATAGCTGTATGTATTTGAAATGCAGATATGTTTTCTATACGCACTTGCTGAGTTACACACCTCGTCTCAGAGAGGCCTTTTATGAATATGTATGATTACCCCGTCTGGAGCTGGCTATTGTTGAAATTACCGCTAGCACAATCAGAGCTCAGTTTCCCTATATCCTGACCACTCCACTGACCTCTACAGGCTTTACTCTGAGTGACCATATACCTGCAGCAGGGGTAGGGGTTAGGGGTTTAGTGTAAATGTAGGGGTTAGGGGGTTTAGTGTAAATGTAGGGGTTAGGGGTTTAGTGTAAATGTAGGGGTTAGGGGGTTTAGTGTAAATGTAGGGGTTAGGGGGTTTAGTGTAAATGTAGGGGTTAAGGGGTTTAGTGTAAATGTAGGGGTTAGGGGGTTTAGTGTAAATGTAGGGGTTAGGGGGTTTAGTGTAAATGTTGGGGTTAGGGGTTTAGTGTAAATGTAGGGGTTAGGGGGTTTAGTGTAAATGTAGGGGTTAGGGGGTTTAGTGTAAATGTAGGGGTTAGAGGTTTAGTGTAAATGTAGGGGTTAGGGGGTTTAGTGTAAATGTAGGGGTTAGGGTTTAGTGTAAATGTAGGGGTTAGGGGTTTAGTGTAAATGTAGGGGTTAGGGGTTTAGTGTAAATGTAGGGGTTAGGGGTTTAGTGTAAATGTAGGGGTTAGGGTTTAGTGTAAATGTAGGGGTTAGGGGGTTTAGTGTAAATGTAGGGGTTAGGGGTTTAGTGTAAATGTAGGGTTTAGGGGTTTTAGTGTAAATGTAGGGGTTAGGGGGTTTAGTGTAAATGTAGGGGTTAGGGGGTTTAGTGTAAATGTAGGGGTTAGGGGTTTAGTGTAAATGTAGGGGGTTAGGGGTTTAGTGTAAATGTAGGGGTTAGGGGGTTTAGTGTAAATTTAGGGGTTTAGTGTAAATGTAGGGGTTAGGGGTTTAGTGTAAATGTAGGGGTTTAGTGTTAATGTAGGGGTTAGGGGTTTGTGTATCGTGTAAATGTCGGGGTTCGGGGGTTTTAGTGTAAATGTCGGGGTTTGGGGGTGTAGTGTAAATGTAGGGGTTAGGGGGTTTAGTGTAAATGTAGGGGTTAGGGGTTTAGTGTAAAATGTAGGGGTTAGGGGGTTTAGTGTAAATGTAGGGGTTAGGGGTTTAGTGTAGATGTAGGGGTTAGGGGGTTTTTGTGTAAATGTAGGGGTTAGGGGTTTAGTGTAGATGTAGGGGTAAGGGGGTTTAGTGTAAATGTAGGGGTTAGGGGGTTTAGTGTAAATGTAGGGGTTAGGGGTTTAGTGTAAATGTAGGGGTTAGGGGGTTTAGTGTAAATGTAGGGGTTAGGGGGTTTAGTGTAAATGTAGGGGTTAGGGGTTTAGTGTAAATGTAGGGGTTAGGGGTGTAGTGTAAATGTAGGGGTTAGGGGGTTTAGTGTAAATGTAGGGGTTAGGGGTTTAGTGTAAGTGTAGGGGTTAGGGGGTTTAGTGTAAATGTAGGGGTTAGGGGTTTAGTGTAAATCTAGGGGTTAGGGGGTTTAGTGTAAATGTAGGGGTTAGGCGTTTAGTGTAAGTGTAGGGGTTAGGGGTTTAGTGTAAATGTAGGGGTTAGGGTTTTAGTGTAAATGTAGGGGTTAGGGGGTTTAGTGTAAATGTAGGGGTTATGGGGTTTAGTGTAAATGTAGGGGTTAGGGGGTTTAGTGTAAATGTAGGGGTTAGGGTTTTAGTGTAAATGTAGGGGTTAGGGGTTTAGTGTAGATGTAGGGGTTAGGGGGTTTAGTGTAAATGTAGGGGTTAGGGGTTTAGTGTAAATGTAGGGGTTAGGGGTTTAGTGTAAATGTAGGGGTTAGGGGGTTTAGTGTAAATGTAGGGGTTAGGGGTATAGTGTAAATGTAGGGGTTAGGGGGTTTAGTGTAGATGTAGGGGTTAGGGGGTTTAGTGTAAATGTAGGGGTTAGGGGTTTAGTGTAGATGTAGGGGTAAGGGGGTTTAGTGTAAATGTAGGGGTTAGGGGGTGTTTAGTGTAAATGTAGGGGTTAGGGGTTTAGTGTAAATGTAGGGGTTAGGGGTTTAGTGTAGATGTAGGGGTTAGGGGTTTAGTGTAGATGTAGGGGTTAGGGGGTTTAGTGTAAATGTAGGGGTTAGGGGTTTTAGTGTAGATGTAGGGGTTAGGGGGTTTAGTGTAAATGTAGGGGTTAGGGGGTTTAGTGTAAATGTAGGGGTTAGGGGTTTAGTGTAAATGTAGGGGTTAGGGGTTTAGTGTAAATGTAGGGGTTAGGGGGTTTAGTGTAAATGTAGGGGTTAGGGGTTTTAGTGTAAATGTAGGGGTTAGGGGTTTTAGTGTAAATGTAGGGGTTAGGGGTTTAGTGTAAATGTAGGGGTTAGGGGTTTGGTGTAAATGTAGGGGTTAGGGGTTTAGTGTAAGTGTAGGGGTTAGGGGTTTAGTGTAAATGTAGGAGTTAGGGGGTTTAGTGTAAATGTAGGGGTTAGGGGGGTTAGTGTAAATGTAGGGGTTAGGGGGTTTAGTGTAAGTGTAGGGGTTAGGGGGTTTAGTGTAAATGTAGGGGTTAGGGGTTTAGTGTAAATGTAGGGGTTAGGGGTTTAGTGTAAATGTAGGGGTTAGGGGGTTTAGTGTAAATGTAGGGGTTAGGGGGTTTTAGTGTAAATGTAAGGGTTAGGGGGTTTAGTGTAAATGTAGGGGTTTAGTGTTAATGTAGGGGTTTGTGGGTTTAGTGTAAATGTAGGGGTTAGGGGGTTTAGTGTAAATGTAGGGGTTAGGGGGTTTAGTGTAAATGTAGGGGTTAGGGGGTTTAGTGTAAATGTAGGGGTTAGGGGTTTAGTGTAAATGTAGGGGTTAGGGGTGTAGTGTAAATGTAGGGGTTAGGGGTTTAGTGTAAATGTAGGGGTTAGGGGGTTTAGTTAAAATGAAGGGGTAAGGGGTTTATTGTAAAATGTAGGGGTTAGGGGTTTTAGTGTGTAAGTGTAGGGGTTAGGGGGTTTAGTGTAAATGTAGGGGTTAGGGGTTTAGTGTAAATGTAGGGGTTAAGGGGTTTAGTGTAAATGTAGGGGTTAGGGGGTTTAGTGTAAATGTAGGGGTTAGGGGGTTTAGTGTAAATGTAGGGGTTAGGGGGTTTAGTGTAAATGTAGGGGTTAGGGGGTTTAGTGTAAATGTAGGGGTTAGGGGGTTTAGTGTAAATGTAGGGGTTAGGGGGTTTAGTGTAAATGTAGGGGTTAGGGGGTTTAGTGTAAATGTAGGGGTTAGGGGGTTTAGTGTAAATGTAGGGGTTAGGGGGTTTAGTGTAAATGTAGGGGTTAAGGGTTTAGTGTAAATGTAGGGGTTAGGGGGTTTAGTGTAAATGTAGGGGTTAAGGGTTTAGTGTAAATGTAGGGGTTAGGGGGTTTAGTGTAAATGTAGGGGTTAGGGGTTTAGTGTAAATGTAGGAGTTAGGGGGTTTAGTGTAAATGTAGGGGTTAGGGGGTTTAGTGTAAATGTAGGGGTTTAGGGGTTTAGTGTAAATGTAGGGGTTAGGGGGTTTAGTGTAAATGTAGGAGTTAGGGGTTTAGTGTAAATGTAGGGGTTAGGGGGTTTAGTGTAAATGTAGGGGTTAGGGGGTTTAGTGTAAATGTAGGGGTTAGGGGGTTTAGTGTAAATGTAGGGGTTAGGGGTTTAGTGTAAGTTGAGCTAAGCGAAGGTGGGCTGTCTTTGTATCAGACATAAATTACCGGTACAGATACATACAGCAGCGTGAGCCACTCGCACACTCTCTCGGGCATGCTACATAAATAAATAAATAAATAAACAAACAGGGAAAGATAATCATCCTACACTTGTCACAACTATGAGAGTGTAGAACATGAGGTTTGTCCGTGTTGAACATGCGGCGGATATGAGGCGGGATATTGGGTCTTTGCGGCCGCTGTAAGTGACGGAGATGAATTGAAGCCTGGCGGCATGCTGACAGTGATGTATAGGACGAGTGTAGAAGAGGAGGCACTAAACAGGTACACTTAGCATAGAGATGCACTGAGATCTCCTCCGTGAGCCCGCGGAGCAGTGCGAGCGTGAACGCCCATCACGCCGCTGAGGTTTTGTTATTTAAAGGCGGGGAAAAGTTGAGAGGGGTTTATGAGACTGAGCGAGGGACTCCAGCTCAACTCACTTATTTACAGAGTGTCTAACATGCTGAAACAGGTAACACCGCTGATCCAGAAACAGACGATGACTACGAGTCTGGACCCGTCACACGACTGGATTCCAGTGTGAGTTCCTCTCTGTAGACCTCCACTGGAGTACCACTACTAAAGTATGTCCCTTCAGATGTACTTAAGTATGGAGAGTAACAGTACTAAAGTATGTACCTTCAGATGTACTGAAGTATGGAGAGTACCAGTACTAAAGCATGTACCTTCAGATGTACTTAAGTATGGAGAGTACCAGTACTAAAGCATGTACCTTCAGATGTACTGAAGTATGGAGAGTAACAGGAGCATGGTTTATTAGGGCTCTAATGTTCTATTATCATTTCTGGAACAGGACTCTTCATCAGCTCAGTGCAGGTGAAGAGACTCTAGTGTCTCTCAGTCATATTATATATATATATATATATATATATATATATATATATATATATATATATATAATGTACTATTGCAAACTTCAATTATGATTTAAATAATAAATCATATAATTTAAATAATGTTAATTTTATCATAAGGCCGCCTATAAACCCCACACACATGCATATGCAACGCATATCTCTCACATATGTGACTTACATGCCAACCTTAGATATAATAGACCTTAGTTCAAATATGGGAATATGGGAAATGTATATATATGTATACCAGTCACATATATAAGGTCACATAGCATCACACAGGAGATGCAGAACAAAGCTCAGGCGTATCACACAGCATGAGTCACAGTGAGGCCTCAGATGAACATCAAGCTCAAGTTCATTTTACTCTCTGAAATAAAACAGCCAACCCTTTATCACACCTGGCATCCAGCCAGCACCTCTTCACAAACTCAGCTGAAAGATACAAGGTGAAAAACAAGGCTAGCAACATTACGCTAAGATCTATCTATCTATCTGTCTATCTATCTATCTATCTATCTATCTATCTATCTATCTATCTATCTATCTGTCTTTCTGTCTATTTGTCTGCTTGTCTGCTTGTCTGTCTGTCTGTCTATCTATCTGTCTATCTGTATGTCTGTCTGTCTGTCTGTCTCTTTATCTATAATATTTACTGGATACTACATGAGCCCACTCGTGTGTTTAAGGTGGTAGTACCCTCAGGCCATGAGGATGATGGAGCTATAAAGCCCTGTGGGGTGTGAGTGACGGGATCCATAGATTGGGAAGAGGTGCTACAGTGCAGGGAATGTCTCGTTCCATGTGTGGAAAATGGCTCCAGAGCAGATGTTAATGATTGGCTAAAAGGAGGGACTGCATGTGGGCGTGGCCAAAGACCATAGTGTGAAGGAAGTAGCTGAATCTGCAGGTGTATGGAAGCGTACGGTCATACGGGTCTACCAGCAGTGGATACAATCCCAGTCTACAGGGAATTCTCCTCGGAACTGTGCCAGGGAAGAAGACAGACAGACAGACAGATAGATAGATAGATAGATGATAGATAGATCGATAGATAACAGGTGTGATCATATGTGTTTTGTGTCCTTCTTGTGTGATTAGCGGATTAGCTAGCTTGCTAACTGAACCAGCATCTCCTTGACCAGCCTCGGACCGATCTAACCCCCTCCCTCCTTGTGCGCTCATCCCACCGACAAAGGCTCATGGTGGGGTTAAAGGAGACGCAGGTCACACTGTGGCTGGTGTCAGGACAAGGTGTTAAGCTCGAGGTGAGGACACAGACACGCCGGGAGTGACGGGATTAGGTAAGATATAGACAACACGAGGGCAAAAGGTCTCCGCCGCTTCATTCACTGCTCGGCTCGTTCCTCACTCTCAGACCGGCTGGCAAATTCTAGTTCACCTGCCGATCAGCCAATCACATTAACAGACACCGACGGATCAGGAAATCAGCTCACCACAGACACTGGGAGTGGCTAA
>JAMWET010005190.1:20000-57500 GCA_024036415.1 Prochilodus magdalenae | reverse complement strand
TGGACTACAGTCTGGACCTGTACACCTACAGAGTGTCCTGTATGGACAGTTGAGCTGATGAAGTGGACAGTGAGTGCAGGAGGTGGATCTACCGAGGTGCTCTTGGAGATTCTCATGTACTAGATTATATAGATATGTTTATTGGTCAGTGGAACATTGGCCAAAGGGTTTACTGAGCACCGGTAGAACCTCATAAGAAAGAGAACAGAGATTTTGGTTCCCTGGTTCTTAAACACATGAGTGGAGACACATAACGGGAGCAGATGTTTCCCATCCTACCACCCGCTGAGCAGGACCGGCTGACCGTGGCTTTAGATCTCGCTGATCTAGTGACCTGAAAGAGTCATCTAGTGCTACGAGCCTATACATCCAGACAGCAGGCAGGTGGAGCTCGCACAGCGGAGGGGAAGTGGAGGTTCAGGTAGAGATCTACAGGCGCACGTCCGCTCCATCTTGATGTCTACAAACTCCCGTTAGCAGAGCGCTAATACGCAATGTAAATTACTGAGCAAATCTTCATCTGAGCTCGCAGCGGCAGCCAAGCGTGCTCGTCTGAATCCTCCAGAGGGCCGGAGTGCGCAGACAGAGCCAGAGGAGGAGAGTCAAAGTGGGTCAGAGCTCTCCATGTGAGGCCTACGGGAAAGAAGAGCAGGCTCTCTCTTTCAGCATGAGACCCGCACTTCCACCGGTAGGTACGCCCTCTGCATTCCCGCTGTGGGATATGCTGTGCGGATGTGGGTGCAGCCCAGTTTTGCGGGAGGCGGAGTCAAAGAAAGCGAGTGATGTTAGACGTGTGGCTCAGTGGGAGGTTTCCTGATGGCGCAGGATTGGGAAGGAGCGCGTTTCAAGTACATGGGGTTTCCCAAACGAACCCGTTACGCGTTTCCCTCACTTGCACTTTTTCTAGCTGGACCCCCTTGCTGGCCGCTGGTGGGCACTTCTGTGCCGTTATGGAAATGAAGGAACCGTGTTGGGCATATCTGGGGTGGTAAAAAATCCTGTATGCTTACAGTATGACTGACATACATACACTCAAAAGATCAGCTGCACCCAGAAGGAAGTGTGGGAGTGCAGGTGTGTTGGGAAGGAAGATAAAGGAGACCAGGATCAATAACTGATGATAAATTTAGACTGATATGATCAATATTTATTGAGCTACACATACAGAAGTCTGTCTCTCAGTATGGCGTCGGGCCGCCGTGTTCGCTAACCCAACACGCCAGGCGTCTCGGTATGGAGCTGTAGAGGTTCCTAATGGAGTCCTGTGATAATCCATCCCATGCAGCTTGAACATCCTCACACAGTTCCTGCAGATGGTGCGGTAGGGGTGGAGGTGGAGGGACACCAGGTCTTCTGGATGTGTGACAGCAAGCTGTTCCTCTCGGTGCTGACCACGGTGCCTCCACACACGGATTCGTTGGGCGTCTCCACCAAGACTAAAGCGGGACTCGTCACTGAAGATGACCCGCTGCCATTCTGAGTCACTCCATGACAGTCTGGTACGACACCACTGCAGTCTTTGGTGACGGTGACGTGGTGTTAAGGACAGTCGTGGTAGCGGTCTGTGTGCATGTAGTCCTGCGTGGTGCAGCCGTCTGCCGATGGTGCTGCACTAACAGGAGGACTCATGGAGGACACCACCGCTCGCTGGAGGTCTGTAATGGTGGTGTTGGGTCCTCGCTTATGAAAGCAAGCAATTCCCCTAGGCAGAGTAATGTTCTACACCAGCCCCTCAGTATACTGAACCCAACACCGCTCCGGCTCTTCGGTGCCCAGACAAGCCCTGCGTGGAGTTCATTCCGCTTTCAGCACTGGGAAAAAACTTCAAGGTAGTTCACCTAATGGAACATGTATGAGGTGCACAGCCTTCCTTTTCCCAGGGAACGGCTCATAAAGGCCCGGAGCGCGTCCGCACCCAGGCCGTAATTACTCTCCCTTTGTTTGATGATTTCCAGAACGCCTCTCTCGGCTCTAACGGAGAGTTGAGTCACAAACTCTTTTAATCATATCAGAAGCATGAGAGGCACTCCAAAGGAGCAGATCCCTAACTCCGGCCATCACAAGGCGGAATAAGGTCTCATTTGCATGGCTGATTGCATGTGTAATCTGGTTGTTTTTGCTCAGAATCTGTCGGTGATGAGGTAATACAAGCCTAATCAGCTCAGTGACTTCATCTTCCGCTCCAGGCTGCAGGGACGCGGCACTCAGGAGCATCTGCATTAATGAAATACTCCAGCGTCTTCCCAGCCAATCTCCATCTGCTGATTGGAAAAAGCCATTCGTTTAAAATGCACTTATAACAGAGGCCAAGGCTCTGACCCCGCTGCCCACCGGCTGCCCACCGGCTGCCCACCGGCTGCCCACCGGCTTCTGTTACCTGTTCTGAGTCAACAGGTCGTTCCTCAGTAATAGGCTATGCGACAGCGGCAGGCAGAGATTAGCATAACCCCAAGACGTCTCTCAACCCCGCGCCCAGGTCTTTGTTAAGGTGGTGCAACGGGGCTTAGAACACAGCATGGCTTACTGGGAGCTTTAAACACCACCAGGACCTGAAATCTGGCTCCCGTCCCTTTCGTTTCATTAGCCCTCTGATTTTAATGGACGCTGATGTTGAGTAATCGCTGATGTCATGCGTGAAACCACAGACGAACGGACAGCTGTGTAATAAGCGACTTGTATGCGGACTCCTCCGTCAGGTTCCTTTCCAATGAGCCCTGGATGACACGGTTAGCCTTCAGGGAACCCTGCTCCTCACCAGCTCTTCTCGGAGGCCTCCATGTGGGTAGCACCATAATCATGTGGTGCACAAATAGCCAACTAGTCAAGCTTAAAGCTACACAGTGTTGATTTCCTCATCAGCATAGCTCCCAGTGGGTCATACTGTGGTCTAAACCAAGCCTGTGCCACCTTAAGGACGGGAGAAGTTAGGGGGAGCTGGTAGTGCTGTCAGCGGTAGCCTCATAGCTTCGGTTTCAAACCAAAGGAGCTGGACAGCCAACACGTCTTGCCTAATCGACTACATTTGGGACAAGCGGAAAACTGTGGGACTCCCCTCACAGCAGGAAGGGCCTGGGTTTGATTTCCGGCTGGGGCCTCTGGGGTCCTTTCTGTGTGGAGTCCTCAAGTTCTCTCTAGTTTCCCTGCTCCTAGTTTTCTTCCACAGTCCGGTCATGCAGTCAGGTGAACTGGAGACGCCATGTTGCCCCGCTAGGTGTGGGTGTGTATGGACTGTGACGGACTGGTGTTTCCTGCCTTACGCCCAGTGAGCGTTGGGATAAGCTTCAGTGAGACCCTGAAGGGTAAGCGGCTAAGAAGATGAAAGGATGGCTTAAACTTCATTTACCTGTTATTCTACCAGCATGCCAATGCCGGTATTTGCTCACAGGAAAGCTAGCCGCTAATCTTGAACGCTAGCAGTCAGCAGGCTGGAAACCCGCACAGAAGAGACCCATTATTCCAAAGAAGCAGGGAGGTGAGAGCTCAGGTATTGTAATCCCAACATCTGATCAGGGTGAAAGTAGCTTTAGTGGAAGGAGCAGTTTAATTTTGTATGGCTCGCTGGTGATTACGGGGAGGGTCACACAGCTCGCCGCAGCTCCTGCACAAAAAGAAACCTGCAGCGGAGTTGCGGCGCACCTCACGGCTTCGCTTATTAACAGCATGTGACCTTCCTCACCTTCCACCCACTTATTATATCTTCAGAGGGAGAGTAGGTGTTCCGAACATAGAATTAGAAACACGTATAAATGCACGCCTGAGTCCACAGGCCAAGCGGTCGGAAGCCACTCACCATAACTGTAAAAATAACTGAGAACTTCCTGCTGTTAGAGAGACACTGGGCAGCAAAGTGTTTATTAATGTAGGAACGAAGAACATCATGTGGGCCGTGATAATGTACAACAATGTGGAGTTTATTGGAGCTCAAATCCGATTCACCAGATTCCAACGAAGCACCAACAAAGACTACTCTCCCCATTAAACCCTGACCAGAGTAAAGTCCTTTGTACCTCAGCAAGCAGTGGTGTCCTCCTGTTAGTGCAGCACCATCGGCAGACGGCTGCACCACGCAGGACTACATGCACACAGACCGTTACCACGACTGTCCTTAACACCACGTCACCGTCACCAAAGACTGCAGTGGTGTCGTACCAGACTGTCATGGAGTGACTCAGAATGGCAGCGGGTCATCTTCAGTGACGAGTCCCGCTTTAGTCTTGGTGGAGACGCCCAACCAATCCGTGTGTGGAGGCACCGTGGTCAGCACCGAGATCAACGGTTTGTCGTCACACGTTCAGAAGACCTGGTGTCCCTCTACCTCCACCCCTACTGCACCATCTGCAGGAACTGTGTGAGGATGTTCGAGCTGCATGGGATGGATTATCACAGGACTCCATTAGGAACCTCTACAGCTCCATACCGAGACGTCTGGCGTGTTGGGTTAGCAAACATGGCGGCCCGACGCCATACTGAGAGACAGACTTCTGTATGTGTAGCTCAATAAATAGTGATCATATGCCGCATTCCAAAGTCACTCACATTCAGATGCAGAACTGTCTGGGAAGGGTCACAAAGCCATTGCTAAGGCTCTGGAACTCCAGAGGACCACAGTAAGAGCCATGATCCACAGAGAAAACTTGGAACATGGGAGAACCTTCCCAGAAGTGGTCAGGCTACCAAAACTTTACCAAGGGTGCATCCATGACTCATCCAGGAGACACCCAGACCAACATCCAAAGAACTGCTGGCCTCACTCACCTCAGTTCAGGTCAATGTACATGATTCCACAATTAGAAAGACGCTGGGTAGAAATGGTTTCTGAGAGAGGTGTGAAACCGCCGCTGACCAAAACCACCACAAAAGTTCATCTCACTTTCACCATAAACATCCCCCAAGACTTTTGGGACAACATCCTGTGGACTGAGGAGTCAAAGGTTGAATATAAAGCCAACACCACACTCCACCATAAGCGGAATACCAGCAGTGAAACATGGTGGTGGTAGTATGGCGGTCTTGGTCTTTGTTTCTGCAGGAGCTGGATGAGTTACGATAATCGATGGAGTGGTTAAATCACTCACTCTACAGTTTCACTAACAATTGGAATCCAGTGCTCCAACATTGGACACACCTCCTATCGAAACACTCCTGTACCGGATGTGTTCATTAGGACATGTCCGAATCCACCTATCACAAACTGCCTTGCTGGTCCTCTTCACCTGAGGACTGATGTCATTGGCCCAGTGTGTATATACACTCCTCTGCTTGTCTGAGATCTCGGTGGGTATTAAACACTGAGCGTTCACTCCTGGTTTCCTGTTTCCCGTATGATCTTCGCTTGTCTTTTGGTTTTCGTTTTCTCGTTCGTCCCATTTGGTGTGTTTGCTAGTTGGTTTGTCTTGTTTGGAGTTTGACTCTGACTCTGGATTGTCCTCGTGGTTCTGGCAGTGTCACTGTCTCACCAGTTATGCTACCCTCGTACCTCTACCGCTATCCAATGTACATAAACCCGACTCAGCTTTTAGCAAGCGTCTGCTTAGTCCCTCTGGTGCTACAATGAAACCCAAGCTACTCCTGGAGCATGTCTGTTGGTCCATTCATCATGAACATGGCAGCTACAGAAATGGAGGTACTGGCTTTTCTTTGGACAGCGATGACCTGCAGGGTCTGAGAGCGCCTACCTCTGACGATGAGCTCAGCGAAGTTGGACACGGCCGCTCCGTAGGAGGACTGCGTGATGCAGCGGTAAAGGTCCTGCTCCCCACGCTGAGCTCCGCCCACCTGATACCATGCCACCAGTCGCCGCTCTCCAACTAATGAGGAGAGTGAATATGGCACCATGAGGACCCCACTGCGCCTCTGGAGGAGAAACAGAGACAATCATTTCATAAGTAAATGTTCTGAGAGAAGAACCGAAATGCTCCTGTAAGAGGTTCTCCACATGGCTGAGAACTGCATGTGCTGATCAGTGTTATTAATAAACTGTACAGGAAGGACAGAACACTGGTGTCCCTGAAGACACTCATCATTTTAATACACATTAAACCATTTAGTGACCCTTTGTAACCCGCTCCTATACGCTAGAACAGGAGATATCAGTCCATAAACGCCCTCAATAAACACTCCTATACGGTAGAACAGGAGATATCAGTCCATAAACGCCCTCAATAAACGCTCCTATACGCTAGAACAGGAGATATCAGTCCATAAACGCCCTCAATAAACGCTCCTATACGCTAGAACAGGAGATATCAGTCCATATACACCCTCGATAAACACTCCTATACGCTAGAACAGGAGATATCAGTCCATAAACACCCTCAATAAACACTCCTATACGCTAGAACAGGAGATATCAGTACATAAACGCCCTCAATAAACACTCCTATACACTAGAACAGGAGATATCAGTCCATAAACGCCCTCAATAAACACTCCTATACACTAGAACAGGAGATATCAGTCCATAAACGGCATCAATAAACACTCCCATACGCTAGAACAGGAGATATCAGTCCATATACACCCTCAATAAACACTCCTATACGCTAGAACAGGAGATATCAGTCCATAAACGGCATCAATAAACACTCCCATACGCTAGAACAGGAGATATCAGTCCATATACACCCTCAATAAACACTCCTATGCGCTAGAACAGGAGATATCAGTCCATAAACGCCCTCAATAAACACTCCTACACACTAGAACAGGAGATATCAGTTCATCACCCCCCCCAAATAAACACTACTATACGCTAGAACAGTAGATATCAGTCCATAAACACCCTCAATAAACGCTCCCATACGCTAGAACAGGAGATATCAGTCCATAAACCGCCTCAATAAACACTCCTATACGCTAGAACAGGAGATATCAGTCCATAAACACCCTCAATAAACACTCCTATACGCTAGAACAGGAGATATCAGTCCATAAACACCCTCAAAAAACGCTCCTATACGCTAGAACAGGAGATATCAGTCCATAAACACCCTCAATAAACACTCCTATACGCTAGAACAGGAGATATCAGTCCATAAACGCCCTCAATAAACACTCCTATACGCTAGAACAGGAGATATCAGTCCATAAACACCCTCAATAAACACTCCTATACGCTAGAACAGGAGATATCAGTCCATAAACACACCCTCAATAAACACTCCTATATGCTAGAACAGGAGATATCAGTCCATACACACCCTCAATAAACACTCCTATACGCTAGAATAGGAGAATATCAGTCCA
Organism: Prochilodus magdalenae; assembly: GCA_024036415.1. Lineage (NCBI taxonomy): Eukaryota > Metazoa > Chordata > Actinopteri > Characiformes > Prochilodontidae > Prochilodus > Prochilodus magdalenae. The sequence goes on along the minus strand of JAMWET010005190.1, from coordinate 50,255 downwards.
TAAAAAACCCCAATAAACACTCCTATATGCTAGAACAAGAGATATCAGTCCACGAACACCCTCAATAAACACTCCTATACGCTAGAATTGGAGATATCAGCCCATAAACACCTTCAATAAACACTACTATACGCTAGAACAGGAGATATCAGTCCATAAACGGCATCAATAAACACTCCTATATGCTAGAACAGGAGATATCAGTATATAAACACCCTCAATAAACAAAAAGCATACGCTTACTAGTAGATATTCCATGGACCCTGATAAATCTCCTATACGCTAGAACAGTAGATGGGAGTCCATAAACACCCTCAATAAACACACTCCTATACGCGTAGAACAGGATATATCCTGTTCATAAACATCCATAGGAGTGTTTATTGAGGGTGTTTATGGACTGATATCTCCTGTTCTAGCATATAGGAGCGTTTATTAAATGGTACCACACCGGCTGGGGTTGTGTTAAATTTGGATATGTATAACACCTGATGCGATTGTTAAACACGACAGTATGATCACACATAGAACAAAGGTCTGCTGCAGCAGAAAGGCCCTAACGGAGGTCTAGCGTCTCTGACAGTAAACATACCGGCTCATTTTGTGCCTGTTGAAAGGAAGCGCAGCACTGCCTATCGGAAGCGAGTTGCGGAATGCTTATATAATAGCCCACATATTAATAAGACATGAAGTATCATCAGAGATGAGAGAGAAGGCATGTGGGAGCGAGAGAGCCTGGGAGAGAAAGGAAAGGTGACAGGGAACAAACGCAGCGTAACAGAATAGAGCCAGATAGACAGGAAGGGTTGGAGGGGCTGAGGAGGAATCCAGAAATGTCAGAGCACAGGCGTGCTTCTCTTCACACTTCCTGCCCTTCCGCTCTCACCGTATCCATCTTTCACGCCTCCTCTATACCAATAGCAGACGCCTATGTGCGCTCGCAGCCTGCAGGTGTTTCCACAAAGCAGCATGGAGCACAGAAAGCGCTCTCGTGCATCGCTTTTCCACGGGTGGAGTCTGGATCAGAGCGAAGGGAGCGGGAAATAAAGAGGGTGCGTGTGTTTACGTAAGCCGTCTCTCAGGGCTGAGCGTGTTTGACACCTGGACCTGAAGAATGAAACCGCAAAGCCGGAGAGACACGGTGCTCCCGTCTGGGGAATGTCAAGAGGGAATTTGTACACCTCTCTCTGTGAGGAGCACATGGAAACTTCCGGAACGAACTTCCAGGCCTTAGCGTTTGGTGTCCAGCTGGGCTGCACTATATACAGCTCTTCAATGGTCATCACTCGATCAGCCTTCGCAGGATACGGATATAAGCTCACCGGACAAACAACGAGCCCCTGTGACTGATCCGTACCTACCAGCATGTAATCCCTCCACCAGCACCAACAACAGCTGGGACTGGATCGGGCATGTACTGGACGAGGTTCTGGATGTAGCCACATCAGTGTTCAGACACTCCTACATCAGAGAACTGGTCAGGTGGTCCAGATGTGGTGGAGGCCTTCCCTGGCACAGTTCCGAGGAGAATTCCCTGTAGACTGGGATTGTATCCACTGCTGGTAGACCCGTATGACCGTACGCTTCCACACACCTGCAGATTCAGCTACTTCCTTCACACTATGGTCTTTGGCCACGCCCACATGCAGTCCCTCCTTTTAGCCAATCATTAACATCTGCTCTGGAGTCATTTTCCACACATGGAACGAGACACTCCCTGCACTGTAGCACCTCTTCCCAATCTATGGATCCCGTCACTCACACCCCACAGGGGTTTATAGTATCCCCAGCATCCTCGTGCAGCGCCATCTGCAGGAGCCTGAAGGTACTACCGCCTAAAACACACAAGGGGGCTCGTTTTAGGGTCCATATCGAAAAGCCCAAACCCAAAAGCAGTGGAGTACATCAGTGTCTGACCTCACTAACACTCAGTCAGAGCCTCACAGCAATGTTTGACATCGACTAGCATAAAGTCTCTACTGTACAGTAGAGTACAGGCTGGAGCCTACAGAGTGCTGGAGCGGTAGCTCTCCAGGTAGCACACCTTTCGGCCACAAACTTCGCTAACAGATGGAGAACAGTCTAAACGGATTTCCTACAAACTACAGGGTAGAAATCCGATTTGTGGTGGAGTTTGATTTACAGATGTCTCCTCCATCCATCCAGAACCAAAAACGGCAACACCGGCAGGCCCACCATTAATTAGCCCACATGAATAAAACAGCGGCAGGATCTGTACCGCACACCTCAGACTCCCTCCGCCCCGCAGATCTGTGCTCAGCTCTCAGCTGAAATTATGACGGATCTCAAATCAACTCCCAAAAACTCCCGAAGAGGCAGAAAACCCTGAGCGGAGAGGGTGGGGAGCCGAGCGAGGACGCTACTCGAGCCCTTGTTATTTTGTTCTGTTTGAAGAACAGCGAAAGCAGGGACGGCTGCGAGGGTCCAGCCAGGTCTCTCTCAAAGGATTTGAGGATCAAAGCAAGAACAAGCAATTAGTCGGCCACACACAACCTCTTTAGCATCAAACGGCAGGCAAGCATGCCCGTAATGGGCCCTATGCACTTCTGATGCCGGTGTAGGCTGGCGTAAAGGACGTAACGACCGGATTGAAGATGGACTGAACATCAACGGAAGAGCAGATGTGGTTCAGCCAGAGGTCAGTGGTTGTGGAGAGTTCAGCCATGGAAGGTTGCAGGTTGTGGTGTTGAGGTTCTGGACTCTGGTGGGATCAGTTTGTGGTTCTAAGAAGACCAGCAGCTTCGTTATTTGATGTGTGATGATTAATAGTTAATTAACAGGAATATGACATTCCAGTGAGTATGGGATCGGGATGTGGAGGTGACTTGGGAAGTTGTGAGGAGTTATCTTGTGAGTGAGGCTGATGTGAGGTGACTTATCGGTGTTGGGCACATATCAGTTGGGCACATATCAGGTGAACATCCAGGCCACACCATTCGTCAGAACTCTCCGGAATGCTCCTCCAACTTCTGGACAACCAGGGCCCACCGGCACGCTGCATTAACCTCCTGGAATATCCCACCATTGTTGGGTACGTGAAGTCCATGAAGGACTGCAGAGGGTCACCAAGCAGCGAAACATAGTGGGCACGGGTCAATGAGACGCTTAAATGGACCAGTGGAGCCAACCCATGGCATGAGTGCCCAGTAGAGCCACATTAGGAACCACTGCTTTCTTCTACCTCACACTCATCCCGTTATTATCTAGAACCCAGCAGAACCACATTATGCTATAACTACAGACGCAATTACACAGTCTGTGGGGTTTCAACACTGTTAATATCTAGAACCCAACAGAACCACAGTAAGATATCTAGAACCATATAACTACAAACACCATTACACAGTACTGTGGAGCTTTTACTACACACTCACTCAGTTAATATCTAGGACGCCACAGAATCAGAGTGAGAACCACTGTTTCTTTGCCTCATGCTCAAGCAAATTAATATCTAGAACCCCACACCAATATGGAGCCACCACCAGCCTCCACAGCACCCTGTTGACCCCCAAGGTCCATAGGCTCAGAAATTCAGAAGTTGATTGCAAATTCATACAATCCAGATAACCCCAAACCCATTCGGTGGTGTTGAGGTTCTGGACTCTGGGGTGGTCAGTCCATTGTTCTGAGAACACCAGCAGCTTCTTTGTTGGATGTGTGGGTCTCCTTTTCTCAGTGAGGAGCTTCTTGAACAGATACACCTCCTTTCAGACCTCCATAGTGTTAAGGAGGGGTCTTCTCACAGTGGGGGGATGAATTTGGATGGATCTGAAGCAGCTTGGTGTTCTCCTCGTTCTCAAAGCTAAGAGTTGCTTATCTGATGGGGTCAGTTCTGGTGGTCTACCAGGTCTTCCAGGTGGTTGCTGGGAGTGAGTCAATCCAGCAGGCAGGTAGGTAGATGCACCTCACCAAAGCTGCGTAGTGTTTTGGAGAGCTTTGGTGGTACACAGCACATTCACCATCAACCTGAAGAAGCATTTCACCTTCCCACAAGGTCATACCGTGGGAAACATGGCTGCTGTGGTACTGTTGGGTGTTGTAGAGCCCGTATGCCGGTCTCTACTGGAGGGAAGTGGGACAGCGTGCCTGCTTGAAGTGGAACGGTGCTTTTAGCGTGCGGGGACCCTGGGGAGCTACTAAGCGTTTAATCATTTGGGCTGAATGGACGACAATCATGAGATGAACTGGCAACACAATTTTAAAAAACAGGCTCCCCTGAAGAGCCGTGCTCGAGTCGGGAACCGCAGCTGAGGCTTCCACTCAATCAGCTCTCTATATTCTTCCCTCCTCCTTTCGTTCCGCCTTCCCTCCGTTCATTCACTCCGTGCTCCCTCCATTATTCCATCTCCATTAAGTTCCAGCATTTCTCCCGTGTCCCTGACTGCCCTGCTCCATGCAGCATGGCTCCACACGATGCCACAGGTGATGTAGAGCCAGTAGGCCAGAGAGGACCGACCTACGCTCAGTCCAGTGTCTGCAGGCTTCTCTACACCACACTGAGACACCAGGCTCTAGTAGCCTACCACCGGTGCCTATATGCATACCATAATTATCCCGGTTCTGGAATATTCCTTAAATATACTGATGACTGTTACGTGGTGTTCACAGCACAGTGGATCCTAACCATGCAGGTTAAATAAAGGAACCAGAGAACACATTTAATCACTGTGTACACTGTTCTCTGAGGTTCTACACAGATGTAGTTCTACACGCCCATTTACGCCCTATGATTTGGTTCTAGAATGAAACTAGCTGCAGGCCAAACCATTCGCCAGAACTCTCCAGAATGCTCTCAGGTCCGATGGCCAACTCCTGGAAAATCCCATCACTGTGGGGGTACAGGAAGTCCATGAAGGGCTGCAGAGGGTCACCAAGCAGTGAAAAGTAGTGGGGACCGGTCAGTGATGTGTTTTGGTGTACCAGTGGACCCAACCCATGCCATGAGAACACACCCCACACCAGTATGGAGCCACCACCAGGCTGCACGGTGCCTTGTTGACAACTGGGGTCCATGACTTCATGGGGTCTGCACCACACACGAACCCCACCATCAGTCCCAAACAACTGGCACCATGACCATCGGACCACACCCCATGCTTCCAGTCTTTATGTGTCCAGTTAGCGACCTCACGAGCCCAGGTGCGGCGCTGTGTTCCGGTGTGGTGGTGTTAACAGAGGCACTCTGGAGGGTCTTCTGCTCCCGTATCCCATGGAAGCTGAAGAACGCTGTACGGACCTGCGGGATAAGCGTGTGGGGCTCTGCCAGAGTTCTGCTTGTCTGTTCACACAGACGGTTCTAGCCAGACACCGGGAGTGACCATCATTAAGCACCCGTGGGCGGTCACGGGGCTGTCCTCTGTGTGTGGTAATGCTTTCTATGGTGTATTCCGGATACACAAAGGACACTGTGGATCAAGGAATGTGAAACGCTGCCAAACTGACGGAGTACGTCTGGCACGCGCTCTCATGCCACGGTCAGACTCCGGTAATTCCCGTCTCCTTACCATGAGCACGCCGGCCAGTGGTCAACCTCACCCCTCACAGCTTATACAGGTGTGGGCGCTCCCCTGAATCACATACTGGAATCACATCATGGCAGCACTGCATCCATGCCCGTCCAGAACCAGTGCCGTGTTTTGGGTTTGGCCTGGGTTATGAATAAAGCACTCTGGGTTGAGTTGGACTGAACGCGAGTGTGTGGCGCACGTATGTTCACGCTCAATTTGTAAAGACGAGCAGAAACCCGAGCATCAGAGCGTGGAGACGCCTCCATCCACTCATATCTGTTTCATTCTGCCTCATCGGCGCTTCACGTGTACGTGCCGAGTTCCAGACGTGTCTGTTTACGGCGCAGTTTGAAACGCAGCTCTGTGTGTAGAGAAGAACCCGCTGAATTGAATCTGCTTGAATTTACATATAAAAGATATTAGAGTGTAAAAAACAGCTCCTCCTTGTGACTAAAGCTGGCGCCGGAACATCCAACGTCGAGAGCTCATTTGCAAGAGACTCTCGCAAAAAAAAAAAAAAAAAACTTCAATCATTTCAAAAGCACTTTAGATGTGGCGGCTTCAAGGACGGCGTGGAGAGGCTGCGGTCGAGTTTTCTGCCGCGCAGATGAAGACTTATTCACGTTCTGCGGCGTGGACGGAGAAGAGGGCGGGCGCCGCGGCGAGCGTGCTCGGGGGGATGTTGATGCGGAGACTGGAGTGGGTTCAGGGCGCGAGTGCCGTGGGTGAATTAGCTGTGAAATTAGCGCGGTAACCTCAGTTCCTCAAGGCATCTCTGAGCCCGCCGTGTACACACACACACTTCTCCTTGGTTCTCCTCCCTACGCTTCTATTCTTCTATACAGGGGTCTCAGAGTGCCCGTCTGGGGGTCCCGGGACAGCCTTATACAACCCGCCGCAGCTCCTTACATCCGCCTCTGCTCTGTGCGTTTGCTTACACTGCTTCCTTTTACGGTCCCTTAAGATCAAAGGTACCTCTCACTGGAGTAAAGGGAGGTCTAGATTCATTTAAACTGAAGTGCCCAACAGGTTCTAGATATTAATTGGGTGAGCATGAGGCAAAGAAACAGTGGTTCTCACTCTGAGTCTATCGCTTCCTAGATATAACTGGGTGGGTGTGTAGTATAAGCTCCACAGTCCTGTGGAATGGTGTTTGTAGTTATATGGTTCTAGATATCTTACTGTGGTTCTGCTGGGTTCTAGATATTAACTGTGTTGAAACCCCACATCCTGTGTAATTGTGTCTGTAGTTATAGCATACTGTGGTTCTGCTGGGTTCTAGATTATGACTGGATGAGTGTGAGGTAAAAGTAAGCAATGGTTCTTAATATGGCTCTACTGGGCACTAGATATTGGCTGGGTTAGTTTGAAGTACAAGCTCCACAGCACTGTGTAATTATGTTTGTAGATATATGATTCTGGATATCTTACTGTGGTTCTACTGGGTTCTAGATATTAGCTGTAGAAACACCACTGTGTAATCATGTTTGTAGTTATATGGTTCTAGATATCGTTCTGTGGTTCTATTGGATTCTACATATTAACTGCATAAACACCACAGACTGTAACCACTTATGTAGTTATATGGTTATAGATATCTCACTGTGGTTCTGCTGTGTTCTAGATAATAACTGTGTTGAAGCCCCACAGACTGTGTAACTGACCTCCCGCTCTCTCCACCTTCCTCTCTCTACCTCCTGCTCTCCACCTTCCTCTCTTTCCACCTCCCCCTGTCTCTCCACCTCTCTTTCTCCACCTCCCACTTTCTCTCCACCTTCCTTTCTCCACCTCCCACTCTCTCCACCTTCCTCTCTCCCCACCTCCCCTTTTCTCTCCACCTCCCTGTCTCCCCCTCCCCCTTTCTCTCCACCTCCCTCTCACCATCTCCGTCTCTCTACCTCCCGCTCTCTCCACCTTCCTCTCTCTCCACCTCCCTGTCTCTCCACCTCCCCCTCTCTCCGACTCCCCCTATCTTTCCACCTTCCTCTCTCTCCACCTCCCTGTCTCTCCACCTCCCTCTCTCTCCACCTCCACCTCTGTCTCACCTCCATGGTGAAGGGATCTGTCTTGGCCGCTCGTCCTGTGGCCACGCACTGGAAGGTGGCGTTCTGTCCGGCGTTCACCTCCACGTCCCCCAGCCTGGTGAAGTGAGGCACCTTATCTGTGGAGGACACGGGAACAAACATAAACATTCCACCGTAACTGAGACCTGAGAGGCGTGTCCATAACCACCTCACTTCCTGTGAGGGAACTTTTAGAGGGGGATGTCTGGGTACCTTCACCACCACTGGGAACAGTGTGTTTCACACCTGACCTCTCTGAATGACTCCCCACTACACTTCGGACGCACAAGAGCATGTCCAGTCAGGACGTTCATCTCTGTGGCATGTAGCTAAGCAAGCCCACTCATTGGTTGGTACATTAGGAACTAGATTCTGTACAGTGGTGGTGAGGGGAACCAGGGTTCTCCATGTCTACAACACACAGATAGACACTTTACTGAACATGAAATATTTCTGAAATAATCCGGAGATAATAAGTTTGGCACCACTGCAGCATAAGACTAATCCTACAGGGGGTTTATGAATGGTGTAAATGGATTAATGGTTATTAATTAGAGTGTATTAATAAGCAGTTATAACACATATATAAGTAGGGCAGCAGTGTTAGTGTAAACCCTGGTAAAGCTCAGACTTGGATGTTTACTGATCTCACTTTGCCAGTTCCGTCAGTCACCAGCATTAAACCGGTCCACTTCAACACACAGTCAGGAGCCCATGTTTACCCTTTTTATTTATGTGTTATAACTGCTTATTAATACTTCATACCTAACTAGTAGCCTTTAATAAACCCATTTTAAACCATTTATAAACTCTTTATAAGTGTAGCCTTATTTTAAAGTGGTCCCAAAGCTATATTTGGGGACTTATTTGTTTACAGTGGTGGTGAAGGTAACCAGACGTCCCCTCTAAAAGCTCCCTCACAAGAAGTTCCTACAGGAGGTGGTTCTGAATATGCTGCCTGATGTCTGAGACGCTGTTTATGATAGTGTGGAGAAGATCTCAGCCTTAAACTCCATTCATGGTGGAGGGATACATGCTGCAGGGCGCTGTGAGGTCAAATAGTCCCCCAAAGGAACTTAGTATTTCCAGGTTTTCCAGATTTTCATCACCAACATTCCATACACACTCAGAAGACACGTGTAGGTTCACTGGGGTTAGTAAATACAGTGTCTATGTGTGTGGTAGAACATGAAGAACCCTGGTTCCCATCACCACCACTGTTATTAGTTAATCCAGTCAGATTTCTTCAGTTATGTGGAGTCCTGTCAGTGTGCCTGGAAAAAGAAGAGCCATAGTAGGAATTCTGGGTAACACTTTCTATGAATCAGGTATCCATAATGCATTATAAGTGCATTCATAAACATCTATAAAGCATTTATAATGCCTTATAATACTTGACATAAGACTTTGCAACTCTACATAAGTGTTTAAATTCACAGTTATTAAACTTTATAACATCACAGTATAAAGCTTTATAGCATAAAGTGTTATAATGCATTATAATAAACTGCAAATATATTTCCAGTTTTTAATATTACTGCTGAGACCCGTATCATAAAGCCTTATAACCAGTGTTGAGTTTATTTACATGATGCTTTAAAGATCCACAGTGATACTCACTCCTCACTATAACTGGCATACGCTTTGTTATTAATCATTTATGAGTGGTTATGAGCTCATAACATCACTTTACCTAAAGTCTGCAAAGAGAGGTTATAGGTGTTTATAAAAGCTTATGTGCACTTACAGAATATTTTTATTTTTAAAATACTTGGAACCATTAAACAGTATGCCAGTTACAGTGAGGGCATCACTGTGGGTCTTTAAAGCATCATGTAAATAAACTCAACACTGGTTATAAGGCTTTATGATACGGGTCTCAGCAGTAATATTAAAAACTGGAAATATATATATTATAATGCATTATTACACTTAGTGCTATAAAGCCTTATACTGTGATGTTATAAAGGATTATGTCCCTGATTGTAAACATTGATGTAGAGTTACAAAGGCTTATGTCAAATATTATAAAGCATTATGAATGCTTTATAGATGCTTATGAATGCACTTATAATGCATTATGGATAGCTGAGTCATAGATAGTTCAGATTTTCTCCCAGGTGAGCGAATACATGAAAACTTTCTCCATCATGTTTTATTATCTCAGTCTTTCGGCCGCTTGTCGTTCTCCCGCTTGTCGTTCTCCCGCTTGTCGTTCTCCAGCTTGTCGTTCTCCGCCACTGTGTTTTACCGGGAAGTGTGATGAATGTGCAGATGTCTGTTGCTGGCTGCTTCCAGGCCAAATTGCCGAGTTAATGCACTCAGAAGAAGACAAATTGCAAATGACAGAAGATTACAAATGCTCCCACTCCTTCAGCTCAAACCTGGAGGCTCCACCGCCGTGCCTCCCCCACGCGCTCTCCCAGGACCAGACCACCGGATCAAACGGCAAGCTAAAGCAGGCTTTTGGACATTCCCTTTGTACTGTACGTTCCCCGCTTCCTCGTCCGTGTGCGATCCAAACACCTTATCAATATGCCTGCAGCGAGTCGGATCCTATTCATCGCTTTCAGCAGCCAAGAACTGGCAGGAGTTATGATGAGCCGTGGCGACTGGGCCCAGGAAGTCTCCAACAAAGGCTTGAATGAGATGCTGAGCCCCGGCCTAAGTGTTATATTGCTAACCTGTAACTTCCCATTCCGGCCCGGCTACGGCATGTCCCTACAGATCTGCAATCCTGAGACCCGGCTAGTGGGTAATCACACAGCCTCGTTATTGTACTGGCTTATTCCTCTCCATCATCTGCACCACTTCCTGCCATTATGGGCTCTCAATACCGAGAACACTGGTTCCTGAAGGTGTAAGCCGCCCTTCCTTCAATCTGCCCCCACAACGCTTCTCAACGGGGCGCGTGATTCACAACTCCTGTTTTCGTCCACCATGACACATGTGACGATAAGCTTTAATGTAAGTCCAACCAACGGATGCCTAAGCAGCAGGCTGCGCCAAAAGCAGGAGCCCAATTTTCTGTAATCTTCCAGACGCTTCTACCAAAGGGCTCCGTGATTTGGCTAAAAGGAGGGAAAAGGCGTTTAAGAGACGTCCAGGACTGACCATTAAGGCCCGCAGAAAGTCTCAGCCTCGGGATTCTGCCTCTAATGGCAGATTTCACGTAGGGCTTTGTCCGGGCTCAATCGAGACAGACTCTGAATGCTTCCCTATGTGATCCGTAATTGCGGAAAAACCTAGAAATGGAGCGATAATAAGCAGCGTGCAAACATATCCAGGCTGCTGCACTTGAAAGGACACGGAAGAAAGCGGCCACAATGAAATGTCAGTTTGTTCTGTGTCAGCGCCCTGCCAGGAGCTACATCAGGAACAGCCCCGTGTAGGACTTTACTGGCTGTTTCTATAATGGATAGCAGCATATAAAGACGATTACTGCGTGATGACAGCCACGCTGGGCTGTTATAATGCTTTATGGCCGTGTATAATCAGCTGACTCATCTATGGCTTCACCGCGTCGCTGGAAAGGCCAGTAAACGCCATTATGCTACACTGTTATGTAGTAACACCGTAATTACACATGCTATAATAATGTAATAACTGAAAGTACACATTATGGCAATGGTGAAGAGTCGAGCTGTACCTCGACCCCTTCGTGCTTCAAGTACAGCTCGTCTCGAATCACCATCCCTGAGGACTCATGGAAGACAAGCGTCCAGACTCTTCTCTGTCCTGGCTCCCAGATGGTGGAATGAACTCCCACTGGGCGTCAGAACAGCGGAGTCTCTCGCGGTCTTCAAACGCAGACTGAAGACCCGTCTCTTCGTAAAGCACTTAAGTGAGTGAGCTCTAGTGGAGGTGTAAAGGTGTAAATTGTGTGTATTGTGTGGCAGTTTAATGACCTTGTTGTATTGCACTTATAATGACCTTTGTCAATGTGTATTGTGTTGCACTAATGACCTTTCTCTAGGTACCAGCACTGGCCCCCTGTTCGGGCAGTGTCTGAGCTCATGGGGAGTTCTAGGCTCTAAGCTTCCTCTACTAACTGGAATATTATCCAACAGATCACTAAGCACGGTTGTAAGTCGCTCTGGATAAGAGCGTCTGCTAAATGCCTTAAATGTAAATGTAAATTATGAGAGATTTTGAGATTTTCCTGGATTGTCTTTAGATCTCCTTCAGAGAGAAGCTGCCTGGACATTAAATAACCCCACGCGTTCCCGTCCTTGCATGCTAGCCGCTTCCCGCTAAATACTCATTCTCTCGTTAGACCATGACTCCCGTCTTTCTTACAGGGGGACTTCTACAGCTCGCTTCACTCTACGCTTAGTGTCTCTTTCTGAGTCTTCTGGTATCAGACCCAGAAACAAAGTCAATAATTAATGCAAGCCAAGTCTGAGTCAAGTCAGGTTTAAACAGGACCTGCACAAAATCAATTACGCTACACTGTCTAGGCTCCCTCCGCACTCCGAAGAGAGAGAGGGAGAGACAATCAGGACATCAGAGGAAAGATAAGAGGCGATTGCAAGCTGGATGTCTGGAAGCTCTTCTTTGATCCCGAGATTACGGCTGCATCTTAATTGTGTACTACACACTTACACTATACAGTACATACCCAGTGCTAGTCCTAATAGGCTAGCACACACAGTATTAGCACAGTACAGTACAGTGTAGTATACCAATACAGTCACATGACCAGTTACCTCACATTTACCTCAGAGCTGTTATTACTGAATCCACTGTTTAGAGCTAGCTGCTGCTAACGCTGCTCAGTTCACCTGAGATACGGTTAGCCTAGCTGTTAGCTCCCCTCGGCTACTTCACTCTAAAACTGATCCTCTAAAGCGAGGTCATCTTTTATTAATCTTCAGACCTGTATATTTAACTTTCTGAGGCTCATTCTGATGAACACCACCCACTACAACCACTACACCCACATTTATACTCGGAGTGGGCTGCGTTTAGCTCTCCAGTGTTACCCGCCGCCATTTTCTCTGGGTGGAGCAGACTGAGAGTTGGTGAGGCCACGGTGCATGATGGGATACAGTTCACCATGAAGATAGCTCCACCTGTACACTAGAACCTCTGACTGGAGTAGAACACCATGCGAGTATCTCCAGTACACCATGAAGGTAGCTCCACCTGTACACTAGAACCTCTGACTGATGTAGAACACCATCCAGGTATCTCCAGTACACCATGAAGATAGCTCCACCTGTACATTAGAACATTTGACTAGAGTAGAACACCATCCGGGTATCTCCAGTACACCATGAAGGTAGCTCCACCTGTACATTACAACATTTGACTAGAGTAGAACACCATCCAGGTATCTCCAGTACACCATGAAGATAGCTCCACCTGTACAACTTACCGCCAAAACCACCTCTATCATAGTGCTTATCCCTGCTAGCGCCCCCTATGGGATTTTAGTGTGTTAGCACCGAGCTAATGTTTATAAATCCAGGAACCGACTCCAAATACAGTATTCCAAATGTCTGCACGGCTGTGCAGGTTCCGTATGTCCCTATCCGTGGTTAGACTTGAAGGAAATAAGGGCCACCAGGTCACTATGTCTTACCCAGAATGCCTCACTCTCTCACCAAGGGCGATGCTGTAGGGCGCACCAACCTCTCCAACTAGAAGTGGAGCTGGGAGAACTTTCAACTAGAGCAGCTAGAGGATCTTGTGTCCTACATCCCCTCCCCGCTGCGGCGCCGATGCGTTCCCACTCTAACCTTATGTGACTCCTTTGTTTCCCGCTCGGCGCGCAGCGTTCACTCTGTATGCAAAACTGTACGGCTTTCAGGCGCAGCTGAACAGCGCTCGCTCTCAACCGTCTGCCTTGGTTTGGCTGTTTGTTTGCTGTGAAAATGCTTCACAGGCTGAACTTGTACGAAAATAGTGCTGCAGATTCTAAAAACGGCCACACCCCCTCCACCAGCACGGAGCAGGAGAAGAGCACTTGAGGAAAGATGGATCGCCGAGATAGTCAGCGATCCTGATGATCCTGTGAATATCCAAGTCTATGTCAGTGTAGCATTGGTGCACATGAACATTCCTCCATCCCTCATCAGGACTACATGCACACAGACCGTTACCACGACTGTCCTTAACACCACGTCACCGTCACCAAACACTGCAGTGGTGTCGTACCAGACTGTCATGGAGTGACTCAGAATGGCAGCGGGTCATCTTCAGTGACGAGTCCCGCTTTAGTCTTGGTGGAGACGCCCAACGAATCCGTGTGTGGAGGCACTGTGGTCAGCACCAAGATGAGCGGTTTACCGTCACACGTCCACAAGACCTGGGGTCCCTCCACTTCCACCCCTACCGCACCATCTGCAGGAACTGTGTGAGGATGTTCAAGCTGCATGGGATTGATTATCACAGGACTCCATCAGGAACCTCTACAGCTCCATACCGAGACGTCTGGCGTGTTGGGTTAGTGAACACGGCGGCCCGACGCCATACTGAGAGACAGACTTCTGTATGTGTAGCTCAATAAATATTGATCATATCAGTCTAAATTTATCATCAGTTATTGATCCTGATCACCTTCATCTTCCTTCCCAACACACCTGCACTCCCACACCTCCTTTAAGTGAGTTCTCCATATTCGGAGTGTTGGACACGGCTGTGTGTACGCTATACGTTTTCCCGGATGCTGCTGAAAGTGAAGTTATCCGCTGGGTGGTGCTGATTGGAGGAGTAATCAGCTTGGCCCCTCAGTCTAAATTTATCATCAGTTATTGATCCTGGTCTCCTTTATCTTCCTTCCCAACACACCTGCACTCCTACACCTCCTTCTGGGGGAGCTGTTATTTTGGTGATGGGTGTAAATGAAGGCGGACACCCCATCTTTTCCGGGAGTCTCCTGAATTTTAATAGGGGCTCCCTGGCAGCCGTAAATGAAAGACAATACCCCGGAACGTCCTCACTCTTTTTTAGAGTAAGTGAGTCAGAGAGAAAGCGGGAGGAAAGACACACACATAGTGAGAGAGTGACAAGGAGAGCACGGGCTGTTCGTGCAGGGGGGTTTGGGGGTTGGAGGAGAAGGTCAGGGGTCATGGTCCTAATGCTACCTCCCTGTAATTAGTTTTTCCAGGGTGGTCTCTCTAAGAGGGGGCATTTCTAATGTCTGCACAGCACTGCATTCAGAGTGGACTGGCATGGAGTCACTTTAGAGTCAGAGCTGATCACAGTGGTGGTGAAGGTAACCAGACGTCCCCTCTAAAAGCTCCTTCACAGGAAGTTCCTACAGGAGGTGGTTCTGAATACGCTGCCTGATGTCTGAGACGCTGTTTATGATAGTGTGGAGAAGATCTCAGCCTTAAACTCCATTCATGGTGGAGGGATACATGCTGCAGGGCGCTGTGAGGTCAAATAGTCCCCCAAAGGAACTTAGTATTTCCAGGTTTTCCAGATTTTCATCACCAACATTCCATACACACTCAGAAGACACGTGTAGCTTCACTGGTGGGCTATATGTGTGTTGTAGACATGGTGGTACCTCGTTCCCATCACCAGCTCCACTGTAAGAGTCTCTATAATGAGCCTTTTCACATTAAAGTAGATGAGTCTGTTTACACCTCAATTATTCAGTTAATCAATTATTCAATTATTCAGTCCAGCAGAAATTAAACATCAGTGAAATGCCCTGTTAACGAGCGCCGCAGGAACCATACGCCGCTCCGTCTGTGGCCGTCCATTAAGTTGAGGAGCGCTTCTAACGCTGTCCAGCCTCTGACAACACCCTCGTAGCGTGGCAGCTCAGGTGGGCCGGTCCAAACCATCACTCTCCCTCACTGCGCTACGGGACTATAAACTCCTATTGTTCGCTGAGAGGTTTCTGAAAGCATCTGGCTGAGCTTTCTCCAGAGGACCTGGAGCTGAGAGTGCTTTCCGCGAGCCTGTCCGCTTTAAAAAGCCCATCTAAGACTCGGCGGGCTGCATTAGCTCGTAAACACCCGCCATTACCATTCATTAACATCAGGCTGGATGATGCTCCTCAGAAAGGATTAGACTAGCGAGAGGCCAGAGAGACAGCCGCATGCCAACTGTCTCCTGGCTGACTCCTCCAGCCGAGAGTCATCCGCAGGCAGTGTGTGAGGAGGAGGATGGTATACGGGAAGTAAAGGCGGTTCAGACGCGAGCTACAGCTAGTGAAGGGCTGCGGGTCAGCCGCCATCAGCTGGAGCTCAGACCTGCTGTCAGACTGGCTATATGACTTAGCAGATTCCAATGAGCAGTCAATGACTTTTATTATATATAAATAATTAAACTTCTTATTTTAAGATCCAATCCATTTGTAGTAGTTCTAATTATTGTTGTTTTTTTATTGTTATTGTTTTTTTTATTATTTAAAATGTGATATTTTACTTTGTCCATTTTTTTTTTTTTTTGGTTTAATTACTTTTTCCAGTTCTGTTTTATTTTAGTTTTCTTTTATGTTGTAATCTTATGAATTGAGGGAGGCCAGTCGTTCTCTGCGTGAGAGTTTAGGACCATGTTGTGCCAGCTGTTATACCCAGAGGAGTTTGTCTTACCCATTTAACCCACCCGTGAAGTGAAACACCAGCCCACAACTGCCAATATAGTAACTCAGGTTTTATTTTCCCTGTTGATTAACTAAGCCTTAATCCTTCTCTTAATTCTTTTCCCATATCTCGTGTTTGAGTTTATGACAATCTGTTCTTTGTAGTCTTTCTTTCAGTGTAGCTTTCCAGATTATAATCCATTTTAATTTCTGTTTCATTGATTGACTGACTACATTCATGAGCTCCTGCTGGTGTGGGTTCATGGATGCTCCCTTTCGTCGAATGCCCTGCACCATAGACTGTACACAAGAGTGGACTGGACTACAGCGGGTGAGAATGACGCTGAAACATCTCAAATGCCCTCTGGTGGCTGGCGGCAGCACAGCGTCTAACCCCGCTCCCTCCTGTCAACACAGCCGGAACCTGACTGTGATTTAAGATGGTGTTGGGTAGACGTTGTTCAGCAAACCAGGAGGAAGAAAGCCTCCCAAACTAGCTAGCTGTTACTGCAGCGAATTACACTGCCACCATCGGGACAAAGGAAGAACTGCACTGTACTGGCAGGCCTCTTATAACACAGTCCTAAACGGAAGCCTCAGGCCCCTTTGGAGCCCCCTACCTTAGAAGATGCCCCCTCTGTAGCAAGGTTTAGCCCAAGAACATGTAGATGTATTACTGTCATCCTGCTGTATAACCAAAAAAATAATGAATAATTAAATTAAACATTGTTTTTATTCGTCATAAAGTCTTTCTGTGCTCATATATACCTATATATCATCACTGTCCAAAGGAAACATGTATCTCCATTTTTGTCAATTTTGACTTTTATGGATCATTTGCACACAGCAGCTGCTGTTTATAGTGTGCGGGAATGTCATGACGAATGGACCAACAGAAGTGGCCCAAAACCGGTCGGAAAGACGTCTGGTTCCATTGACTTACATTAAAGTCAAATGAGGTTTTTGCCATCTCCGGTAAAGCTGCCATTTTGGAGATACGTGTTTTTCTTTGGACAGCCATGATATGTAAATCACGATGTCACTGATGATTGTAGAGGTCAGTGTGGGGACAGACACATCCTGAGATGCGCTGATGACACGGTTCTAGTGAGCCTGTTCCATGTAGGTGAGTTTGAGCATGAGTCAGTGGCTGATGATCTTGTCAGTGGGTGTGACCAAGTTCTCCTCCTTCAAAGACAGTCACATCTTGGTACAGTAACTGACAGTACCTTTAACACAGGTAGAAAAATGATCTCTCTATTTTATAACTCTCTCACCCAATCAGTTTGGACTCTAGCTGAGTTTGGACCGAGCTCCACTGTGGAGGTGGCTGGCAAGGTGTTGAACTGACTCCTCTAAAGGCCATCTATGACCAGCAGGCTGCCTGAACAGCTAGGTCTGTATTAGACTGCAAGTCCAGCGTCCCACTGGGACAATTGGGAGCTTGTCCTTGAACTCGTTTTGACTCTGTGATCTAAATAAAGCTGAGTTCTGTATCGGTTCTTAAAGCACCGTCACTGGGTTCCCTGTCAATCATCACTAATATCTATTTACATTTACCCAGGCCCGGTTCTACCAGCGTTCTACAGTCAGTCATTCTAATGATCGTGGATGCACCGCAGGCGGCATGCGAGCCCGACGAACACACTCATCCCGAGTCCTGCGGCGGCGGAACCCCTCATCTAACCCACCTGTTGCTTTAACTAGCAGTGGAGCTTTCCGCTGAGCTGATGACCCATGGCATGGATCGATCAGGCAGGCGGGTGGCAAGCCCCTTGAGCGCCCTGCGCTATGCATCATGGGCAGAAATTCTCAGAAGCATCCTTTCAGTGAGGCAGGATGACAAAGCCATTGACTCCAGGGGAAGCAGCCTCAGTGGCCCCTTCTGAAGTGCACTGCTTTTGATGTCGCTGCATGATACGGGAGTAATAATCCAGGTTTGGACCTTAAAGGCCTCCGCAATTGCCGGGTAGGTGGCCAGGGATGAAACATCCTACCGTCTCCAGTCTGACTCAGAGTCGGTTTTATTTTCTAACACGTGAACTCCGGACTGTTTAGCACCACGTACATCTGCAGCGTGCAGTGTGTTAACAACAACAGCATGGTGATAATCAGCACTAGCCGATTAGCTGGCCAAGCAAGCTGTGCTTCCGGAGTACGAGGACGTACAGGCTACTGCGGACGTGTATACCTCCACGAGATCATGGGTGTCTGCCTCGCTCACTAGCTGGATATGCTAGCTGTGCAAAACATGTAGAAACAGCACAACTGCGCACACACGGGAAACAGATTAGAGGAAGTGCCTTCCCAGGCTTCCCAGGCCCTTTGCTCCCTCTTTGCAATGCATACACATAATCCCACAGTCCTATATTCCCAGGGTCGCAAACTATTGGAAAACTAAATTTCGAAGACCCTTTATTTACAAAGTCCTTCATCACAGGGTCATATACATCCAGGGTCCTATATTCCAGGAGACCTATATTCCCAAAGTCCTATATGTCCAGGGATCTATATTCCCAGAGTAATATCTTCCAAGCCCTATATTCCCAGAGACCTACATCCCAGAGACCTATATTTCCAGGGTTCTATATTCCTACAGTCCTACAATTTTTCCACATTTCCAGAGCACTACATACCCAAAGATTTTATGTCTCCAGTTTTTTATACGATATATATTCCCGGGACATATACACCATATATAGGGCAAAATATTCCCAGAGCATTATATTCCCTGGGCCAAATATATAATCAAAGCCCCTTACTCAGAGAGTCCCATATTCCCAGAGTCATAAAATATAAAGTACAATATTTGAGGTGCCTTAAATTCCTGAGGTCCATTTACCTCCAGTGCCCTATACTGCTGAAGTTCTGAGTGCTAAATTCCTCAGGTCTCTCGGCCTATTCTCATCAAGACTTCCCAGATGCCATCAGACGCCTGGTACTTTATTTAAACGTTATTTTGAATTGCTCACCTATCCGCAGAATATTCCCAAAGATGGCACTGCGGTGCTAACAGTGGGATTTATAAATAACATCACCTTCCATATCAACACTTGTTTTTGCGAAATGCTTTCACTGTTCCTCTTTCGGAGAATCTCTGATCCCAACACAAGCATCTCACTCGGCTAAATTGATAAGCACTACACGACTAGCAGCAACACATTTAAAGCAGACGGAGAAATATTTACCGCTTTATGTATTACACCTTCGCCTAGCTAGCTAATTAGCTCAGTGAGGCTAGCCCAGCTGAGCCAAAGAGCATTCCTACTGAAATGGTTGGTTCCTGGATCCTCTTTGCCAATTCCCCTCGAATTCTGAGCTAATGTGAATGGCCCTATGACAGTATCAATGTTTAATCTAGCATAGCTAGCTGTGCTACTATATCTCCAAGCTAGACAGTGTGCTAGACTAAGATATGGATCTGGAATGCCAAGCTAGCTCAGCCGTGCTACTGCAGAATCTGGAGAGCAGCTTTTCCCAGTTTCAGAAATTCCGAACTCCGCCTTGTTCCAGCTCTGATTAAAATATCTCACACTGGACCGCAAAGAGCTTTCATTCATGCATCACTGGGCAAATCCACTAGCTTATTAATCATAACTGTGAAAGCGGAGCTGACGCCAACCCCAAGTTTTCCATTTCTGGGAAACGGGATGAAGTATTAAACAGGTGAATCATGGCTTGCGGTGGAAGACGCCTCAAATCCCAGAGAAAGCCACCCAGAGCCTAATTAAGCTCCTTCGCCTCCACAAGCAGTTTCAGTGGGGCTAATGGACTACGGGACAGCGGGGTGAGTGTCTATGGCGTGACCTCCCTCTATGGCAGGACGGGACACATGTGGGCGAGGGAAAGAAAGGACGGAAGAATGGCACCGCATGTGTGCGGGCAGAGAGACAGCTATTTCCTTGCCTTGGCTCGAGAGGCGAGGCAGATTAAGAGTTACATGTGGAGCGAAAGAGTGGCAGAGGCAGAGGAGCCGCCTTTCGTCCCTGCTCCGGAGCGGATGAACGCTTCAGAGGAAATGAGCAATGAGCGGGAAAAGAAAAGACGGATGGACAAGCGTGAGGTCTATTCAGATTACCTGGAGGGGCAGGGAGGAGATTTTCTGCCTCTCCAAAGGGGGGATGACCTGGTCTTTTTCTCACCATGGGCGGAGGAAAAGGTCAGGGAGCTCTCTGAAAGGTACTTACAGCACGGGTAGTTTAGCAGCACTATGTCGTCCAGGCCGATGTAGCCCCTCTGCTCAGCCGAGACCGCGGCTTCGAAGACGACCTGCGCAGAAGAAAGACAAGCACACAGACGAGAGGAGTGAACGAACGCGTGTAGGAGGTATACGGGCACGTACACATGCCTGGCAGCTGCTTGTGAGACTCAACATCCTTTTGTTTCACAACTACAGCACACGGCTCTACGTTCTCCCGGCTAGCCGAGAATATCCTCCAGCTAACGGCGCCTGCGCCGCTTGATTCATCGGCTTTCCTTTGTTCCCGTAACCAAACAATTCCAACTCTTGATTCTTCCCTACTGAGAAGCCGAGCCCGCTCTCAATTGGCCAATTACAGTCCAAATGCTCCTCATCATTCACCCGCCGACGTGCCCTTTAGCCGGGCCGCTAACAAAGGCGCTCAAAGCAGCACACAGCTAGCCGCGTCCCATGCCAAGAGAGCAGCCTGCGGTCCGACGGGAATGACGGATGTCTGGACGATGGTCCATCCCCGCCTGGGTTCAGAAACTAGTACCTGCGCTAAAGCTAGCATGCTGCAGCTGTGCTAATACATCAGAGGTTAAGTGCCTGGTTGATCAATACAGGGCGACTCGGGCCGACGGGAATGGACTGGGCCGGGCTGAGGCCTCGTCCTCGGCTAATTTATTTTTATTTTTCATTCTCATGTGAGGCTGTTAGAGACGTCCAGCCGATTAACTCCGCCATTCATCAGCCGCCGACGCAGCCCCGCATCGATTGGACCGTTGTTCTCGGTGACCCCGCCTTATTATGTTTGCCCACAGGATGATAAAGAGAGATACTGTGCATGTTTGGGTAAGAGGGAGAGAGAGGGGAGGCGATGAAGGAATTATCCTCCTCGCCATCTGGTGTATGAGAAAGAGATAAGATGGAGAGGGAAGGAGGGGGAGCTCCAGGAGTGGAGGAGAAAGCAGGGATCATTAATATCACACGGAACGACGGGAATCTAAAACGCTGGCACAATCATTTTCATCACCTGCATCCTGACTGCTTCTCGTCTTCATCCTGAATTTTAATCCATTTACTTTTAGCAGAGATCCATTTGTAATATTTGGTCGGGGTAGTGTCCTAACATCAATCACAATCCGCCTTTCCATGTCCAACCGTCCAACCTGCAGGCCGGAATACAAATCATCCTACTGGGCCGGTTCATCCATTTATGACGTTCACCGGACCTGGGACTTTAGACAGAAGTGACTCTCTACCTTAAATACCCTCGCCATCATCAAAACGAGCATCTGCACCCAGAACGAACCGACCGTCAGGAGGTGGAACGCGGTGACACATGCTAACGAATCAGTTTCACACTCGACCGCCTTATCTCTGTACCTGACTGACCCAACACCCACCATTACAGACCTCCAGCGAGCAGTGGTGTCCTCCATGAGTCGTCCTGTTAGTGCAGCACCATCGGCAGACGGCTGCACCACGCAGGACTACATGCACACAGACCGTTACCACGACTGTCCTTAACACCACGTCACCGTCACCAAAGACTGCAGTGGTGTCGTACCAGACTGTCATGGAGTGACTCAGAATGGCAGCGGGTCATCTTCAGTGACGAGTCCCGCTTTAGTCTTGGTGGAGACGCCCAACGAATCCGTGTGTGGAGGCACCGTGGTCAGCACCGTGGGTCATGTTCCGAGATGGACGGTTTGTCGTCACATGTCCAGAAGGCCTGGTGTCCCTCCACCTCCACCCCTACCGCACCATCTGCAGGAACTGTGTGAGGATGTTCAAGCTGCATGGGATGGATTATCACAGGACTCCATCAGGAACCTCTACAGCTCCATACCGAGACGTCTGGTGTGTTGGGTTAGCGAACACGGCGGCCCGACGCCATACTGAGAGACAGACTTCTGTATGTGTAGCTCAATAAATATTGATCATATCAGTCTAAATTTATCACCAGTTATTGATCCTGGTCACCTTTATCTTCCTTCCCAACTCACCCGCACTCCCACACCTCCTCCTGGATGAGCTGGTCTGTAGATGATGGGGGTAGGGTGTATAAACTTTAGTGAACATTAATAGCTACACTGCTCCTTTAAGGAGGAAGTAGGAGGCCTGGTGAGAGGAGCTCTTCACAGCACAGTGTAAGACGGAGCGATTCCTGAAGTGTTGCTGCACTGATAGCGGAGCGGCTATAAGGCCGATAGCATCTTTAATATTTGATAAGAAGCCGCTCCGCTCATCGTCAACACCTACAGTAAACACAGCACACCACCATCTCCCAAACGGGACGTCTGATGTTCCGGATGATTCCAGGCCTCGGCTTAATGTCACACGCGTCTTCCTGCATTTCTCCGGATCGTCTCCTTTTTCCTCATCCAGAAAACTCGGATCCACTCGGAGCTTTACCATTCCGCAAACATTCACCAAACCATGACCAGCCTTCCCCGGCACAAACCTGACTCACAGGGGGGTCCGAAAGCCGGAGAGCACCTCGGAGGAGTCACCCAGCACTTCCCAGAGTTCATTCCTTCACCCATCACCAACACTGTTCCTTCATCCCTTCATTCCTTTATCCATCACCACCACTGTTCCTTCATCCCTTCATTCCTTTACCCATCACCACCACTGTTCCTTCATCCCTTCATTCCTTCATTCCTTCACCCATCACCAACACTGTTCCTTCATCCCTTCATTCCTTTATCATCACCAACACTGTTCCTTCATTCCTTCATTCCTTCATTCCTTTATCCATCACCAACACTGTTCCTTTATCCCTATATTTCTTCATCCATCACCAACACTGTTCCTTTATCCCTTCATTTCTTCATCCATCACCAACACTGTTCCTTCATCCCTTCATTCCTTTACCCATCACCAACACTGTTCCTTTATCCCTTCATTTCTTCATCCATCACCAACACTGTTCCTTTATCCCTTCATTTCTTCATCCATCACCAACACTGCTCCTTCATCCCTTCATTCCTTTACCCATCACCAACACTGTTCCTTCATCCCTTCATTCCTTTACCTATCACCACCATGGTCCTTCATCCCTTCATTCCTTCATCCATCACCAACACTGCTCCTTCATCCCTTCATTCCTTCATCCCTTCATTCCTTCATCCATCACCAACACTGCTCCTTCATCCCTTCATTCCTTCATCCATCACCAACACTGCTCCTTCATCCCTTCATTCCTTCACCCATTACCAACACTGTTCCTTCATTCCTTCATCCATCACCAACACTGTTCCTTCATCCCTTCATTCCTTCATCCATCACCACCATGGTCCTTCATCCCTTCATTCCTTTATCATCACCAACACTGTTCCTTCATTCCTTCATTCCCTCATCCATCACCAACACTGTCCCTTCATCCCTTCATTCCTTCATCCATCACCACCATGGTCCTTCATCCCTTCATTCCTTTATCATCACCAACACTGTCCCTTCATCCCTTTATTCCTTCATCCATCACCACCATGGTCCTTCATCCCTTCATTCCTTTATCATCACCAACACTGTTCCTTCATCCCTTCATTCCTTCATCCATCACCAACACTGTTCCTTCATCCCTTCATTCCTTCATCCATCGCCAACACTGTTCCTTCATCCCTTCATTCCTTTACCCATCACCACCATGGTCCTTCATCCCTTCATTCCTTTACCCATCACCAACACTGTTCCTTCATCCCTTCATTCCTCTATCATCACCAACACTGTTCCTTCATCCTTTCATTCCTTTATCCATCACCAACACTGTTCCTTCATCCCTTCATTCCTTAATCACCAACACTGTTTACATACTGCACAACAATCATACTTCTCTCCAGGAAGGAGGAAAATCCGTCTTTCCCTGATCTGGGCCAGTTCAGAAGTCCTGTGGTTAAACAGGCTTCACACATTCGTGTGGTACCGCTCAAACTCTCCTCTCTTATAGAGCCAAACTGGTGCAAGGTTTCATGACGTGCCGGTATCACCTGAATATCAAGGTCAGTCCGGCAGCAAAGCTGTTACATTCAGCCTTCGCTTCACATGCCATGATGAGCATGCTGGCACCGCCGCAGCGTGAAGGCGCCAAGAGCAGCATCTATTTTAAAATGTATTTGATTCCATAAAAACTGATCAGTATCACGCCGGGGTAACAGCGGTGACAGGGTAAGCCGCCCGGCTTCGGCGAACATGGTGACGTTTATTTACCTGAATACAATCCTTTCCTCTACTGATCCCAGTCGGACCTGCGGAATATCTTAGTGACCATCCGTTCACTATCCATTGGGTGGTAGTAACTCCAGGCTCCTGTAGGTGGCGCTACACGAGGATGACGGGGCTATAAACCCCTGTGGGGTGTGAGTGACAGGATCCGTAGATGTCTCGTTCCATATGTGGAAAATGGCTCCAGAGCAGATGGTAATGATTGGCTGAAAGGAGGGACTGCATGTGGGCGGGGCCAAAGACCATAGTGTGAAGGAAGTAGCTAAATCTGCAGGTGTGTGGAAGCGTACGGTCATACGGGTCTACCAGCAGTGGATACAATCCCAGTCTACAGGGAATTCTCACAGTTCTCTGATGTGAGAGTGTCTGAACACTGAAACTTGTCCAGTACATGCCCAATCCAGTCCCAGCTGGTACTGTTAAGTAAGGCTCGGTCACAGGGGACTCGTTTCTTGTTTGATCCAAGTACATGTGATGTTGAGGTTGCTCTGATATCCATATCAATGGATTTGCCAAAATCGGCCAGATATCAGTGCTGTGATGGATAGACAGTGATGCACTGTGAGCATAGAAGCAGATTACTAACCAGGAGCTGTCCGCGGTGCTGGAAGCCAAGTCTATAGAGCCAAGCCTCTTACCACACACAGCTGACCACCTCCGATCTCTACCAGGTGTCTGCACTCACTCAAGGGCCTATGGCAGCCATACATATCTGCTGATGGGACCATGGAAGATGTCTTATACGACTAGCCCCCACTTCTCTACCCCCGATTTCTCACTGAGCCGCACAGATAACTGAGAATCAGTGGGCAGAAACCCATGTCCTTACTCTCCCATAGGCCTTTTCTACCAACACGGAAAGGTTCTGTTCGGGTTCACGCGCCCAAAAAGTTCGTTCCCAGCAAGAAACCATGGAGTAGTAGGTTCTCTAGCATGAACCATGATGACATTCATGGGCGTGTCAGGTGTTGAGGAACGAGAAGGCAACAATGGCGCCACCCAGTGGTCTGCTGGAGAACCTTTTCTGGGTCTTCCTATCTGATCCGTGCTGCTTTCTGGATTTAAACACACACCTGGAATTACAGCCCGAACACTCGCAGCTCATCTATATGCCCCGCCATCTTGGTACTACTGTTTACTACCACTGTGCAGCGCCCCCTGTTGCTTGGTTCCAATAAAAACTGGGGCAAATGCAGCCTCGTTCCCTGAGTAGCATCAAGGTTCTACAAAGCCTGAACAGAACCAGGACCAAAGACCAGGTTCTATAGGTGGAACAGGGCTATCAGACTCCTCTGGTGAGCTTTAATAAATCACATGCTTCACCTACAGGTTCTGCTCATGAGACTCTGGAACGTGTGGTCTGATTCCTCCACCCGCACCCGCACAGATGTACAGCAGTGTGCGGAGCGAGATGCATATTGTACCTTTTCCCAAAAGCTTGCTGAATTGAGAACCATTTTGATACACGTGTTTGCACAGCGGTACAGAGGTCTTCCACAAGTCAGTGAAACACCCACATACACACACTGGTGAACACACACACTAGGGGGCAGTGAGAACACCTGCCCGGAGCGGTGACGGCCCTACCCACGGTGCCGGGGAGCTGTTGGAGGTTAGGTGCTTTCGGTTGTGTCCTGTCAGTTCAGGGAATCAACTCACCGACCGGTCACAAGCCTGCTTCCTGTCCTCCAGCCCGCCACGGCCCTGATTAGCTGAGATTATATATAACAGCACCGACACGCTCGCTAATGTTCCTGCCCCGAACCTGCCAGCATGCGGCACGCCTCAAAAATAGACCCAACGGGTATTTACTGCTACTGCTGGTGCTGGTGCTGCGCGGACGGCCGGTTGTTAGGTACACTAACGTAAACACAAGCGCTCAAGCAGGGCTGTGTTTGGCTGAAAGTCTCAGAACCACACTCCACATCTCAGAACCACACTCCAAATCTCAGAACCACACTCCACATCTCAGAACCTCACTCCACATCTCAGAACCTCACTCCACATCTCAGAACCTCACTCCACATATCAGGACCTTCACTCCACATCTCAGAACCACACTCCACATCTCAGAACCACACTCCAAATCTCAGAACCACACTCCACATCTCAGAACCTCACTCCACATCTCAGAACCTCACTCCACATCTCAGAACCTTCACTCCACATCTCAGGACCTTCACTCCACATCTCAGATCCTCACTCCACATCTCAGATCCTCACTCCACATCTCAGAACCACACTCCACATCTCAGATCCTCACTCCACATCTCAGAACCTCACTCCACAACTCAGAACCTCACTCCACATCTCAGAACCACACTCCACATCTCAGAACCACACTCCAAATCTCAGAACCTTCACTCCAAATCTCAGGACCTTCACTCCACATCTCAGAACCTTCACTCCACATTTCAGGACCTTCACTCCACATCTCAGAACCTCACTCCACATCTCAGATCCACACTCCAAATCTCAGAACCTTCACTCCACATCTCAGAACCACACTCCACATCTCAGAACCACACTCCAAATCTCAGAACCTTCACTCCACATCTCAGAACCTTCACTCCACATCTCAGAACCTCACTTCATCTCTCAGAACCACACTCGACATCTCAGAACCACACTCCAAATCTCAGAACCTTCACTCCACATCTCAGAACCACACTCCACATCTCAGAACCACACTCCAAATCTCAGAACCTTCACTCCACATCTCAGAACCTTCACTCCACATCTCAGAACCTCACTTCATCTCTCAGAACCACACTCGACATCTCAGAACCACACTCCAAATCTCAGAACCTTCACTCCACATCTCAGAACCTCACTCCACATCTCAGAACCTCACTCCACAACTCGGAACCTCACTCCACATCTCAGAACCACACTCCACATCTCAGAACCACACTCCAAATCTCAGAACCTTCACTCCAAATCTCAGAACCTTCACTCCACATCTCAGAACCTCACTTCATCTCTCAGAACCACACTCCAAATCTCAGAACCACACTCCAAATCTCAGAACCTTCACTCCACATCTCAGAACCTCACTCCACATCTCAGAACCTCACTCCACATCTCAGAACCTCACTCCTCATCTCAGAACCTCACTTCATCTCTCAGAACCTCACTCCACATCTCAGAACCTCACTCCACATCTCAGAACCTCACTCCACATCTCAGAACCTCACTCCACATCTCAGAACCTCACTCCCCATCTCAGACCTTCACCCCACATCTCAGAACCTCACTCCCCATCTCAGAAGGACGTCTCATGGTGTTATCTCCGTACGGTGGAAGGCTGGACAGAAACATCTGTGGCCTAAGGTAGGTTGCACACACAGAGAGGCGTATTAATGCCAACGGTCCGGGTTCTCCCTCTCTCTCCGCCGAACTTGTGGACTACCCTTTCCAAGATTCACTTCCACATGACGGCAGCATCACACACACACCATCCAGCACTGATGGACTGCCATCAACAGCGGTCCAAACCAGAGAGGAATCCCAGCTCGGAGCCAGAGACTCGGCAAAGAGGCAGAGCAAACACAGTGGTGTGTATGAGAGTCCTGATCAGCTGGTGATCGGCTGCAGGTGTGAGTAGTGGAGTGGAGTCTCCTCGGAATGGGGAAACATCATGACAATCCAAAAACTCCATCTCCCGTTTTCCCACCTACCTATACGTCACTGCCGTCAGACGTCAAACCTCAGCACTGTGCAGGTCTGACATTCGGTACATGCGCCTGTAGCTTTCTGCAGCGTGTGTGCGGATTTCATGAGGGCCAAAAGAAACGACCCGCAATGACAAAGTCCGGTTCTGTGCTTCAGCTCATGTTTTTCTCTCTCATTTTGGAGATCTGTCTCTTACAGATGAGGGACAAACAGGGGTCCGTACTTTACATCACCACCCCGAGCCGAAGGGCTGATGGACCAGAAGGTCTGACCTATTGATTTAGCCTATTGATTCCGCTCTTTACGAGAGACCGCTCCGCTAGGACACAGCGGCAAAAATATCAGAGGAGACGGAAGGATGTCCCGGTTTACAGCGCTTGCTGTAATACTCAGGATTAGCACTGAACAGAAACCTGCTTCCAGCCAGGCAACGGCCCAAACCACAGCGCCAAAACAATCGAGGAGTTTGGCCTGGCAAGGTTTCGGCTCGGCCAAGTTCATCTCCATCACTCTGACTGGCTGGAACGATTGCGACTGGATTGCGAGTTCCTGAGCAGGTAGCCGAAATCATCCCTCAGATTTGACGGAGCTGTAGATCATTTCATGTGCCAGTCAGTCGCTCTCAGCCGGCAGATCAAATATCCGGGGAGACGGCGGCTGCGGCGGGATGTAGCCCTGAGATAAACCTTCGTCTGTTTTAATTCACTTACTTTATTACAAAACTTTATCTGAGACACGGCAGAGCGAACCACACAGGAGGGATCTCTCAGGCCTCAGGAGCAGGCCCAAAGCCTCACCTGTGGAAAGCCAGGTGAGTTTCTGGTTTGTTGCATGGCTCACATTCCCCAAAAGTCAGGATGTTCTTTCTGGAGAGCGGCCGTCCAGAATAAATCAGGTACACGGACTCGGCAAGCCGCCGGAACGCTCTCAGGCATTCGGCCAGGAGCACGGGGCGCACCCTCTGCAAACTCAATGGCTCCCAATCAATATCCAAGAACTCGGAATTCGGCTAGCGCTCCCTCTGCGCAGCCCACGCAGCCCGCCCGGAGAGCGAGCGAGCGAGCGAGCGCAATAAAGGGGCCAATTTGCTCCGTGGTTAATAATGGCGGCTACTTTGTTTTCATTGTGCGCCAGGGAGATTATTTATCTCTTATTATGTTCCAGCGCTAAAGCTTTCACTTAGCACGCCAAAGTCAATCTGCAGCCGGGCTTTGATTTATCTTAATTGGCAGCGGCCGTCTGTAAGGCGCATTAAAGACATGTTGCTGGCCTCGGTTCATCGGCCCGCGCTCGCGGACGGGGTCAGAATGGAAAGCGTCGTTAGCGGCGCTACTTCCCGACCTTGGACGACTGCGGTGGATGACTGTAATAAGCCTGCAGAGAAACGTAGCTGAGTTCTGAACACCGAGGACCAGCGTCCAGTTTATTAGGTCCAACAGCCGCCATATACAGCGCTGTGCAAAAGTCAGAGACCCTCTGTTCGTAAGATCACCGTCCGAGCACAACAAACAACAAACCCCCTGTGACTGAACCGTACCTACCAGCCTGTACTCCCTCCACCAGCACCAGTAACACCTGGGACTGGGTCGAGCATGTACTGGACGAGGTTCTGGATGTAGCCACATCAGTGTTCAGACACTCTCACATCAATGAATCGGTCAGTTGGGTTAGACTTGGTGGATGCCTTCCATGAGAAGCTTTCTCCCACACCATGAACCATCTAAGAACCTGACCCTAAACCTTCGGAGAACCTTTGAGAAATGATCATTTATAAGCAGTTATAAGGCACTTATAACCTCTCTGATACCAGCTTGTATAATGACTCACTGCTAGTTATAATTACAGGCATAAAACTGCATAACAACAAGAGTATGGAACTACATAGTGTCAGGTTTCATAATGCACTATAACATCTGTTCATAAGAGCATTATAAGCATGAATGTTGTACCAGGTCAGCTATGGCCTAAACAAGCTCAGCTTATTCAGGTCTTAATAAAGCCAAGCAGCCGGTTCTCACCGTACGACCAGCCATA
>JAMWET010005190.1:0-17500 GCA_024036415.1 Prochilodus magdalenae | reverse complement strand
ACACGGATACGGCTGCAGGAGCCCGGTACGCCAGTCTGCGCACACCTGCCTCACCGCCTGCACCTCACAGTGCAAACAAAGCAGCCTGCGTGAGCATGTGTGCGGGTTTCCCCACGAGGAGCTCCGCGTAAAGAGCACACAAATCACTCACCATACGCTTACACAACCAACAGCCCCAGCGAGAATTACGCCGTCATCAATTACTCCAGTCAGCACACCTCCGCCCTCCTCCGGCTCGGTTCTCCACCACCCACAGTCAAATACAACTACAACCAGCCTCCAACTGCACACGGCACAGACACCACCCTGCTCCAAGGTATCCATCTGCAGGAGATATCTGTGAAGAGGTTCTGTCTGTCAGGCAGACTATTAGACCGAGACCGGATTATACTGTACTATCTAGAACCAATAAAGATAAATAAATAAAGCTCAATTAGCTCAACATGGACATAACCAATTAGAAACCAACCAGACCTAATTTAAAGATGAATGATAGTGGTTTGGGTGGGCTGAGGACCACCAGTGGGCTGATACCAGTGACCAGGAGCAGCTGAGACCGAGACAAGACTTAGACCAAAAGTGGAAGAGACTGAGACAAGACTTAGACCAGGAGGAGCTGAGACTGAGACAAGACAGAGACTAGGAGCAGACGAGCCTGAGATAAGTCCAACACCAGGAGTGGCTGAGACCAAGACAAGTGGCCAAGACTGGCTAAGATCACATCCAGGAGCAGCAGAGACCAAGACCCCAAATTAGTAGTGGCTGAGACTGAGAGAAGACAGACAGTAGGAGCGGCCACCGATACCAGGAGCAGTTGAGACCAAGACCAGGACCAGCAGTGAGACAGCATTGCTAGCCTACAGGGAATCAGAGACACGGACTCCGGAATCTCACAAACAGGATTCTCCAACAACACATGACCTTTACTGTAGTCATCAGGAAACCAGAGAGGACAGGAGAGGACAGCTCCACAGAGGAGGGGAGAAGGGTCAGCGTGAGGACGCCTGGACCACACGGCCTGCTTCAAGAACTACTGAGATAATCTGACATCACCCGGCTCCTCACCGGCTGCTTCTCTGAGGTGTCCACGTCACTGGTGTCATGATTACGTGGTCAGTGACTAGCCAACACCAAAACTGATGACATCACTAAGCAGCAGCTTCCGGGTCTTCCAGGTGGTTGTTAGGAGTCACGTTCCCTCTGACGTTTCAATCACTTTATTAAGCTCCAGTTTTAGGAAGCTCACGTACTGACAATGATCAGTTTATGACAAGGGATAGCGGTCTCTGACTTCCGCACAGTGCTGAACGTTAGTGGGTTAGTTACACCCGTTCCCTGTAAGACTGGGAGTCATTAGACATTAGAGAGAAGGAGGGAGAGAATGAAGCATTCGGGTCAGACAAACGTGAGGTCAGCTGTCTGTGGAGCGGCTGGCTGCTCGCTCGGCTTAATTGTCATTACCGTTTTTTTTTTGGGCCAACTGAGCGACGGTGAGATATTAATCACAGGCCTTAATGAGGTGACACCAGCCTGCACCCAGCTCTCTCTTCGGTAGGTGACGCCAACTTAAGGACCGCCGAGAGCTCGGAGAGCGGCGGATGAGGACAGTGTGCCTCGCAGAGACCACTTACAACAACACAGACCATAAATTATGTACTAATTAGTAACGCTAGGACCACCAGGGAGGAGCGTGATATAGAGCTGGGCTCTACAGCCCATAACCTTCTCACGGTAAGCACTGCACCGCGTTCGGACACATCCACCTAAAGTTCCAGAGAAGGAGGTGTGGGAGTGCAGGTGTGTTGGGAAGGAAGATAGAGGTGACCAGGATATTGAGCTACACATACAGAAGTCTGTCTCTCAGTATGGCGTCGGGCCGCCGTGTTCGCTAACCCAACACGCCAGACGTCTCGGTATGGAGCTGTAGAGGTTCCTGATGGAGTCCTGTGATAATCCATCCCATGCAGCTTGAACATCCTCACACAGTTCCTGCAGATGGTGTGGTAGGGGTGGAAGTGGAGGGACACCAGGTCTTCTGGACGTGTGGCGTGGGACAACAAACCACGGTGCCTCCCCACACGGGTTCGTTGGGCGTCTCCACCAAGACTAAAGCGGGACTCGTCACTGAAGATGACCCGCTGCCATTCTGAGTCACTCCATGACAGTCTGGTACGACACCACTGCAGTCTTTGGTGACGGTGACGTGGTGTTAAGGACAGTCGTGGTAACGGCCTGTGTGCATGTAGTCCAGGTAGAAGCCAGGTGACTCATGGAGGACACCACTGCTCGCTGGGTGTCTGTAATGGTGGTGTCCAAGAGATTTTTGGATAATTCCTTTGATGGCCTCTAGGGGTCCCAGCAGTCACTGAGAACTTTCTCTACTCATGAAAGGAAGCAGGCTGGTACTTCCTGGGGAGAACCTGGAAAAGGTGATCCTGGCTGGGGAATTCCTTTCCTGAGAAACTCACCTGGCTTCAGGTGTGAGCACTAATGTCTGGGTTTGTTGAGCTGTTTTTGTGGCTTGTGTTTCAGGTTCATGTGGTTTGAAGTTGATAAGCTGAATCAGCAGTATATGCTATATGCTAACATGCTTAACGCTATATGCTTTGATGTTATGCTATGATAATACGTTGTTTAGCTTTGCTCTAATGTAATGCTAACATGCTAGGCTAACATGCTTTGCTAATATTTGCTAACATGGTGACCTCCCTTACCTGGTACTCGCTGGGCCAGAAGGTGCTGACGGCCAGTTCCACCTGGTGCCACTCCTGGCCGCTGGACCCAGAAACGTTCCATACGGAATTGCCCTGCGGCCCGCCGTTCACCCGGACGTAGACGTTGAGCCCCCCGGGGCTGTGGCCGTCGCGGCTATACAGGAAGTAGCTGAACTGCACGCAGTGCGTGTCGTTCTCGCTCAGCGGACGCAGCAGCAGCTGAGCGCGCTGACCGGAGCCATGCTGAGAAGAGTTGACCAGCATATAGGAGCCTACAGGACGAGAGGGGACACAAGAGCGAGAGGGTCAGTGCTGCAGTCGGAGCGGTGTACTCCTGCTAGGACAGAGGAAATTAATCAGTTCCCTTCTGGAGCACAGTGATAGAGACAGACAGACCAGGACAGACAGACAGGCGGTGTGCGGTTCCGCCCTGCGGTTCAAGCCCACCTCATACGGCTTTCCCGTCTCGTTTCTCCTGCGGCTAAAGACGCAGGGAGAGTCATCTCCCGCACCTCAAACGTTCCGTTCCAAACACAGCCTAATAGGCACAGGGGCGAGTCCAAAAAGGCCGCCTTGAACCTCCCCGCCTCTGAAGGCGCTAAGGTGAGATAGCGCTTTATCTCAGAGGGCTGTGTTTTTGACAGGTTCAGGACCACAAAGCCCACTGAGCAGGCAGAACATTCACAGTCTGACACATTCTGTCTGCAGAGCGGGCCCGGCTCTGGTCCTGCCAGGCTGAGAGAGAGCGGAGCAGACACCAAGCAGAAAGTTCTGACCAAAAGTTACTCAGGCTCAAACAGCTCAAAGGGAAACCTAAATGGTCCCCAGGGGCGGCATTACCGGACCTGCCTGTCTTTATTCCCCAGGTAAAAGCTAATACCACTCTTTTATTTGAAGACCTGCATAACTGAGTGTGTGAGGTGTGAGCAGAGAGAGCCCAATCCCATTTCTCCCGCTGGCACTAACGCTCAGCCCTACCCCTCCGTTTCGTGGGTTCACGTCTAGGGGTAGGGTTGTCCCTAGGGTTGCCACCCTTCAGAAATGAAAATAAAGGAGGGGGAGGGGTGGGGCCGTGGGCGTGGTCATGCGCGAGTGACATGTTTTTCGAAATCGCATCCAGTATTTTATCTTATTCCAGGGGGTGGTTACAGATTGTAATCATTCATGTGTGTGTGACAGAAGCGTATATCGGACATTTACGGAAATACGG
Organism: Prochilodus magdalenae; assembly: GCA_024036415.1. Taxonomy (NCBI): domain Eukaryota; kingdom Metazoa; phylum Chordata; class Actinopteri; order Characiformes; family Prochilodontidae; genus Prochilodus; species Prochilodus magdalenae. The sequence continues at coordinate 13,576 of JAMWET010005190.1, read as the reverse complement.
ACAAAATTTATGGACATTTAAGAAAATACGGAACAAATTTACGGACAATTACGGAAATACGAAACAAATTTACGGACATTTACGGAAATACGGAACAAATTTACGGACATTTACGGAAATACGGAACAAATTTACTGAACAAATTTACAGACAATTACGAAAATATGGACCAAATTTGAGGACCAAATTTACGGACATTTACGAAAATACGGAACAAATTTACGGACATTTACAGAAATACGGAACAAATTTACGGACATTTACGGAAATACGGAACAAATTTACAGACATTTACAGAAATACGGAACAAATTTACGGACATTTACGGAAATACGGAACAAATTTACAGACATTTACAGAAATACGGAACAAATTTACGGACATTTACAAAAAATCCGTAACAAATTTACGGACATTTAAGAAAATACGGAACAAATTTACGGACATTTACGGAAATACGGAACAAATTTACGGACATTTATAGAAATACGGAACAAATTTACAGACATTTACGGAAATACGGAGCAAATTTACAGACATTTACAGAAATACGGAACAAATTTAGGACATTTACAAAAAATCCGTAACAAATTTACGGACATTTAAGAAAATACGGAACAAATTTACGGACATTTACGGAAATACGGAACAAATTTACGGACATTTATAGAAATACGGAACAAATTTACGGACATTTACGGAAATACGGAACAAATTTACGGACATTTACGGAAATACGGAACAAATTTACAGACATTTACGGAAATACGGAACAAATCGTGTCCCGTACTGGTTTAATACGGGACGCAACATTTAATTGCCAAATAAAGGACGGTTCCGTATTTTACGGGACACGTGGCAACCCTAGTTAACCCGGGTGTTGTTAAGATGAAGGCTTCCTCGCATCCTACAGTGGTGCCGCAGTAGCCTCTAGAGTGTGGTTTTCCCAGGTTAAAGACTTGGAATGATGTATCTGAGGTAGAGGTCAATTCCCAAGACTACAAGTGCTGTTTGGATTGTTCCCACCAGCTGGAGGAATAATTCTTTAGGAAAGCTTGATAGCCAGTCGGAATGCTGTGTTGCTAATGCTGGCTAGCGCCGTAGGTGTGTTTATTAGCCTTCAAAGCTATGGCTAGCGGTCAGGATAGGTTTAAACCACAATGCCTACCTAAAGTACGTTGGCCACTATGGTCAATAGAACAATCCGAACTCCATCAAACACATGAAGCTCTGGAATATTCGGCTGTCCAACAGTATTCCTATTCCTGCTAAACTCCAAACTCAGGCCAGACTACCGGGAACAGTTTCTCCTTGCAGCTCCGAGTGGACAGTTCCAGAGGTTCCGTCCTCTCCCTGACGAAAGCCGGTGTCCTGAACTCAGTGGCTGTAAATAGATGGCTGTGGTGTTGGAACAGGGCAAGGGGCAGCGTGGGTAATGTAGTTTATAGAGAAGGTGCAATCAGTACCGTAATGACAGCTACAGCTCTCCCTCATTAATCACACTGACACAGTTATTAAAGTTCTAATGTCTGCCAGGAGGGCAAGTGGACACACATACACACGGAAAGGCTGCGGTCCAGCTGCTGCTGACCTTTCCCTCCGTCTCAGTGGCAGGTAAAGTGATTAAGATCCATCCGCCTTAGGGAGGCCATTCTGTATCCCGTCGCTCTGCTGGAGGTGGGTGGGATGATGTTAGGGTTATTATGATGAATTCGGGACGACCTGAGCAGAAAGCGCCCATCAACAGAGCATCAACAGCTGATGCAGCACAGGTATCAACCACAAACACACCTGGACCCGTTCATCTCCTCTCGGTTTGAGCACAGCAAGGCACCAACACATCCAAAAGGAGTACAGAGGAACAAGCCTGCTCAGACCCCAGCGTAGACGGACCCCACTTTACAGACTTCCTGTTCAATGATGCACTGAACATCCCTAAACGCTGGATTACTTCCTGAGATGTTTGTCTCTCACGGGGGTCACTATGTCCGATTAAACAATCATAGTGTCATAAGTTCATGGCATGTCTGGGTCGGGAAACCTGCAACACTGCTCAAGGTTAAGAAACTGTCAATCATACTGTCGATCCTTCAACGAGAACCTGAGGTAATGATGGTGTTAGAAACAGCTCTGCTTTCACAGATGTATGTATACTTGCATCTATAAGGTGGTAGTAACTTCAGGCTCCTCCAGGTGGCACTGTAAATAACTGCGGGGTGGGAGTGACGGGATCCATAGATTGGGAAGAGGTGCTACAGTGCAGGGAATGTCTCGTTCCATGTGTGGAAAATGGCTCCAGAGCAGATGTTAATGATTGGCTAAAAGGAGGGACTGCATGTGGGCGTGGCCAAAGACCATAGTGTGAAGGAAGTAGCTGAATCTGCAGGTGTATGGAAGCGTACGGTCATACGGGTCTACCAGCAGTGGATACAATCCCAATTCTTTGAGTGTCTGAACACTGATGTAGCCTACATCCAGAAATTCGGTACATGTCCAGTCCCAGCTGTTGTTGGTGCTGGTGGAGGTGCTACACGGTATCAGGAATGCTATTGGGTAGAGTGCTCTGTCCTCCTATTGGTCAAAGTCAAGGAACACATGGTAGGACATGTCTAACCAGACGGCAGGATACCACAAAATCAGACACACACGTTTTGTTGACGAGTCGATGATTACACGATGCCTCGTCGCTGTAATCATTCCGGAATGCTCATATTTGGGCACGATGCTGGAAATGTGTCGGCCTGAATTCATGTAGCCTGACCTTGACATTAGCATCCATGCTCCCAAACTGTGGAACTCAAGAAGACATGCAAGCGTCTGCAGTGAGCTTCAATCTTTACCCTTCAGCTTTATTCTGGGTGGGTTATGGTACCATTAGACCTTTCCATGAGCACCCTAGGATTGTTTCACTGTGCTATAGATCAGATATGGAATGTTTCTCTCTCTCTCAGGCTCCAGAGCTGACTCCCCACAGGACGAATCACGAACTGGAAATATCACCATCCTTGGACTTCACAGGTGGAGGTTTAAATCTAAACATAGACTCTCGATTCCGACTGGAAAGTCAGGAACGATGTACGGGAGCACTCTCTCTGAGATTTAGAGAACAGGTGGCATCTCTTAACCCTAAGATTGAGGCCCGGGCCACGGTGGGCTGGGGAATCGGTGAACGCCTAAACCAAGCTGTTGCAAATTCCAAGAGGGATTTGCCTGCTCAGACGCCATTCCTAATCAAATGCAGAACAGTTATGAAGCGCTTCCGAGCTCGGGAGTCCGTGGACCGCAGCGCAGGATTATTCATGAGGGGAGGAAGACATATGGCGGCACGGCAGCTATGAAGCGGAGCGGATGGCAGGCGTGTCTCCCAAGGTGACCTGCGTCATGACGCGGGAACTGAATAGCAGTTCGGAGTTTGGGAAAGAAATACATGGAGCAACAAACTCTCTTTGACAGCGTAGTGTAAGTGTGCGGAGATATCCAGGTATCCATGCTGCTGCCCCTGGAGAAGGAGCTACTGATAGCTACTGGGAGGACAGAACTGGAAGACAAGCTCCGCTTCCGCCAGTGGACGATTAGCCAGATTCGTTAGGCAGGGTTAAAGCCTACTGGCCCAGTTCCGAGGAGAATTCCCTGTAGACTGGGATTGTATCCACTGCTGGTAGACCCGTATGACCGTACGCTTCCATACACCTGCAGATTCAGCTACTTCCTTCACACTATGGTCTTTGGCCACGCCCACATGCAGTCCCTCCTTTTAGCCAATCATTAACATCAGCTCTGGAGCCATTTTCCACACATGGAACGAGACATTCCCTGCACTGTAGCACCTCTTCCCAATCTATGATCCCGTCACTCACACCCCACAGGGGTTTATAGCTCCATCATCCTCATTCAGCACCACCTGCAGGAGCCTGAAGGTACTACACCTTAAACACACAAGGCTCTTTTCTGCATGGTATGTGACGTCTTATGCCTAAAGGAGAACCCAAAGCATGAATCTTCTACCTGGCTGTGGATCCCAGTCTGTCATTCCACATTTTACTCAGACTCCGAGCCCGATTACCTCCAGAAAATAAAAGCGCAGCAGGTAACCACTTGCTGAGTCAGCTGTGTATTTACTTTTCACTCCGTTTCAATGAGGAGATTTTATTTTGTCTAATATGACTTCATGACCATCAAGTCATACATCGTTAGCATCACTGTGGTATGTGTAATATTTTTTTTAAATAACTGCATGCAGTATAATCTGCAGGCTCTAATAAAAAGTAAAGCTGAAATCATTTCAGACACGTCATCAAACCTCCAAACTGCCAGGCACACAACCCTTCAGTGATATTTCAGTACGGCACAATCAATAAACGAAAACAGCTACAGGCAATTCAGTGGCCGAAAACACCACTTCGGTATGGATGGGAGGGCAAAACACGGAGAAAGGCTATGTTTTCCAAATATGAGGATCCGTGTGGACCGGTCCGGATTACTGAACAGGTGCCAGAATGCAACAGCGGCAACATTTAAGGTGGAATACGAAATCAGAATATGAAGATATGTACATATACACATACATTATATATATGTATATATCAGCCAAGCGTGCGACTTTAGCAAGGACGGGTCTGATCTCTGTACCTGACTGGCCCAACAGTCACCACTGCATGAGTCATGAGTCCTCCTGTTAATGCAGCACCATCGGCAGACGGCTGCACCACGCAGGACTACATGCACACAGACCGTTACCACGACTGTCCTTAACACCACGTCACCGTCACCAAAGACTGCAGTGGTGTCGTACCAGACTGTCATGGAGTGACTCAGAATGGCAGCGGGTCATCTTCAGTGACGAGTCCCGCTTTAGTCTTGGTGGAGACGCCCAACGAATCCGTGTGTGGAGGCACCGTGGTCAGCACCAAGATGAACGGTCTGTAGTCACACGTCCAGAAGACCTGGTGTCCCTCCACCTCCACCCCTACCGCACCATCTGCAGGAACTGTGTGAGGATGTTCAAGCTGCATGGGATGGATTATCACAGGACACCATTAGGAACCTCTACAGCTCCATACCGAGACATCTGGCGTGTTGGGTTAGCGAACACGGCGGCCCGACGCCATACTGAGAGACAGACTTCTGTATGTGTAGCTCAATAAATATTGATCATATCAGTCTAAATTTATCACCAGTTATTGATCTCCTATATCTTCCTTTCCCACACACCCGCACTCCCACACCTCCTTCTGGGTGCGGCTGTTCTGTAGATGAGTGTATATATTTGTATCTGTCTATAAATAAAAACATTAACACTCTGTCTGGTTGGGATGCTAGAATACCTGTGTGCTGATACTTGATGGAACTGTGAACAGAAGCCTGATCCTGTGATGCTTCACGCAGGGGTTCTTATGAACTCTATTATGAAGTCGTACCATTAGCCTATCAGCCACATAGCTTTCCGCTATCCACCCAGTCCCTAGTAATAATTTAGAAATATGTTTAATTATAAAGAGAATATAATGCATGAACATGTTGAAGATGCTCCAGTGGCAGTTCGTCATCTAGCTCCATTCAATGGATATTAAATATTAGTTATATGAAGTTTGTAGCATTAGTGTGGAGATCATACGAGGGATGCTTCCTGTTGGGAAGTGTTGTTGACCGGCTGCAGAGGAAAAATAGTGGGCCAGATAAAAAAGGGGAACGTGTACCGGCTCGGTTCTGGAGTTCTGTTTGTCTTGAATGCTTGAAACTGATACTCCGGTTCCTCTCTACATCCAGGAACTAGATATAAATTAAAGATACAAATGTTTTCATCGCCAAACACCAAAAACGATTTGTTTGCCATTTTCGGACGAATGTTTTCAGTTGCGGAACATTCGGTTCACCCTTAAAGAAGAACCGTGGTTCTGTCTGGCAGGGTTTTGATCAGAGGTGCACTACTAGTTGTAGACGAACTGTGAACCGAAATCTGAGAGCGGCTAGTTTTAAAGAGTCAGGATGAACTCTACAGCCTAAGTTACGGTCAGCTGGTGTAGATCCCCAAACACAGTGGCCACATGAATGAAGAGGATTCGTCTGATTTCAGTAAACCTATTTCTGTCCACATTAGAAGGGCCTTGATATTTGGGGTACTTGACGTCGAGCAGCAGGCAGGCACAGGGCGCATCACCGTGTCTGTACGGTAACTGTCTGATCAGCCTTGTGGAAAGCACTTCAGCGATGCAGCACAAAGACAGAAGAGAGAAAACAGCAGCGGGGAAACGGAAAAGGGCGGGATGAAAGGCGAGCCGAATCAAACGTCTATCCGACCGCCTTTATGCAGATTGGGGCTGGAACCAGCTTCTGTGGGCAGGGCTGGAATGGCTTAACGTTCCCTGTTGGCATTCAAAGCACTGGAGCAGCCGGAGCACATTTTCAACTTCAGCGCTGTGTAGTGTCAGAATGCTGCCTGACAGAGAGCCGTTTCAGTGGTTCAGCACTTCTGCTCAATTAAACATGGAGGTCTGATGTTCCCAGAGTTGGTCCCAGAGGTGGTGAAGGTAACCAGACGTCCCCCCTCTAAAAGCTCCCTCACAGGAAGTTCCTACATGAGGTGGTTCTGAATACGCTGCCTGATGTCTGAGACACTGTTTATGATAGTGTGGAGAAGATCTCAGCCTTAAACTCCATTCATGGTGGAGGGATACATGCTGCAGGGCGCTGTGAGGTCAAATAGTCCCCCAAAGAGACTTAGTATTTCCAGGTTTTCCAGATTTCCATCACCAACATTCCATACACACTCAGAAGACACGTGTAGGTTCACACCAAACCCGCTCTCACTCAATCACTGTTTAAACCTCACACCGAACCCGCTCTCACTTAATCACTGTTTAAACCTCACACCAAACCCGCACACAGTCACTCTGTTTACCCCTCACACCAAGATGTACCCCTAAAGGTTCCAGCACAGAGATCTTCATTCCTAGGAGTGCACACAGGGACTCATGGGCCTGTAAGAGAAGGCTGTGTCCATCAAACCGGTAATTGGGTGAGTGTATATATGAGATATTTTGATATGAACATTATAAACAGCGAAACATCGAATAAGAGCTTCGGAATTCCTGGAAGCAGAAGTTCGTCATGCAGCATAGAGAGTTCCTCTGGAGTGCTGACCAGACGTGGAGCTCAAATTAGACGTGAGGAAGTGGGCCTCCTGGAGGAGCCGAGCTCATTTCTCAGAACACATCGATTTCTCTCCTATCTTCCACCTCCCTCCTACACACGCACAGGCCTGCAGCTCCTGCAGCTCCTGCTGCCCCTGTAACTCCCCACTGATGGGTGTGAGCTCCAGAGACCCTGACCAGAATCAGACAGAATCAGAGGAGAGGAGAGGAGAGGAGAGGAGAGGAGAGGAGAGAAGAGGAGGGAAGAGAAGAGAAGAGAAGAGAAGAGAAGAGGATGGAAGAGAAGAGAAGAGAAGAGAAGAGAAGAGAAGAGAAGAGAAGAGAAGAGAAGAGAAGAGGATGGAAGAGAAGAGAAGAGAAGAGAAGAGAAGAGAAGAGAAGAGAAGAGGATGGAAGAGAAGAGAAGAGAGGAGAGGAGAGGAGAGGAGAGGAGAGGAGAGGAGAGGAGAGGAGAACTAATGGCCTCTACCTAAATGCCACGTGGAGAACCCGCTGAGATCCTGAAGAACCTACATTATTAACAGCCAGAATTCCAGGAAGCCATCTAACGTCTGAGTCAGAGCCTCAGTAAGTTCTGCAGCATGACTGGAGATCCGGTGGAACTGAGGAGAACCAGTCTAATAGGCCGATGATGATGCGACCTGGAACTCGAGACTAGAACTGACTATAATAAGCTTATTGTTGTGGCCCAGAGACTAATAAAGGACTGAAGGATAAACATCCTGCTCCAGTCACACGTCTGAGAGGGTTCAGAACTTTCCACAGAGCAGATATCAGACCTCTGAAATGGTCCAGTGTAGCTCCAGAACCAGAACCTAACAGAGCTAGGAACGGAACTCAGGGAGACATCTTCCCAAATCATTCTGGGTCAGAAGAGAAGAGAGTTAATACCTAGAAGAGAAGAGAAAGAGAGGAGAAGAAGAGGAGAGGAGAGGAGAGGAGAGGAGAGGAGAGGAGAGGAGAGGAGAGGAGAGGAGAGGAGAAGAGAGAAGAGAAGAGAAGAGAAGAGAAGAGAAGAGAAGAGAAGAGAAAAGAGAAGAAGAAGGGAGAGGCGAGAAAAGAAGAGAGGAGAGAAGAGAATAAAAGAGAAGAGAAGAGAAAAGAAGATAGGAGAATAAATGAGAAGAGAATAAAGGAGAGGAGAGGAGAGGAGAGGAGAGGAGAGGAGAGAAGAGAAGAGAAGAGAAGAGAAAAGAGAAGAAGAAGGGAGAGGCGAGAAAAGAAGAGAGGAGAAGAGAAGAGAAGAGAAGAGAATAAAGGAGAGGAGAATAAAGGAGAGGAGAGGAGAGGAGAGGAGAGGAGAGGAGAGGAGAGGAGAGGAATAAAGGAGAAGAGAAGAGAAGAGGAAAGGAGAGAGGAGAGGAGAGGAGAGGAGAGGAGAGGAGAGGAGAGGAGAGAAGAGGAGAGAAGAGAAGAGAAGAGAAGAGAAGAATAAAGGAGAAGAGAAGAATAAAGGAGAAGAGAAGAGAAGAGAGGAGAAGAGAGGAGAGGAGAGGAGAGGAGAGAAGAGATAGAAAGAGAAGAGAGGAGAAGAGAGACCTGTAGACCTGCTGGCCAACTTTGCTCGGTCAAGGTTAATAGGGATGTCTGCCAGTCCTCACCCGCGCAGGGGCAGATTCATTCCGGTGATATATCAGAGACAGCGGGTCAAAGAGATTACAGCAGCATGGAGGTCATTAATAAAGCGGCTGCTCAATCCTGACGGGAAAGACTTCCATATGTTCCTGACCAATGAAAGAGAATAAGAGAGAAAAGCACATAGTGAAGAAAGAGAGAGAGAGAGAGAGAGAGGAGGAGGCGGCGGAGGAGGAGGGACTGTAAGAATGATAAAGAGCGCCCAGGCCGGAAAAACTCGGCTAAAAATACTTGGTGCAGAAATATTCTCCATAAATCCATAAAGGCTGATAAGGCCCCATCTATTTCCCCCGTGCCCCAGCCAAGGACGAGGGAACATGCATTAGGAGATTAGGACCAACCCCGCCGCCATGCCTTCCTATCACGCCGCAGAGAGAGAGAGGAAGACCTGCAGTCACAACACACGACTTTATCGTGGTGGCACCAGAGAGACGGGTGCAGGGAACAGCGTGTGCCGGGCCTCCTTCATCTCCTTATTCATTTCCTAAACCTTTATTTCAACTCCTCCGTCATTAACGGGCCGAGACCGCTAAGCTCGGCTTGGCCGGGTACCTTTCAAACACCCGGCGGCGGGGTCAAAGCAGCAAGATGCATTTTAATCGATGTTTTGAATCAATGGCTTTTCTTTCTTTCATCAGCCCCGGTTAGCGGTCTGCCAGCCTCCGCGCCAGTAATTGCACCAGCTCGTGTGTCAAATCGGCCTTGATTAATATATGCATGTCAGTCTATTCTCATTTTCTCTCTCTCCCTCGTCTCTCGCCCTCCAACGCGGACCCACAGAAGGACGCCCCGCCGTTTAAAACGGGACGCTCGCTTTGTTCCGCTATTTCATCGGGTTTTGTTTATTTATGACTTTGCCCTGAGCTACGCTTACCTCATTTGATATTTGAAGGGCGGCGGCGGGTCGGCGAGAATCAGGGATAAATAAATAAATAAATAAACGGGAAAAGTTAAGCTCTGTTCCGCTCTCCTGCATTCGTCTCCCCCTGCCTTTTATTCGCTCCATCCTTCTCTCCATAATTCCCCCCGTTTCTTTCTGTTCTCCTGAATCTGCGGCGTGTCGTTCCGGCTCTGCGGGTCTGCCTGGGCTTTATTGGATCCAAGGTGCCGATGCAAATGCTGCTGTTTACAAAGGGACGTGGCGCTCGGGCTGAGTGGCTGGGGAAATGCGCTAAGCAATGCCAGCTGCTCATAAATACGCCACCGAAACCGACAAACAATGGCAGCCATGTCCCCGAGTGGCAGGGCTTAAATGAGCGCTCGCCGGGGAGGCCGCTCGATGAGGCTCAGCCCAGACGGACCTGCCACACAAGACCAGAGGGTATTAGCGGTGTGGTGTCGGTGTACAGAGCGAACCTGAGAGTATTAGGGAGAATATTAGTCCTGTGGTGTGACTGTGTTAACTGCTGACAGCATCAGAGAGAGGGTACGAGTATTGTGAAACCTGTGGTACTATGTAGGACAAAGACCACATACAAACAAGCTCAGAATATTAGTCCTGTGGTGTCACCATGAACAGAGACCCCAAGAGTATTACAGCCAGTTAGTCCTGTGGTGTGACTGTGACCGAGAGAGGGTGCGAGTATTGTCATACCTGTGGTACTATGTAGGACAAAGACCACATACAAACAAGCTCAGAATATTAGTCCTGTGGTGTCACCATTAACAGAGACCCCAAGAGTATTACAGCCTGTTAGTCCTGTGGTGTGACTGTGTTGACTGCTGAAAGCATCTGAGAGAGGGTACGAGTATTGTGATACCTGTGGTACTATGTAGGACAAAGACCACATACAAACAAGCTGAGAATATTAGTCCTGTGGTGTCACCATGAACAGAGACCCCAAGAGTATTACAGCCTGTTAGTCCTGTGGTGTGACTGTGACCGAGAGAGGGTGCGAGTATTGTCATACCTGTGGTACTATGTAGGCCGATAAACACATACAAATGAACTGAAAATATGAGTCCTGTGGTGTCACCATGAACAAGGACCCCAAGAGTTAGACAGGGTGTTAGTCCTGTGGTGTGCCTGTGTTAACTGCTGAAAACATCAAAGAGAGAGTGTGAGTATTGTCGTATCAATGATACTATATAAACCAATGATCACATACAAACAAGCTCAGAATATTAGTCCTGCGGTGTCACCAGAGGCTGTGTAGAGGCTGTTAGTCTTGTGGTGTGCCTGTGTTAACTGCTGAGAGACTCTGGTGATATATAGGTGGAGTCTTTGTATTGATACCTGTGGCACCGTGTAGTCTATATACTATATACAATACACAGAACATTAGTCATGCGGTGCAAACATGGTCAGACTACTAGACTTATGGTGGGTCTGCATTCGCTTATCTTGGGAGTACCAGGGGAAGCATTAGTGTTGGCATTTGTGGTACTGTGTAGTCTACAGACTGTATACAAACAAACTGAGAATATTAGTCCTGTGGTGTCACCACAAATTCTGGAGTATTAGAAAATCAATTGGTCCTGTGATGGGATCTTCTGGGGTATCAGTTAAAGTGTGACATCACTACATACAGACTTTTGTGAAAGGAAATGGCATTCTTAGTCCTGTGGTGTCACTGTTTACAAAAGACCTGAGAGATTTAGTGCTGTGGTCTCACTATGCACAGATGACCTGAGAGACATAGTTCTGTGGTGTCACTATGCCCAAAATACCTGAAAGTGGTGTCACTAGGCACAGAAGACCTGAGAAGTTAGTCCTGTGGTGTTACAGTTTACAGGAAATCTGAGAGTGTTAATCCTTTGGTGTGACAGTTTACAGAAGACCTGAGAGATAGTCTTGTGGTGTCACTATGCACAGAAGACCTGAGAGTTAGTCTTGTGGTGTCACAGTTTACAGAAGCCCTGAGAGTTTAGATTGTGGTGTCAACTCCTACTAATTGGCACAGAAAGGACCCCTGGAGAGTTAGTCTTGTGGTGTCACAGTTTACAGAAGCCCTGAGAGTTAGTCTTGTGGTGTCACAGTTTACAGAAGCCCTGGGAGATTTAGTCTTGTGGTGTGACTATGAACAGGAGTCTTGAGGATGTTAATCCTGTGGTGTCACTGTGCACAGGAGCCTTTAGGGTTAGTCCTGTGGTGTCACTATGCACAGGAGCCTTGAGGGTGTTAATCCTGTGGTGTCACAGTTTACAGAAGCCCTGAAAATTTAGTCTTATGGTGTCACTATGCACAGGAGCCCTGAGAATTAGTCCTGTGGTGTCACTATGCACAGGAGCCCTTATGGTTAGTCCTGTGGTGTCACTATGCACAGGAGCCTTGAGGGTGTTAATCCTGTGGTGTCACTGTGCACACAGGCAATGATAGCATTAGTCCTGTGTGTTTGATCAATGTCAGATCAAATGCATTAGCCAGGTAAGGAGACGTGGTGTTCTCCCGTCCTCTTATATGGTCCTGCACATCCAGGAAATGTGGGACAGCAGAATGCTCTCAGTGGCTTTCACTGTTCAGACTTTCACATTCGGTCTTTTGTCACAAAGACCTGAGAGCACACACACACACACCTGTCTGAAGAGTGTGTGTCCCAAAGAGCAGACAGCTTCTTCTACAGAACAAATCAATAGTACATTAACAGGTATGAGCGGCTGAGGCAAGGCCTCTACTGATAAGCCAATATTCCCCTTTCATATTCTCTCTCTCTCTCGCTCTCTCTCTCTCTCGCTCTCTCGCTCTCTCTCTCACTCACTCCAAAATTCCATTTGTTGTTGATTTTCCTATGTAGAAGAGTTAAGACATCATCTACAGAGAAGCCACAGTTGTATATAAGGCTCTAAACTTCTGCACTGGCTTTTACCGTTTTTTTTAATATGCTAAATTCAGCAGATACATTTTCACATACCCATTTAGAGACACCATCATTCGGCCAAGGGGCAACAAACATCTGCATGTTTATGAGGGCAAACTGGGGCGTGACAGTCGCGCTCAAATCACTGCTCATATCAGCGACAGATTCATGAATCAGACACAGGTTCATTCGCTGGTTTGATGAACACTGCTATTCGCCTCAGGGTCAGCGTCAATGTGAAACCTGGGAGGGCTTCGTTTTCACTCTACGACGGGTGGAGAGGGGGCGGGTGGAGGAAAGGGGGAGGTCAAACACGATAAAATATCAGACAGTGTTTGAGGGGCGGGGCTGCGATGCTGAATATGACCAGTGTGATGCCTAGAGCTCTAGACTGGTCACAGTGGTGGTGAAGGTAACCAGACGTCCCCCTCTAAAAGCTCCCTCACAGGAAGTTCCTACATGAGGTGGTTCTGAATACGCTGCCTGATGTCTGAGACGCTGTTTATGATAGTGTGGAGAAGATCTCAGCCTTAAACTCCATTCATGGTGGAGGGATACATGCTGCAGGGCGCTGTGAGGTCAAATAGTCCCCCAAAGGAACTTAGTATTTCCAGGTTTTCCAGATTTTCATCTTCAACATTCCATACACACTCAGAAGACACGTGTAGGATCACTGGTAGATAGTCAATATAGTATCTATATGTGTGTTCTAGATAAGGAGAACCCTGGTTCCCATTACCACCACCTTTTAACAAGGTAGCTGATCAACCCCTTGTTTTCAGGTGTAACCCTCCCCCTTAAAACGGAGTTAGGAGGGGTAGTGGTTGAAATCTTCCCCCTATGAAATGGGACCACCCATCAAGAGCCGGACACGTCATCAGGTGTCGTCAGCCATGAACTACATGACTTCATTAACCAGTGCTCTGTGAGCGACCCTGCCGGTCTGCAGTGCCAGCGGAGGAGGGTGGAGTTCAGCTCCAGCACTGATTAAAC
>JAMWET010005189.1:0-83066 GCA_024036415.1 Prochilodus magdalenae | reverse complement strand
GCTACATTAAGGTGAAATCTGCATTGGAATATGTCACTGTAACGGTTTTGATCATCATGTCCTTTATGTATAAACATTAAATACATATGTCCGTTGCCTAAGGATGTATTATAATAACCCTCATGCCTTTGGAAACTGCGTTTAAAGATGGAATAAATGTTGAGCCTATAGATCCACTAGAGCGGCAGTTCAACGTCAGAAGTTCTCCGGCTAACGGACAACAAACATATGCCTGAACAAAGTGGGAGGCGTCATATAGATGTTAATTTCGAACTCTCATAACCCGTTTTCAAAAAATTACTGCAATATTTAAAGTTTCTCCTCCTATAGACAGAGCTCTCGCATATGACTGTGCCGTTGTACTGGCTCGAATGTTGACTGCATTGCTCCATGATTTCCGGAGATAGTCCTTGTGCCTCAGCATAACTCGGGGGAATCTGTGAGCTTTTAGGGCATTGCATAAATGCGTATAAATGAAAACGGAGTCCTCCATATGTAAGTCTATATAAATGATAAAAGAAGTAGTTAAGACACTATGCTATATTATGCCCTAATACCGGCTAGATTGGATATTGCTACAAAGTCTAGATATTATTGATATATGTGGAGTCTATTCCTGTATATGTGGATGCTTTATATGTGGACTGTCAGTTAGTTATGTGTATATTGGCTACCTGTACTGAAAAACGACAAACCAAACCAAATTCCTTGTGTCTCACCTGCTCTGCCCAGTAACAGTGATCTGATTCTGTTCGCATCTCCTATGCGGATATCTAGTTGTATCGTTAGTACTAAGCTAATGGTTGGAGCAGTAAGCCCGAATTTTATTTTAGGCCATTACAGCATAAGCCCCCAGGTGCTTAGAAGCTGATGGAAGAGTGATCAGCCTATACCAGCGCTTCCATGTTTACTAATCTTGTTCATAGTAATCAACTTTTTTGCCATTATGTCGCCTGTTTCTCTTTCATGAAGGACGCTGACTAAAAAGACCTACTACCTGTTTCCACTTCTAACATCTTATTGAAACCTGGTGTGGATGGGCTGCTGCCTTCAGTAATGTCTTTCCCGCGCTGACCTCTCTAGAAGACGGACACTAACATATAAAGGAACAATCATTTTTTTAAAAGGGATTTGATTTAACAAGGAGCAGCATTAATATTACAAGAGCTCCGTAAGAGCTGAAATACAGCAAGCATGGTGTTCGTATCGGCGTTGCTTGCAATGAATCTTAACGTCACTGATTTGATTTTCTCCATAGCGCACGAGAACTATTTTAGCCCACACTCTCAAACTGCCTGTGCTTCGTGTCGTGACTGGCTTTTGACTCGGGGGGGGGTTCAAGTCGATCACGCACAAGAAAACAAAAAAGGTTGTTAGTTGGCCTGTGTTTGTAAGTTGCCGATAAATGCACAAGAAATTGACAGGAAAAACAACTTGCAACACGTTTTTGCTTTCAAGCGCGTCAGGATGAGGCCAAGTCATACCCTCTAGTAAAAGATTTGTGTGAGACTAAATGAACTGCACAAGTTCCCCATTCTCTGTTGTTATTGACCTTCTTTTTTTCAGCTCCCAAAACAAGCTCAAATAAAAAGGCTCTTCCTGTACCTGGAAGTCTCTTTTAAAAATATCTCCCTCTTTCCTCTGTGTTGTCCTTTTCTCCTCGGCTCAGCCTGTGAAGACTTCCAGAGAATTCCGGAGCTGGCCATCAACCCTCTTGGTGATAGGATACAATCAATAGCCTTCCTTCCTCTGAGGGAGTAAGCTACAGTGTTCCTAATTAGCACGCCCTCCAACACAAGGCCATGAACAGTGCCAACAGTGAGGTGTTAACTGATGTCCTTTTAGAATCTGTTAGAGTGTCTAATGCATTAGTACACATAGGACTTGATTGAGCCGGCAACATGCCAAAAATACGAACCATGTACATTGCTTCTGCTACGTTCTGAGTACGTGGATGTGGACCTGTGTATGTGTCATAATATGATATACACTATGGTAAGTGAGTCAGTGGAGACCAAGAGTATATGTTTAGTGATTTCTTATATTTGGTACAGCGTTTTTTTTGGTTCTGTGCGGATCTTTTCGTTTATTTAGTTTCAGTGACTGCTGGTTGATTGATTTTTTCGTTTTTGCTTGGTCATGTATTAGTGCGAATTAACATGCTTTGTGAGCCAAGCCTCCAGAGAGCCATATCATTTACACGCGCCCAAAAAGGAATGGCACGTAGCAACGCGGGAATAATTCTAGCTGTCGATCTAATGAGCTTTCAGATGTTTCTCTGCCGGTCCTTATGCTTGGATGGTTCCTGGTCTCAAGTTGCATTGTGGTTTCTTTTCAAGATTTATAAAATACTTATTCCCCGATGGGTGTGTCAACAGAATGGCAAAACAGGCGACCATATGTTTTCCGAAAGCCATCTTAGTGGCCACAGATTAAATGGGCAGATGTGCAAGAAGAACATTGCCTAATGCCTTTTGCCTTCGTCAGAAACATCTCAACCACCGTACTTCTCACATGCGCACAGTATGAAGGTGCAGAAGCAAGCTGGTTCTAGGGTAGTGCCAGGAAACCCTGTTGTATAATTGTTGTAGGATTTTTTTTTAGGCCAGTTAATGTCGTGAAAGTCGATCGTGGAGGAGAATTAATCGCTGATGCAACTAAAACTGGAGAGAAGGGAATGCTTTGCAACAAGCTGATGTTCGGATAAGTCTATGAGGAAGCCAAACTCCACAAGGTCTCTGTAAGGGGCATTGCCCTTACAGCGTCCAAAGAGTTACTGTATCGAATCATGTGGCTTATAGCAGAACCTGAGAAATGCGAGTCGCGACGAATTAGTATATATGACTATTGGAGGATATCCTTGATGGCCTAGCCGAGATGCTTGTGCCCACAGCGGAGGTTCCAGACGAGACAGAGAAATCTTGATAGATAGGCTAATTTAGTAAACTGGAGCCAATTTCTTGACTTACTTGAAAGTCATACTTGGAACTTTCCTGGTATTTAAGTCGTTCCCCCCACCCCCTGCAATCGGACAGGCTCCTCACCTTCGGTTAGCTTCGTAAATCCACATGATCAACAGCTAGTTAATTGTGCACCCGAAACATTTGCTCACAGATGTAAAACTTTGGCGTACACTTCTCTAGCTAACTCGCAGGCATATGAGATGTTCCCAATGGACTAAAGTTGCACTCGCAACTCAAGAACTAGAGTCGTGGTTATCCCACCTCAAGAACTAGAAGTCGTGTATCCCAACTCTTCCCACATATTCTTAGTCCATTCGATTCAGAGAAATTCCCACTCTGCCGTGCCTGTTAACTTTCGCGCTAAGCTCGCTGTGAGGAAGGAAAAGCCACAGCCTAATGTTATCACTGTGATTGTATATTTAGTACACCACGTCCTCTTGAGGGTTTTGTCCTTGCTGAGCAAATTTTGATTTTCAGCTCATTGTCCTTCTTTCTTTCATCCCTCCTCCTACTCCCGCAGCGAGGATCAAGTGAACTTACCGAACGGTTCGATTTCATAGCAGAACGTTCGGCACACTTCCGCTCACGAGCTGACGAGTGGACAACGAAAAGAACAAAGACGGAAATGCAGGCGGAGCCCCCAAACCAGCCGGAACAATAAGACTGCTCCTGTAAAAGAGAACTTGGTTAATATATAAAAAGCAAAAAACTCAGGCTAAATACTACAAATTTAAATGGGAGTATGTGAATATGTGAGAATTAGAAACGGATCCTAAAAATCTTATTAGCTATGAAAAAAAACAAAAAAGTTATCTATGATTTACTATTGATAGATAATTGGAATTTGCAAATATGTGTGTTTTTTGTTTTTGTTTTTGTTTTTAATCATTCTCAAAGAAATAAACACAATGTTAACAAATCCAAGATTAGCATCATAGATCCATTAAATGCTACCGTTTAAAAAAAAATAAATAAATTGGAAAATGAATACAAATCTGCCTTCCTGATAATTCATCACATACAAGATGCGCTCATTTTATAAGATGTGGTTTCGTATAAGATTTACAGAACAGACGCTTATACCTAGGTTTAACAGACCGACCACATGTGTCTAGATACTCGACTACACAAAATTGCCTAATAAAGCCCGTTTTATTCTCACTTTTTAAGTTTTGTGTACACAGTCTGCCATTTAAAACCAGTAAAGCTCGTGTGTAAGGTTTAACAGGCCACAGATCTCAGTAGAAAAAAAATAACACCTTGAGCCTTATATCAAAGAACGGGATTGTTGCCATAACTTATTGTAGTAGCGTGCCAGACTTAGCCCTAAGATTCCCTGTTCTCTGCCATGGTTTCAGCTTCACTCAGCTGTCCAAGGTGACAAGCCCAGACTGCATGCCTGTACTGTCAAAAACTGCCACCAGAGAGGCCACTCAGTTGAGACGTTAATATCATAACAACTGTCACGCCACATGTCCTTTGACTTGGTTTAAACATTAAGGCCAGCAACACTTCCCGTTTCCAAACCAAACCGTAAGCCCATAATAAAACATCAACGTTTTCAAGGGTCTTGCATTTCAACCCTCTTGGAAAATTCACACTAAACAAAGCCAGAATATTAGCTTTTACAACTTGTACTTTTATTATTCATGGCATAAATTAGACATAAATAGATTACAAATGAGCTAGATAAACGCAGTATTACATTAGCACGTGCGGTTGCATCAAAGTAGGAATAATCAAAACAAGCATCCCCTTATAGCCAAACAGGGATTCCTTAATGATGCCACAGCCATCTAGGACCAGGAGTCAAAGAGGAAGCATGAATTAGTCCTCCCTCGGTCTGGGTGAGTTAGGATGGTGGCCGTCCACCTAAACCCAATCATCCTGGCGCAATAGTTGGCTAGCCAATTGCCAGACATTCCATTTGCTGGGGGCAGTTTAGATGGCTTTGTGGCCACGTCTAGCAGGCTTTTAGGCGTTGTTGCTGTGTACTGTCAGTGAGCACCAAATTGTGATTTGGCCCACTCCTTAGGTTTCTGCTCTTGATCTCTTTGATTTTAGCTTGTAATTTTTTCAGACCTAATGATCGACCCCACTTCACCTGATAATCTCCTACCTCTTTGATCTGTATTACCAATACATAGTCAACACTTATGGCAGGCAATCAGTTGATCACCAACACGGAGACATTTCTATTTACTCATTCTTTGCCCTGCGAATAATGACCCCACAGACCCACCCTGGCCTGCAAATGCAACTAGCTCTATCGTGAAAATCGAGGAAATACGTAACACAGCTTGTTTTTCGTTAAATCCCCCTAGAAGTTCTAGTGTGAAAGCCACTTCAGACACGTCTTGAATCATTGTTTCAAATCCATTGGGATTAGGTTTCACTGATCCTAATCACTTAAGAAATCTGACAGTAGAACAGTTAAAAAGGGTGTGTATGTAAAAGCGTCCTCCACAGAGAATGCGTGGGGACAACAATAGGGCGAATGCCAAATCGTCTAGGGCTTCAGGTCCGTGGTTGATCCTTATCCCAGGACTGCCTAGCTAGCTATAATTCTCCTTTGGTTGCACAAGATGTTTCACAAAAAAGCTAGTTAACGCTGTCATTCGCCAACTTCTCAGGTTGTCATTGTCCAGTTTCGTTTCAGGTTTGTTTATATTGGTCTCTAACGTAGTTGGTTTTACCACTCTGTAAATAACCCACAGGGTGCCAGGGACAGCGAGTTAACTAACGGGACCTTCATATAGAATGCAGAAACACGCTCTACTAAAGTACACCTTCACTGCCACAGGCGTTTCATGGACCCACAGGTTTAAGACTTAATACCACCCTCTAAATGACTGTTTATAGTAGGCACTCTTCAGTAGGGACTTGGAGATTCTGGTTAGCAGCCTGCTAAATCTTTTTAATACCATGACCCTAAACTTAATATATGCTGCAAACCAGCCTTACCTAGTTCTCTGCTCAGCTTATTGAAAGCACCAGTGTCTGTCATTGTAAAATCCCAGTAAGTTAGTTAGAATAAACTCCTTTCCAAAATGTCTAGAAGAAATAATCTGGCCAGATCTTCATGTTTCTCAAACAAAAAAATTTTAAAAAATTATGCATGGCAGTTTCTAAGTGTGTACTTCTTTAGCCGAATGTTTCGCATACAGTAAACAGCTGTACACATTCAGATACTGCAGTGTGAATAACAGTTGCACAAATAAGACATTATGACCACCCTTCGGTAGCTATGCTTTTAAAACCACTCAGCTTAAATGTTACTTCTACAGATTTTATCTTCATTAGAAAATCAAACTAAGAGCTCCGCGCTGAATGTGACTATAATTAGCCTTTAATGATCTTTCTTGGTGTGGAAAAAGTAAGCCAGTAGAAATATAATCCAGCTTTAGTGTGTTGGTCATTTATCTCTCTTCTCTCTCAGTTGACTTTCATTTTTTACGCCTTATATTAACCTGGACAGACAGATGATAAAATCCTCAGAGATGAGCTCTCCCTACAGGTAGGCAGAGCTTGTTTACATGATTCAGGTGTGCATGATGTCTCACATAAGGCACCTGCAGTGTTTACAGTACTGCGACACCCACATTTTCTGCACAAGCCGGGAACAGAATCCTCTGAGTGCTGCTTGCTTAATGCGCACTAATCCTTTTCGAGACACCTCTCCCTCGCACCTGAAACCAGCCCCTTAGCCAATACAGTAAAGGTCAGGAGGAAGCGTTGATATAATGGAACTCTCGAGTGAGACTGTGCTCTGACGCCTCATTATGTTCCATCCAGGACCCCATTTCACAGCAACAGTTACTTTAATCAGACATGTCGGACAGTCTGTTAGGCTCTCTCTTATAATATATATTATATATGCTTCGTGTTGGTCTCCCAGATCCTTCATGTCGCTGGTGCCTTCTTCTATGTACTGCGGCAATATGCACCGCTGACATACTCATGCGTAATATATGCAACGACTGATATTGTATGCAGTAAGTCAAAAAGACCTTTAAAACTTCCTGGGAGCCCCTACGTTGCAACGCCTCTCCAACTTTTTGAGAATTGCTTTCTAACTCGTCTCAGAGGCATACTTGCGCTGCAAAGGATGCTATACCAACACAACCAGCACGAGGTCAGAATGAAAAAAAAGGCACTATGAACATGAGCTGATATAGTACAGTCAAGGCCAGCGATAAGGCTCGTCCTTGCATAGCTGTCCGAAATGAACTTTGAATCATTTGCATGTCTCACGACAATTCATGCCACAACACTATTCTTTCTAAAACAACTTTATAGTGAAAGTGTTCAGTGTGTCCATAATGATGGAACAGAGGTGTAGAGTTCCATGTCCAAGACTAATTTTGGGCTTGTTGTTGGAGAAGGAGCCTAACTATGACAGGTTTGCTTTTACACATGAGAGCGTCTTCCAGACCAATGGATCAATTGACAAAGCAGTCACATATCAAAGGAATGAAAAATCCAATGCACAACACACACACACACACACACACACACACCCACCTGCAGCACTGGGAGTGTTCGCGCTTGGTACTAGCGAAAGCTGTTTGCTGGAAGCGAACCCTAGGCCACCGATTCATAAAAAATTGGTTTTCATGCCTTTGATTGAACTAACATACAGACCCTGCAGAGCAAGTGGTTCTGGGCCCAGAAGAAGCTCTAGTGTTAAAACGCCCCACAATTTTTTAAAGATAAAATTGTGTTAAAATTGTGTGTAAACTAATGTCTCATACGGACCCGAAATAAAGAAATGACTATAAATACAACTAGTTTTTCATCGCTCTAAACTATTTCTTTGTCCTGGCAAAACAGCTTCAAATATCGAAGAAAAAATAATATAAAATGCTTACAGTATTTTCTGTGTCAGCATTCCAGTCACTGTTGAAAAATAATAATGGGAAATATTAATGATGGCGTGTTTCTGGAACGTTTGGATACTAGTGTACAAGTTCAGTGTAACTTCAGTGCACGTATGTTTTCAGGTTCTGCGGATGATGGTTGGCTTTCATACGGTTGTGAACCATTTCTGATGAGCAACTGGGCAGCATTGCTGACAGAAACCATCCAGGAGGGCCGACTCTAATGGCAGACATGTCCATTTCATTCACGGAGTTCGTTAAGGTGATTTCCCACACACACCAGTCATGTTAACATTCAGTGGCCCTCAGGGCATGGAGGGTCCAAAGAGTAGATTGAAACACCAGTTTCGGCAATGAGCAGAAGAGAAAAGTTGACAGAGGTTGGAATTATTGCACACACACTTGAATTCTAAAGGCAACAGTGCCACACCTTTTTGTGGTTAGCAGTTAATTCATAGGCACAGGCCATTCCTGCTCTAATCATTACATAACACCATATATTGATCATACAAAGGACACTTTGAATTTTTCTGGCTTGGCTTTTACGGTAGTGAGAGGTTTTTTACTATATAGAATGGGATGCTCCAGTGCTGAGGGCCATACCTAATCCAAGACCCCCTGCTGAGAGAGTAGGATAAAAGCCCCTGAGCAATGGCCTACAATACTGTGAATCTGAAAGAATGTGTAGACTGTCCAGAAGCAGTCACTGATAAATGAAAAAAGCCAACAAAGTGGAAATATCTTCATTAGAACATCGAACTGGACATCAGCTATATAAAATATGAGGAGTCTGTCTTTATTATTATTATTATTATTATCTATTATTATTACTTGAAGCATGAGAGGTAGAAAAAGGCAGCCACCTTCTAAAACTGAACTTTGGAGGTGTCCCCTGCAGGATTTCTTTAAAAAATTGAGAAGTCTACCCCCCAAAGAAAAGGGAACCTGCCCCAATAAAAGCCCAAGGATGGAACATACTAAATAAAGAAATAAAAAAAACTGATGACCCAAGTGGTTTTATCATGTTCGTGTTTATGGATCGCATGACTCTTCTCGTTCTTCCTGCCTTTAAGGTGTGGAGAAGGTTGACGTTGAGCAGAAGTATGAGTATCCGCTTTTTGCCACTGAAGCAGCTCCCTGCGCCTCACCTGGACTGAACTCTGGATTGGAGGCCATCTGTTGCCAACATAAGCTAAGAAAGACGCCTGCGTTCCTCACATTCGGGCTTCTCGGCCTTCTTCACTCCTCCTTAGACGGCAATCTGAGTACGTATATTGTTTCTTTTGTCATTTATTTCCACTCCTTCTTTCGAATCACTTGTCAAAAAATGTTGCTTTGATCAAAGGGGGGGAGGTATTCATGTGCCTTCGATTGTTTTAAACAGTCACTATGGCTATTCTCTGACAAAACGTCGAAAATCGTATTTATTTATTCTGGGGGTGACCCGTTCGCGGGGACGGTTCAGACCCTCTTATCTTCGTTCCGTGCCAATATAGTGTAGATAGAATGAGCTCCGACGGCGATGATGAGCATTTAATTATATTATGGGTTACTTTTTTGGATTCGATTATTTCAGTGGACAGAAAACTACCTCCGTCAAGGCCAAAACCTGTCCCTTTAAAGTTTGTCTTGAGTCATGTGTCTTGTATGTGTAAAATATGAATTTCATCATAAAGCCTTTATTCTGTTCACAGCTTTCCCCAAGAACAATAAAAGAAACAATGACTGCAAACAGCACACAATAAAACATGGAACTGCTCCACACACTGTTATTCCAGTCATAGTGTCATCTCCAGGGTGCGCTACCTTGTTTCTTTATAATACTAATCCATATTAAATTATTCAATATGGTGGTAACTTCAAGATGGCCATGTTTGCACAGTACCTTAACAGCCCAACAAAAAGAAGTTTTCAGTGACCTTCAGCCGCGTGATACTTCTTCCGGTTACTGCTGCGATAGAAGGGAAAGCGGGATCAGTAAAGGAAGTTATCTTGCGAGGGCTGCTCTACTAAAAACCATAGGCTGTTTGTGGACTTTCTTCCCGGACTTATTGAACCCTGTGTTAGACCCCCCCCCCCCCCTTCTAGCAGTCCTACAGCATTCCTGCGCTTCTGCCTTTTGCATCTGTGGGTTCTAACCAAGCGCCATGGCAGACTTCTCCCATGTTTTCAATGTGAACGAGGGACTTTATTACAGCCGTCTCTGCTGAAATCTGTTTTTCTATTTTTCTGTTTTCCTCAGGTTATAGTCATGCCATGTAAGCTATAATTAGTTGGAGTGAAGTAAAGCCTGTTTGGTTTGGTTGGCTGTTTGTGGTGACACCAAGTTCCCTGTGGTTGACTGCTTTCTATTTTCATGTTTGGAGGTAAATCCAGGGCCCCCACTGTTAGCTGTTCTTCAGTAGTGCAGTCAGTACCTGATGGTAGAAGAATGAGAGGGAGAAGAATACCTCAGCTGATCACTGGCTAGCTTTCCTCATTTTATACCAGCAAGCCACCAGTTTTGCACCCACTGTCTGCTTTTTAGTTCAGATGTGCCTACAGGTTACAGCCAAAATCTGAGGCATCGTCTACAGAAACACTGTTTGTCCTTCATTCTGTTACTGTGTATTAATCCAGGGTACTTCAAATGAAACTCTGAAACGCTGATTCTCTGTTTATGTACAGATCCGTATAACGTAGTGAGCGGTGTGTGTGCCCGTAGCAGTTGTCAGTTGGTGTTGGTCGTGTGAGGCGTCTCTGTAAGAGACAGAGGAAGCTCTGCAGCAGCACTGAACTAGTTCTAGGAAGCAATTCAGTTTTATTACACCTTTCTTACTCCGTGTGATTTGATAAAGCATATACTCTGTGAGAGGCAAGGAAATGATAGATTGTGTGATTTTGACCGAATAAAAGTGCCATGTTCATTTCTGTTGTGCAGTCATTTCAGCCGTGTGTGACTTTGAATGAGGTTGGAAAATGAGTTCCTGCATGATTCAACCTTGGAGAGGTAACAGCCCATCAGAGTGGTCACTGTCTGAAGTGTAGGGATGGGGGGAACTGGTGTTGTATAGGAACTACTTCTGGTTTCAGGTTTGTTATTTGCACATGTCAGGACATTTATGCATTGAAATGCATGTGGTGAGGCTCAGGTTAATACTCTACAGCATGGCAACGTTAATATACATACTAACTAAACAATAAATAAGAGATATATTAAATAAATACAGAATATACAAAGACAGGAGGGGTCTTACAAATTCTCTGATATGTACAGGGGTTGGACAATGAAACTGGAAACCACCTGTCATTTTAGTGTGGGAGGTTTCATGGCTTAAATTGGACCAGCCTGGTGGCCAATCTTCTTTAACTGCACATTGCACCAGTAAGAGCAGAGTGTGAAGGTTCAGTTAGCAGGGTAAGAGCCACAGTTCTGCTCAAAAAAAAATACTGCAATGACCACAAACATTATGGGTGACATACCAGAGTTCAAAAGAGGACAAACTGTTAGGTGCACGTCTTGCTGGAGCATCTGTGACCAAGACACAGCAAGTCTTTGTGATGTATCAAGAGCCACGGTATCCAGGGGGTAACGTCAGCATACCCACAAGAAGGACGGAAAGCCTCCACCAGCTGATCACGTAGTGACCTCCACTATCCTGCAAGAAGAATGGGCTTAACATACTCCCTCTGACCACTGTGCAGGACGCAGTATATGTCATTCCCAAGATGAACTGACGCTGTATTGGCTGCAAAAGGAGGCCCTACACAATACTAATAAATGATTGTGGTCTAAAACCAGGTGTTTCAGTTTCATTGTCAACCCCTGTACAAGGATAGTCTGAGAGAGAGTGGAGATGTATGTATATGTATGTGTTGTTTAAAGTGAGTCAGTGCTATTGTCTATAGTGTTGATATATTACTACTAGTAATAAGAATTATCATTATTAATAATAATATTGATAATTAATGGTTAATAATATTATTAACAATAATGCCTGTTTCCTCTTCAGCTGTTCTTATAAACACACATTTAGTTACTGAATTTTCAGTGGACGTAAAATATTAGTTTGCACACATGAACACATGATTTGTACACTACTGAAAACTGAATTCTGGTGGGCGATGTAACTATATAAGAAGCAAAACTGATTTCTGAAAGTGTATTTTAAAGTCACAGCAATAATTGAATGGCAGACTTCTACAATTTAAAGAATCTAAAATGTAATACTTTAAGGTATTGGTATCAGTATCGATATTGGAATATTACCTTTTGGTATTACTTGGTATCGAATCGAAAGGTCATCAAAAATCAATGGTATTGGCCATCCCTACCAAAATGACCAGAGACTTTATAAACATGTATGTGTAACAGTGATGACACTGAATCTGAAAAACGAAATCTTTTTATGTGTTCCCTTATTTTTTCCTTTTAATGACCCCCTAGCGTATCTCTCTAGGGTATCCTGTGCGACACATGTTTTTTGATGAGTGGTCCCAGAAATAATGTCTCAGGCATTAGAGAGTTCGTAGGCTAACACCACACATAACTTTTGTCAGGAACGTGTTTACTACATTACTGGCCAAAATCTCTTTAGACTTTTACGTTTGAATGACTGATTTACACAGAAGACTTGAAACATTGGTGCAGGTCATCTTTAATGATGACCATCTATAGTTCATATTTGGATAGAATCATTAATATTTGCATTAATATCTGATAGAAAATTCAAATTTACCCATCCATGCTCCATCCATAAGCTTTCTTTAACCCGGTTCGGTCTGAGAAAAAACTATATTCTGATATTAGCCTAGGTACTGAATCTGATTGAAGTCTAGCCTGTTGGCAATGATAATAGTTAACATTTGAGGCCGTAATACTAATAGTCATTTGAAAATTATCATCACAGTACATCTTAGAAGGATACATGCTGTTCCCCCCAGGGTGTTTCCTGCTCTTCATACCTCTAGCACTCCCCTTGTGACCCAGGATACTACCGTACAGATGATCCAGATGATGACTTAGGTCCCATCTGCGTTTCCATTTCTTGGTACTGTTGTACTCTAACATACCACCACATACTCTAAAGGTCCTACTGTTTTACTACATTATGGCCAAAAAATTCCTTTGTACATGTTACTGTGCACATACTAAACTGTAACCTGTCCAAATCAGGGCTACAGTACAGTTACACTTTGTTTTGAGCTTGTGTTGAGCTGTTGGACAGAGCTTGGTTCTAGCTACTAGAATCTCCTGTTCCTCCTTCAGTGTTCTGTGCTGATGATGATGTGAATAGACATCATTGTCAGACTAATGAATGAGCTTCTATTAAAGACCGGTGGACTGAGAGACACTAGAGTCTCTTCACCTACACTGAGCAGATGAAGAGTCCTGTTCCAGAAATGATAATAGGACATTAGAGCCGTAATAAACCATGCTCCTGTTACTCTCCATACTTAAATACGTCTGAAGGTACATACTTTAGTACTGTTACTCTCCATACTTAAGTACATCTGAAGGTAGATACTTTAGTACTGTTACTCTCCATACTTAAGTACATCTGAAGGTAAATACTTTAGTACTGTTACTCCAGTGGAGGTCTAATGGGAGGAACTTCTCCTGACACTGGATGAGTATTTTACCTTCAGTCATCTACATCTAGGTTTGTGTGCTTCATCCACCACTGGTAGAGGGGTACATGCGGGGTGTTGTGCAATCAACACTCAGAAGACACATGCAGGTTCACTGGTGGTTTTAGATAATTAATAAACTGACTGCACCACAGCAAAGACATTTGAGTACATGACCCCCGCCTTAATAGACTTATGCAAATATTTTAAAATATCTGAAATTCCTCCTATAATATGAAATATATTAATTGAAAATTAAATATTATAAATTTTATAAATATAATAGGAATTATTAGCCATATGGTTTGATTAATTTAGAAATCTCCAGACTTGGGAACATAAGGCCCAGAGGACATTTATCATCAAGATATGAACATAATCTGAACATTATTGTGCCCCAAATTTAATTCCCACATGGTTTTACGTGTATTGACATGCTACCAGTGATCCATTTAACCTGGTTCTTTGTTTTTGTTCCCCAAACATGATCTCCTTGTTATGACTGAAGTCTTTCATGAGTGGATCTTTTTAAAGTTGCACATCACTTACATTACCGGATTTCTTTCATTTTGGGGTAAATAGATGAAGTCATCTCAGATCCATTACTTAAACATAGCAACCGCTTGCACTGTAAGAGGAACAACACAGCGCCACGACAATAACCCGGACCATCATTCGCTCTTTTGTGTTGGGGGTTTTGAGAGGCTGAATCACACAGCAGTCAACAATCAGGTGACAGACACATGAAGACCAGTAGGCTGGACCTCTTATCACTTCTATTGTGGCTGATGGGACAATTTGCAGGTGATTGTCTCGCCGAATAATGCCCCCCTAGGTTTCTCTAAGGCCACTCGACTGAGTATGTGTGTGACATGTGACCTCTAAAACTGCATTAGCAAAGAATGTAAACTTTTTACCATCATTTGTACATTGTACTTTCCATTCACTCTTCATTAGCTCTGAGACATAGTCTGGCTGAAGATGGTGGGCAGTGCAGATACATACAATCAGCAGTTCAGCAGATGCAGAAACTACCTAGCAAAGCGTGCACACTCACTTAGCATACTTAGGCGTCTGTATCTACACCCACTGTCCATATATAATTAGGACTCCCACAAGACCACCACTCTCTCAGCAGTGGTGGTGTGTTAGTGTGTGTTGTGCTGGTGTGAGTGGATCGGACACAGCAGTGCTGCTTGAACACGTCAGTGTCACTGCAGGTGGACCAGTAAGGAGGGGTGTCTAATAGAGTGTGCAGTGAGTGGACATGGCTGCTGTTCTGATCCACTCACACCAGCATGTCAGTGTCATTGCAGTTCTGAGAATGATCCACCACCCACATAATACCTGCTCTGTGGTGGTCCTGACCATTGAAGAACAGGGTAATAGAGTATACAGAGGGACTATAGTCTGGAACTGTAGAACTACAAAGTGCTCCTATATGGTACGTGGAGCTGATAGAATGGACAATGAGTGTGGATACATGATGTGGCCTCTGGATGGTCTCAATTCTGTAGAATAGGTCCTATGGATAATGTGCTGTAGATCTTACCTAGATAAATCCTGTAAAATGTCACTCACAGACCAGCTGGCCTAATAAACAATTCACCATACTGTCTTGGCCATCTGAATCTGAAAGCTGTCTAGAAATGTATGAATCTGTATTGCATATCATCACTGTCCAAAGAAAAACATGTCAATCATCTCAATTGTTTTTGTTGATGTTTACTGAATGATGTTTGATGAATGTGCCAAAAGAAACAGCCCAAAGTTGCTTGGTAAAAGGTCTGGTTCCATTGACTTACATTAAGGTTAAATGAAGTTTTTGCACTCTCCTGTTATCATTTTGGAGATGCTTGTTTTCCTTTAGATGGCAATATGCCCAAGAACAGAGTGTGTCCATAGAATTTGGTGCCTGGACAAACAAACAAACAACTTCCAGAACTTTATATACCAGCAAAAATCAGCATCACTGGTCAAAACCAGCTGTTTTGGATGCTGGTATGCTGCTCAACTAACATGACCAGGCTGGGTGACTAGCTACAACGGCATAAACCAGCATATTGTTTGTGATGGGTTTTTATTTTTCAGCAGTGTATGTTTTACAAGAAATGGGCTTTTGTAATCTTTGCTGTTTCAGATTCAGTGCTGTGGCCCTTAATAAAATAAATAAATAAATAAATAAATAAAAACACGCACGTCGTTAAAATTCTAAAATGTGTTTAAAATTACTTTTTTTCTCTGAAATGATCAGATTTTTAAAATAAAGTGCACATTGAATCTGCTGTTCATAAAACTGTTCATCAAATGTTCCCGTTTTAAGTTGGAAGCTTAGTGGTGCAATCTTCCCATCTAGTGGCAAAAACTGAGAACGCCATACTTTGTATTTATTAATTTATTTATTTAGTTGAATTTTAACGATTTACAAACCATACGTTTCCAAAAACAAAGCTCAAACGACATATTAATATTTATTATTTTGTATTTGCTATAAAATAAAACCCCGAAAATAAATACTGTATGCCACAAAAGACAGCGCGCCAGGAAAGTTTTTAATTGTTGTTTTTTATTTTTAGTTTTTGTTTTGTAACATGACACAACAAAACCATTTTTAAAGCTACAAAATAAACAAAACAAAAAACAAACAAACTATACATTTCATTTCGAATCTGCCTCATTTACATACACGACGTCATTTCCGGCTCAGCCTTCCTCGAGCTTCTTTGTTCGAGAAGCTGCATAAAGTCTCTCCTCCTTCAGCAGCGCGGCGGCTTACAGAAGGTATCCGTTTTCCAGGATAGCTTCATCACTACATTAGTCTCAGTTATTCATCGGTTAAGCTCGCCAACATGGACGGAAAAGGCACCAACAACAATAACAACAAGGGAAAGAAGCCGAATGCCGGCGGCCCTAAGATGGAGAACGAGAGCAAATACCTGCCTGAGCTGCTGGCAGAAAAGGACAGCCTGGATTCCTCCTTTACTCACGCCATGAAACTCCTCAGTGCAGGTACGCGCTGTTTACCGTCACGCGTATTTTTGTGCATTTCTGTATTTTTGTTTAAATATGTTGTTTCTTATGCGCGCATTTGTTAGCTAAAATGGCGCGCGGCACTGTAATGCCCACAACGTGGGTGTGTGGCCTAACGGTAGCTGGCTAGGCTAACGGCTAACCTCGAGTCTGGTGTTATCGCTTCTAAGTTTCCGTTTCCACCCCAAATTGCGCAGCAGTTGACTGAAAGTATATAAACTTGTCCTTTGCTGCTTAAACGGTGCTGCAGTTGTGGTAGTTGTTGGGTAGTTTATGGTGGGAAAGTGGGAGAGAATTCGAACAAGAAGCTAACCAAGCTAACAGCTAACTTGCCTCAGAAAGTGCGTTTGTTCGGCATGGCTTAGCTAGCTGGCTAGTTAGCTTTCTTCATTGAACGACCTGCAACGAATTTTAACGGCTTTACTTCACTACTTTATTTTATGTTTATTTACAGCGCTTGTCTTTTTTAATGTGTTTACTGTGTTTGTATAGTAAGCAGCTTTTAGCTAGCCGTCCGAGAAATTAGTGTTGGTGTTAGCTTTACCAGTAGTTACAGAAAGCTAGGCAAAACGTCTTAAGTCTGTATGTAGCTTCAAATACTGAAAGAAATTCCTTGAAGTTTATCGGAAGCAGAACGTGGCGTTTTGCCCTTAACGTTACCCTATACGTAACGTTACTGGATACCTGTACACCTAAACCTGAGGTCCAGGTCACGGTTTCTAGGCGTTTTGGGCATTGTTCCTTTAGGTCAATTCGGGTTCCTCCTACTGGAGAACATGAGCTCGAAGGTTCTGAGGGTTTTCTTACTGAACATGTGTAACGCTTCAGCAGTACGGTGACATGTATAAATGCTCTTGGCTGCGCTTCAGCATGGCGTTGTTTGTGTCTGCTGTGGATCGTTTTATCCAAGCCTTGATTTTAGCTGACCATGTAACCCGTTTGCCCGTCTCTAGAGTCTCATAAAACGCGCGTTTTGCAGTCATCTGTTCTTTGTTCGTTTTGATGGCCAGAATTCAGTGTGGTATATCTGATCTCCACCTGATAGCGCTGTTGAGCTTGGTGGTCCCAGAATTCCATGTACTGCGCTTGGTCTTCATTGTGTGGGGCAGTGGGTGCAGAAGAAATGTGTTCAGCCCTGGTGGTGGCACCACCTGATTTTCTCTTCATCCTGAAATGTGGAATGTAAACTGCTTCCATATTCTCTGTAGTGCAGTATAGGCTGGGTACAGCTCCTTCCCGGTGCATGAAGTTTCATTTGGTTT
Source organism: Prochilodus magdalenae (assembly GCA_024036415.1). NCBI lineage: Eukaryota > Metazoa > Chordata > Actinopteri > Characiformes > Prochilodontidae > Prochilodus > Prochilodus magdalenae. The sequence continues at coordinate 65,321 of JAMWET010005189.1, read as the reverse complement.
AAATTAAACTTGATGTTTGTTTAAATGTATAATTAGTTGATCTCTGCATTGTAGGTAACCGTGTTAAATATGAGCCTCTTGGAATGTGATGCTTTGATGTAAATATTTATAAAGCCTTTTGTGGCCTAGGTACAGCAAATGTAACTGAATGCATGAAAGATTTTTCAAAGTAGTTGTTTAATGGTCGTTCTTGGTGTCAGGCCTGTTTAATTCGTTTTTTTTTTTCTTTTCGTTTTTTATTTTTGCGTTATAAGCATGACGCACACAGCTTATTGGTTTATTTATTTTATTTTTTTGGCAAGGAAAGAATTTCCTGGCCTCCTTTCTGCTACAGGAATGTACCCAATGAGTCCTGGTGGCCCCTTAAACCCATTGTTGCTACTGTAGCATAGCATTTGGAGTTCTAAAAAATAATTTTTAGAAATAAGCTTAAATATTGGACCAGTAATGAACGTGAATTTGCCAAATCTGAGGCCTTAAAGAGTGCAGGTTGTAAATGCTGAGGACAAGTGGCTGTAATGATCGACTCCTCAGTAGGTTCAGGACGCTACCCGCATATTCATGAAGTGCAGCCTTAAAGTCCTATTTGTTCAGAAGAGTGCTGGTTGGGTTACATATCTTATGTAACTTGCTCCTGCATCAGCACTGTGAACCTGAAAGTGAGGGTACCTGGACTAATGTTGCTTATCATGTTACAGAGATTGAAAGGATTCAGAAAGGAGAGCCTAAAAAGGATGAAGAGACCTACCTGGACCTGTTCACAACCAAGAATGTCCGGGTGACACAACGTGTGCTTATCCCTGTGAAACAGTACCCTCGGGTGAGTGGAACGGTTGGATTAATAGTAGATCGTGTGGGTGATGAGCTTTGGGCAGTTATTAAAGGTTTAGTCTTTTGAGCTTTAAAGTGATTGTTGCTGTTAAATGCATCTGAAGTTTGTGATTCTTCTTAAAGAATGTAGTCAGACGGCGGCCGTAAAACATTGAAAAGCTTATGCACATGTCGCTTGTTATCTCTACAGTTTAATTTTGTTGGGAAGATCCTTGGACCCCAGGGCAGCACCATCAAACGGCTACAGGAGGATACGGGAGCCAAAATCTCAGTCCTGGGCAAGGGCTCCATGAGGGACAAGAACAAGGTAACTAAATGCTGTTGTAAAACAGATCAGCCTAATTAGCTAGCACGAAAGCACAGCTGTTTCAGGGAAGATATCTAATCGCTTTCTTGGGCTGATTCAGAGTCACTAACTGCTTTTTTGCTGCAACAAACATTGTTTTCAAGAGTCTCGATTGAAAATGTAGCTTGTCTGTCATTTTAGGAGGAGGAGCTGAGGAAGGGAGGTGAGCCCAAATATGCCCATCTGGCCATGGAGCTGCATGTGTACATCGAAGTGTTCGCGCCAATCCCTGAGTGCTACCTGCGTATGGCTCATGCTATGGACGAAGTCAAGAAGTTCCTTATGCCTGTATGTCTCATTGATTTTGTTTCGTTGAGCCAGATTTGCTTTTACACAGTTTAACTACAAGAATGGACGTTTTGATTAATTGAGTAATTTCAAATTGTCACTCTTGTTAAATAATTTAACAAGCTTGAAAGGCTTATGTTCACTTGAATGCAGACCACTCAGCAGTAACATGTGGTCTACTAACCTGCTCTGCACAAAGTTTTATTCAAAGATGGAGTGTAGAAAATGTGAGGGTTACCCAGCATTTTGTTCTGAACGTTACTCAAGATGTTTGCTGAAAGCCAGCACTACAGAAAGGCTTTTTAAACCCGGCGTTTGCATGGGCCTTTACTTCAAGATGCATGGAGAAGTTTTACTTTCTTAAAATGGTGCAGTAAGTTCAGTCATTTGAGACAGTGTTGGTGCCACTGCCATGTCACACTTCACAAGTACTTGCCCTCAGTATTTTGAGTACTGTTGTACTTTGATTAAATCATGACTGTTCAGTTAGTCAGCTGCTTCAGTCACTCCGTAGTGATGTTTGTTTCGTTTGGTGCTTTGTTGGAGGTGGTGTTTGTTGTAAGGACCTTTTGTGTTGCTTTAGGTGGAAAACATGGACGAGATGCACCCGGATCCATTCATGGATGTTGGTTATCTGAACGGAGCACAGGATATTCCTGGACGTGGAAGGGGGGGTATGGTCAGGGGCCGTGGAGGCCCACCACCTCCTTTGGGTGGTGTGAGGTAAGAACTAGATTTTTACAGCTTTCAAGTTTAATTTTTTTTAAAGCAGCATTTTGTTTGTGGTCGTATGACTTGGACCTAGACGTAGATCTAGTTTGGTCAAATGATGGAAAGTGCCTATATATCTGCAATTACTCACAAAATTTGTACTACAGGGGTCGTGGCATGCCCCCACGTGGTGGCGCACCCCGCGGTGGAGCACCTCGAGGAGGCCCAGGTCGAGGAGGTTCAGCCAGAGGAGCTCCTGTGGGCCGAGGTGGCCCCCCTCCATCCTCGTCTAACCGCGGAGGAGGAGCTGGTCGTTCCAGGCCGCCTTCTGGCAATCAGAGGATGGCCCCTGCCCCAGCACTCGCCCACCAGCATCAGCAACACCAGCCACATCACCAACAGCCACCAGATTCATATGAGGAATATGTAAGTTCCTGCATCCGACATCTCAAAGATTTGACACATGGTTCGTTTGTCCTGTCTGAGGCACGTTTTTTAATTATGGCTGACTTGTTGCCCTTTAGGCATATGATGAGTCCTACGCTGAACCTGCTTATGAAGGCTACGATAACTACTACAGCCAGTCAGCCCCACAGGCGTAAGTCTGCAACACTAGATAGTGCTTATACAATTGTTTTGTTTTTTTGTTTGTTTGGCTTTTCTGATCATGTTAATCAGGGGTGGGCATTTGAACTAATTTTGGGATCTGGAATTTTGAGGGTTTTAAATAAGCATGAGATGTCCATCCAATAAATGTTGTTAAATGAAGAAAATGTTTGTGCAGCTAACACAATGATCTGTACTTGATTGTGAGTGATTTTGTAAATAGCGACTTGTGTCCTGACTTTGTGCCGTAGTTTCTTGCACTTAAATAAAATGCCCAGTTTGAATTCTAAGCTGTACCTGTTTTTATTTAAATATGCAATGAAGCAAATGCAAAGACTGTTTTGCACCCAGATATGTTTAAATTACTCTCTTCCCTACTGATGTATGTAGACAGGACTAGTGTAACTGTCCTGAGATGTGGTATTAAATCTGATATGAACAAAGATGGTATCTTTATCACCAGAATAAATTTGCATTAAGTTGATTTGTTTGCTCCCCATGCAGCGATACAGAGTATTATGACTATGGCCACGGTGAAGCACCAGAGACCTACGAATCATACGGTAAGACACCACTTGTACAGTACAGCACTTTGACTTTAGACGGGGTTACCTGTTAGGGAGCCACTTGCAAACTATGAACTTTGCCACTTTTTGGCGATTCTCTTTTGGTGAATATAGTATGGATAGTGCTAGACATTGTTCTAGCTTCCCTGACCTGTAAGCATTGGGTTACAGTGGACTTTTCCACTGTGCTGCCACCAGGGCATGTCTTTACACAGAGCTTCTCACAAACAATAGGAGACTGTGCTCATGTACGATTAGTGATGGAAATGGATCCTATGCAGTACTGCAGCTCTGAGAAGCTTGATGAACATGGACTCTCATTAAGTTTGATTTATCTATCTGTGTTTCTTCTCTGTGACTAATCTTATCTGTTTGTGTTGTTGATGTTTCTTCTCTCTACTTTCCAGCTGAAGATGATTGGGATGGTGCTGCTTGGGGTGGCAGTGGTGGAAAAGCTGCTTCTTCAGTGAAGAACAAAGGATCATATCGGCAGCATCCATACGGAAGATTCTGAGGCGTCTCAATCACTTGGGTTGCCTGGGCAACCGCCTCAATTGTAACTCCTTTTAACAACTCAAAGTAATTTTAGACTTTTTTTTTTCCAGTGTATTATTTTTTTTGTTTTGTTTTTTATTTGCCACTGACTGCTTTTTAGTTCTAAAAAAACCTTGTTTGGACACAGACCTTTTGTAGTTACATTAAGGATTATGCTTATTTAGGCATTTTGTTGACTTTTGTTTATTCCTATTTGTATTGTCTTGCGCGTTGTTGATATTTTTGCTTATGATTTGAGCAGCTAATTATTTCTGGTTAGTATTTAGGCACATGCCTCTTATGGAAGTCCTTTTTCTGCAGGTTCGCCGATTTAGTCTTGATTTGCCTCAAAAACCTAACGCATGGCAGTCGTATACACTTAGTTTATATAAAAGCGCTTTTGAGTGTCCCGATACAAAAACTTAAATGGCCTTTTCACCCAAAGGCTCCAAAACGAATGGGGGAAAGTATTTAAAACATTTGTACAAAAGTTGGACACGTACAAAACAACACTAATAGTTTGACAGTAGTAACAAAATATTCCTACCAATTTCAGGCTAAATGTTTGGGCTCTTTTTGTACAAAGGCTTGAGCAAACTGTTTCAGATAAGTGTCTCCCAGCACCAAGAAAAAAATATGACCAGCCTAAAATGTGTATATAAGTTTCCTGTACTTATATACTTCACTTACATTACTTGTATAAACTCAAAATCTCCACTTTGCTGTTTATAGCTTTGCGTTTCACAAAATAAGCATACTTGTGTTCGTTGCCTAAATAGGAAACTAAATCTGTTTCTCTGTAGTATGTCAATAAAGCGCAACCTTCTTTTCCAGCTAACAAAACTTGGTATTTTGCTTTTGTTGTAGCAGTCAGTACATAAATGACACTTCACTAACTGAATTTTTCAAAACTTTGCATGCAAGCATACCACATGTTACTTTTACAAAGCTGAGTTTGTTCTGTGCAACACGTTAACATAATGAAATGATTGTGTATAAACCGTTGCTAAATTAGACTCCATCATAATAGCTGTATAAAAATTGTTTTGGAAGTTTTCATAACTCAAAATCAGTGACCCCGGTTTGTATACATGGTTAAAGAAAACATTTAATGAGAATTAATGCTCATTTTCCCCATTTTGCATAACTTTAGTAATTTGTAAATTACTTTCCCCCTCTACTAATTTTCCTGTTTATGTTCAATTTTGAATTCAATGATTTATACACAATACAGCAAATATTGTCTTGAAAGAGGTCTGTGCACTTTCCAGCTGCACCAGGACCCTCTGATGGTTTCTTTGTCCAGAAGAAAAACCTTTATTGCTCACTCCATATTTTTCTTCTATTGAAAAGGATCTTGAGGTGAGACCTGCAAAGTGGCCTCTAAAATAGCTAACCCTTTAAAGGAAGGTAACGTATAACGAAAAAGCACCAACAAGTCTCAAGAGCACTATCTCATTGGACTTGTACATCAAAATGTATCAAGAAAAGAGAAACCCACTCTTACCTCGTGTTCACCACGCGGATAACTGTATGTGTAGTGTGAAAGAAACACGTACTGTGAAGACGGCAAACTTGCAGGCTTACTTGGCTTTCGTGGGCTGACATAATAAAGAACAAAATTGGGGAAGGAGGCGTAAAGTCTAGGAATCGCAACGAAAGGTAACATCTGCCCTAAATCTCTTTCTTAACAGAACTGTAATTTTTTTTGTGTGTAACAAAAAACAAAAATAGAAAAATCTTTCTATTAAAGTTCAAAATCTGTAGACAGATAACCAATTACTATATGCCATAACGTGCCTATGAAAAACATATTTTGTAGAGTTTGTATAGAAATGTGTGCAACTCCTGCTCTAAAATGATTTAAAAATAGTTTTGAGTCTAAATCAGCTATTATGGTCATACATAAAATAGATTTATTAGTCTTTTAAGTTTTTAAAAATAGTTTCAATAAAATTCAGTATAAAAAGGCATGAGTTGCGTTACTGTGTGTAGACCAGTATGCTTCTTGTTCTGTGATTTCTGTCAATTACTGACTGCCTGTTTTCTGCCGCTGACCAGATGCTGATGCTGATACCCGAGGGTGTTCCTCAGGACTCGTGTAATGTAACCAGACCAAAGGGGCCACTAAAGGCAGGTTTTCCATGTTCACTTCAGTAATGGGAATGCTGACTGTTTTGTTGAGGAGGAGGGAGCGGATGTGTTAAATTTCTTAGGGTAGATCACCGAGCCAGCAATGAGTAAATGAACGAGACATGTTGAATTTAAACTGTTATTAATTTCACCCTTCCCCCTCTCTTTCTGTTTATCCCCAACAGGGTGTTGGTGCCATTCCTGGTCTTGTCTCCTAAGGAGAGCTGAATTCCTTTTTAATTTTTTTTTATACTTCCATTTTTAAGCATTTTTTAAACCCTGTGAAACTACTCAATGTGAAAATGAAAATAGTTTTTTAAACCAGTTTCCCTATCAAGTTTTTTAAGTGATCTTGATGTGTGAACGTCTTCAGTAAACGTATTACTTTTGTACGAGTGTGTGTTCTGATTTTTGTGCCTCTGCCTTGCACTAGGTAAATGACACTGCCACCACAGTAATGCAGAAATAATCCTGACGTATACATGAACAGTGTTAATTCAGTATTGTGCTTTGGGTCAGGAGTTGTGGGCTTAAATTTTCAGATCTGTAGGGTAATGTACGTAAATGCCTTCACCGAGCACCACCTTAGGAACGTCATGCTAATGTCCCTCCCTTGGTGTCAAACCAGCCTCAGTTCTCTGTGGCGTGGATTCCACAAGCTGTTTGAAATGCTCATGTGAGCCTCTGGCCCGTGTACAGAGGATTACATCATGCAGGTGGTTTACAGCTTGTACAATGTTGTCGTTCTAGCTTGTCAGAGGCGTTTGAGATGATTCAGTACTACACTGAATCGCACGTATTGGTTACCTTGAGTGAGCTTGTGCCACATGTTCTCTCTAGGCTGATGAGTGGATCCAGCACTGTTGGTGTTCTGCTGTTACGGCACAGAATGCTTATCTTAGCTACTGTAGACTGTCTCTTGTCTCAAACCAGGCTGGCCATTCTGTGTTGACACGTCATCGAGGCGTTTGCTTCTACAGAAGTGTTGCTCTGACGCTGTTGTTTGTGTGAAAATCCCATATCAGCAGTTAAGGAATGGCTGAGAACAGCTTGCCTGTCACAAACGGGAAACCCCACAGTGAAAATCGTGTTTGAGATCACGTATCTCGGCGCCCCTTTTCTACTGGCTCCAGATTGCCTGATCAGAGTCTTCCGGAATTGACGTTCAGTATCCGAGAGCAGAAAGTGCCGATTGTTAATCCAACAACCTTTTAATGGAACAACTGTAGACCTACATACGTGGCTGGTTTAGGTTTTGCTTATGGGACCACAGCCAGCATGTTGGAGTAAAGGGGAGGTTTTGATTTATCCACACTCCTAATTTCTCTTCATTAAAATGTCCCAACATTTTACACTGATGATCATACAGTCATATGTATTAGACTCTGCACTAAACACCCAAGAAGCAACACTTCTGTGGCCATCGCTGCCTTACCGTTGTGTTAATACACATCACAGCAGGCGGTAATCAAGTAGATATGGATTTTAATGTATTCTGCAATAGCTGGAGGGCTTCAAAGTTTAGAGTCCAGTGAATTACTTTGTTCAGTAGTTGCCATTTAAAGCCATGTAAGAGTAAGCAGCTTTGATTCCATGCTAGTCTAAGATGGTCTGGTGTTGAATTAGCTGGTCACCCAGCATGGCCATATTGCTTGACCAGCATACCAACATGCGAAACACAATTTATGCTGGATTTACTGAGCATCTTCTCATCACTTCGTGGCTGAACGGCACTCCAGCAAACAAAACCAAGCTGATAATGCTATGCTGGTTTGTGTAGCACTGTTCCCCTGATAATGCAGATGAGTATTAGCCACACAGGATTGCATTGGGCTGCCTGAACACGGGGATTAGCTTTTATACTGGGTCTGTTTCTATTTCCGATACAGATATTGCTGTCATGTCATCAGTATGCTGATGGTGATATTGAGTCGTTAAGTCAGAGAGGCTTCTTAAACTGAAGCTCTTCACATAAATTGAGTTTCTGAAAACAGTGTATAGAGCTACACTATGACCCCAGAGGATGACCTACACTGCCAACATCGTCATATTCCTCCATTTGAGTGTGTGGTTCCTCAGGCTGGGTTACAGGACTTTGTTCTTTTACCCTTCTGGTATCTGCTCCAACATTGGGCAGGCCTGATATGGGGAGCTGGATCTGTGCTCTCTGTAACTACAATTAAATATACTGTAGCATGACGAGATGCCTACTTTTCATTTCTGGCCACCTTAATATACTGGTTGAGTTTCAGTCATTGGTTTCAGAGTAGTGTTTTCACTGGGTTTGGAAATGATCAGCATTCTGAATCGGATGGCCAGTTGTAGTATTACTCTGGAACGGGGGCCAGGGGGCAGTGTTTGCAAAGAACAGAAGAGCCTGTGCACTGTGGAAGCATTCTTTTCTAACCAATTCAAACAGGAAATGGCTTGTACTTCCAGGAAGGTCTATGGCTTTTGATGCTGGTCACAGAGTTCAGGGTCTTGCACCATTAAATATGGACCCTGCAGGGAAAACTTGTAAAAATGAAAGTAAATGAGAGAAAGTGGCCAGTCATGCTGTTTTTCGCTGGAGTTCTGGAAGTTGTTTATCCAAGATGGCATATCGTCGCCATCCAAAGCGAAACAAGTATCCTAATTTAGCCTGCTGTGGACTGTCTGGAACTCAGATTTCATTCCAAGCAGTTTTGGGCCCTTCCTGTTGGTCCAGCAGCTGCTGTGTTCAAATGAGGCACCGTGTTCAGCACCAGGATAAACTGTTTGTTGTCACGCATTATGTCTGGTGCCACTCCATCCCTACTGCACAAACTGAGAATATTTAAGCTGCATGGGATGAGTTATTACAGGAGACTCTACTTCTGTACATCTATATGTATGGTTAGTGAAGGTTCAGGTTCTGGTTTATGGAAGCTACAGTGTTGAGTCTATGTACTGTTGGCAGACTGTGTAACCTTGACGTGCAAGAGAAGCTCAGGTAAGTTTGCTGGCCAATTAGGAACAGTGATACCATGGTCCTTAAACCAGGTACTGGTAGCGTTGGCACTGTGTGCAGGTGCCAAGTCCTGTTGGGAAATGAAATCTGCATCTCCATAAAGTTTGTCAGCAGCAGGAAGCAGGAAGTGCTCTATAACTTCCTGGTAGACGGCTGCGTTGACCTTGGACCTCAGAAAACAGTGGACCGACACCAGCGGATGACATGGCACCCTAAACCATCACTGACTGTGGAAGCTTTACACTGGACCTGCAATGTGCATTCAGTGCCACTCCTCTCTTCCTCCGCACTCTGGGACCTTGATTTCCAAAGGAAATGCAAAATGTACTTTCATCAGAGAACAGAACTTTGGAGCACTCAGCAGCAGTCCAGTCCTTTTTGTCTTTAGCCCAGACGAGACGCTTCTGACGCTGTCTCCTGTTCAAGAGTGGCTTGACACGAGGAATGCGACAGCGGAAAGCCATGTCTTGCATTTCTGTGCGTGGTGGTTCTTGAAGCACTGACTCCGGCTGCAGTCCACTCTTTGTGAATCTCCCCCACATTTTTGAATGGGTTTGGTTCCACACTCCTCTCCAGGGTGCGGTTATCACTATAGCTTGTACACTTTTTTCTACCACATCTTTTTCTAACCCTCCGCCTCTCTATTAATGTGCTTGGACACAGAGCTCTGTGAACAGCCAGCCTCTTTAGCAATGACCTCCTTTTGTGTCTTGCCCTCCTTGTGCAAGGTGTCAATGGTCGTCTTTTGGACAACTGTCCAGTCAGCAGTCTTCCCCATGATTGTGTAGCCTACAGAACTAGACCGAGAGACCAGTTAAAGGCACTTTGCAGGCATTTGAGTTAATTAGCTGATTAGAGTGTGGCACCAGGTGTCTTTAATACTGAACCTTTTCACAATATTCTAATTTTCTAAAATACTGAATGTGGAGTTTTCAGTAGTTGTCAGTTATAATCATCAAAATTAAAAGAAATAAACACTTGAAATATACAGGGGTTGGACAATGAAACTGAAACACCTGGTTTTAGACCACAATCATTTATTAGTATGGTGTAGGGCCTCCTTTTGCAGCCAATACAGCGTCAGTTGGTCTTGGGAATGACATATACAAGTCCTGCACAGTGGTCAGAGGGAGTTTAAGCCATTCTTCTTGCAGGATAGTGGCCAGGTCACTACGTGATGCTGGTGGAGGTTCGTCCATAATGTTGTGTGCATTGCAGTATTTTGAGCAGAACTGTGCTCTTACCTGCTAACTGAACCTTCACACTCTGCTCTTACTGGTGCAATGTGCAATTAATGAAGATTGGCCACCAGGCTGGTCCAATTTAGCCATGAGACCTCCCACACTAAAATGACAGATGTTTCAGTTTCATTGTCCAACCCCTGTATCAGTATGTGTGTAATAAATTAATATAATATACAAGTTTCACTTTTTGAATGGAATCACTGAAATAAATAAACTTTTTCATGATATTCTAATTTTATGACCAGCACCTGTACATATTGCACAGGGGGAGATATACAGTTTTAGAACACATAGACTAAGAGCTACAGAGAGACTGTTAACGATAAACAGTATCTGTGAGCAGGGTACTAGATATGTACTCAGAAATATGTACATGAATAGAGAGAGCTATTAGCCATGGGGTTATAGAGTGAGATGGGTACATGTGCATATAAGAAATATGTAGGGTACTAGACGTATGCAGGAGCAGCCTTGGTGGATATTGCACTAATAAACATATTAAGATATAAATAATAATAATAACTAGAAAGGGATGGTTGCGCAGCTTGCTCAGTGAGGAACGAGGGATGAGTAAACAAGTGCGGGTCGGTAAGACTGTGGATTAGTGTCTGGGGGCCTGCCCTTAGTGAGTACGTGAAGTTTGGTGGCTCTTGGGTGAACAGAAACGTTACTGCTTAGTTTGGGTCGAAAATGACTGGGACTCTATGGGAGGAACGAGGGATGAATAAACGAGTGCGGGTCGGTATGACTGTGGATTAGCGTCTGGGGGGACCCTTAGTGTGTATGTGAAGTTTGGGCTAACGGAAACATTACTGCTTGGTTCGGGTCGAAAACGACTGGGACTCTATGGGAGAAACAAGGGATGAAAGAACGACAGATAGACGAGTGCGGGTCGAAATGGCTGTGGATTAGTGTGTGAGAACCTCCCCTTCGTGTGTGTGTGTAAAGTTTCATGCCCCTCGGGCGAAGGAAACAGCCGGCATTGTGTAGGTCCAAAAATGACTGGGACTCTATGGGAGGGACGAGGGATGAAAAAACAACAGATAGACGAGTGCGGGTCAGTATGGCTGTGGATTAATGCTTGGAGCCTTGCCCTTAGTGTGTATGTGAAGTTTTGCGCCTCTCGGGCGAACGAAACTGCCAGCTTTAGGTGGGTCTAAAAATGACTGGGACTCAATGGAAGGAACGAGGGATGCGGAAAAAAAAGAAGAAACGAACGAGTGCGATTGCTTTGCAATGCGTGTGTCAACAACCCATTGGTGCTGACCATGGTGCCTCCACAAATGGATTCGTTGGTCGTCTCCACCAAGACAAAAGTGGGACTCATCACTACAGATGACCCGCTGCCATTCAGAGTCTTCGGCGACTTGGTGGCACAGTGTTATGGGTAGTCGTCGTGCATGTAGTCCTGCGCCGTGCAGCCATCTGCCAATGGTGCTGGCACCAACAGGATGACTCAGGGAGCTGAATGTCTATATTCGTGGCTGTTGAGTCAGTCAGGTAATAACACTGGTAAGGCCTGTCCTTGCTTACGTCACATGCACAGCCGAGCATGAAGCTTGAATCATTAGCATGTCCCACAATGTCAAACCTACCCACCAAGTTTCATTCCTGTCGGTTGATTCCTTCTGGGTGCAGCTATTTGTGCAGCTGTTCTTTTGATGATGAGTGTTAGCCCATGTTAGAAAAGTGAAGAGAAGAGATTATTGCTTTACACTAGGGCTGTACCCGACTCAGAATTTTGTCAGTCGAATTGGATTCGCCCGTCCTGACCGACGATTTGACTATTCGCTCAGGGTTTTTCTCCATGTATATTATCTAGTACTCAGTAAATCAGTCTGCATATGGTTCAGATCTGATCCTCCTCATTTAGAGAGTCAGCAGAGTCACAGGGACGTATTTCTGAACTAAGAGAGGCGGGGCTTATGATGATCGATCTGAACTGGAGTTACAGGATACAGCGCCGGGCAGCAGCGCGTATTTATACTAATCATTAGCGCTTCTAGCTTATAGTGTTAATTTCACTTCTAACAGCTTCTTCAGTAGGAGGACCCTTCGTCTTTCATCTCTCATAAATAATGAACTGCTAAATAAAACCAGATCAGTCCATATTTAAATTATTATAGATGAAGAGAAGAATGGTAGAGCTGAAACCGTTTATTATATTACCCGCGCTGAAATCATTATCTCTTGTTTATGGGGAGGCGTATTAAGTTACTGTACCTATCCTTAAATAAAGATAATCTCAGCTGTAGATGAATAAATATCTGTAATTTAGGTTCTAAAATAACGGAATTATAATAAAACAAACGTCTCCGCTCCGTTTTTCCTTCACCGCAAACAGCCGTTATGTCTAAACCGAAAGTCAGCTCCCTCGTTTGGAGCAGTGTTGGATGTCTGACTAAATGAATTCGGTTTAATTTATTCAGATTCTCTTTAAAACCTCCTCCAGACTTTCTCTGAGACATTGCTCCACCCTGTGTTTCTCAGCTTCACGGCTTCCTTAGCGGTGAACCGCCTGCGCACTTCGTCATGTGGATTAAATTTTTTAGCAAGCGTGCGTCACAGCCCAGCTAGACCTTACATGTATATTTATTGTCCCCCTTTAATAATTAATAAAATGTCTTTTTACATTCTTAAAGTTCTTGTGCATTTTTGTAAGCTTTAGTCTGTTTTACGGGGGAAAAAAAGGTTGCTGTTGTCAGGCGACTTGAAGGGTCTCAGTCGACTTAAAGGGTCTCCGACTGACGATTTGAATCGTCGACTTCTAGAGGGCAGCCCTACTTTACACAAACAAGTTAACGGATACAAAGAGAAAGCAAAACAATTGCAAAGTTTAAAGTCAAGGAAACCATGGCTACACTACCCGGACGAGGAAGCTTTCAACAGCTGCCGCCAGATTCCTGAGGAGGCAGGTGGTCAAAAGCCCTCGGGTGATTGGAAGATTTGGTGGCAGAAGGCACTGAAGATTCAGTGTGCACAGCAAGGCGCATACTCCAAGCCTGATCTGCAAGATGTCAACTTAACGGACCCAGAAGCAGAATAAAGATGGCGTCCGATATGTTCAAAACCACACCCATAAGACTCAGGAGGGTTGGCATTCTGTTCTATGGAGCCATAAAACCAAACTGGAGCTCTCCGGGTCTATGGCTCAGAGATATGTCTGATACACGAACCATTCGCACCACAGAACGCATTACAAACCACAGCGCCGTCTACAGAATTCAGAGGCCGGAATTCAGTTTGGGTGTGTAGAGAGGTCTGACTTTGACACATCGGCTTATAGACAGAAGACTTAACTCAGATGCCAGAACAGCCCGTAACGTAGGGTGTGTTTCGAAAACGCCCGTGAAAGCTGGACCCTCATTAAACACACATTCCAAACCGCTATGAAATATACGCTGCTGACCTTTAGAGCCTTGCACAGACCAGCTCCCACCCACCTGCTGGGCCTCTTACATCCATGTTTCATCTCGTAAGCTAAGGCCGTTTAGTGTTGCTGCCCCCACACTCCTTACATTCTTCTATTTGCACTTCTCCCTCTCTTTCCATCTTTACACTCACTTAAAAACATCTGTTCTCAGAGCCTTTTCATTCTTCTTGATTTTCTTTTCTTTGTTTTTTGAGATTGTAAAGTGTCTTTGGGTATGTGAAAGGCGCTATAGAAGTGTAACCTATTATTATTATTATCATCATTATTATTATTATTATTATTATTATTAAACACATAAAAATGTGGAAGTGGTTTGAGTCCTATCTGGAGGGCCGCCACTATCAGGTAACATGGACAGGGTCCATGTCTGCTCCATGCAGGCTCTCCACTGGTGTCCCTCAAGGCTCGGTGTTGGGTCCTCTTCTCTTTTCTCTTTACACTCTTTCTCTTGGCAAAGTAATTACCTCCCACAGCTTTTCCTATCACTGTTGTGCTGATGATACTCAACTCACGTTTTCCTTCACATCATCTGACACACAGGTATGCAATCACATCTCAGCATGCCTGACTGACACCTGTTCATTGATGACAGTTCACCACCTTAAGGTCAGTCCCAGCAAGACTGAGCTGCTGTTCATCCCCAGCACTACAGGTCCTCACCGTGACCTCACCATCTCATTCGGGAACTCTTTGATCGCCCCGACTGAGGATGCAAGAAGCCTTGGTGTGATGGCCAGTTACTGTTCTCGGCTCATACTGCGAAGCTGACTCGGTCATGAGGATTCCTCCTCTACAACATCCGGAGGATACGACCCTTCCTCTCTCAGGAGGCCACCCAGCTCCTTTCAAGGCTAGCTAGGCTACTGCAAATCGCTCCTGGCTGGTCTTCCTCTGTGTGCCATCAGGCCCTTGCAAATGCTCCAGAATGCAGCAGCTCGACTTATCTTCAGTCTTCCCAAGCTCACCTACAGTGGGGAGAACAAGTATTTGATACACTGCTGACTTTTCAGGTTTTCCCACTTGCAAAGCATGTAGAAGACTGTGATTTTTATCATAGGTACTCTTCAACTGTGAGTGATGGAATCTAAAACAAAAATACATTGTATGATTTTTAAATAATTAATTTCCATTTTATTGTGGGAAATAAGTATTTGATCATCTATCAACCAGTAAGAATTTTGGCTCTTACAGACATGTTACTTCTTCTTTAAAAAGCCCTCCTGTTCTCCACTCATTACCTGTATTAACTGCACCTGTTTGAACTCGTTACCTGTATAAAAGACACCTGTCCACACACTCAATCAGTCAGACTCCAGCATCTCCACAATGCCCAAGACCAGAGAGCTTTGTAAGGACATCAGGGATAAAATTGTAGACCTGCACAAGACTGGGATGGGCTAAAGCACAATAGGCAAGCAGCTTGGTGAGAAGGCAACAACTGTTGGTGCCAATTATTAGAAAATTGGAAGAAGATGCAAAATAACGGATAATCTCCCTCGGTCTGGGGGCGCCTATGCAAGATTGCTCACCTCGTGGAGCATCAATGATCTTGAGGAAGGTGAGGAATGAGCCCAGAATTACACGGCAGGAACCCTGGTCAATGACCTGAATAGAGCTGGGACCACAGTCTCAAAGAAAACAATCAGTAACACTCTACGCCGTCAAGGATTTAAAATCCTGGCAGTGCACGCAAGGTGCCCTTCCTCAAGCCTTCAACGCATGTCAAAGCCCGTCTGAAGTTTGCAAATGACCATCTGAATGATCCAGAGGAGGAATGGGAGAAGGGGTCATGTGGTCTGATGATGAGACAAAAATAGAACTTTTTGGTTTTAAACTCCACTCGTCATGTTTGGAGGGGAAGAAGAATGATGAGTACAACCCCAAGAACACCCATCCCAACCGGTGAAGCATGGCGGTGGAAACATCATTCTTTGGGGATGCTTTTCTGCAAAGGGGACAGGACGACTGCACCGTATTGTGGGAGGATGGATGGGGTGATCGCCGTGTATCGCCAGATTTTGGCCAACAACCTCCGTCCCTCAGGAAGAGCACTGAAGATGGGTCGTGGCTGGGTCTTCCAGCATGATAACGACCCCCAAAACACACAGCCAGGGCAACTAAAGAGTGGCTCCGTAGGAAACTATCTTAAGGTCCTGGAGTGGCCTAGCCAGTCTCCAGACCTGAATCCAATAGAAAAATCTTTGGAGGGAGCTTAAAGTCCGTGTGGCCCCCAGCGACAGCGACACGAAACCTGAAGGTCTCTGGAGGAGATCTGTATGGAGGAGTGGGCCAAAATCCCTGCTGCAGTGTGTGCAAACCTTGTCAAGAACTACAGGAAACGTCTCATCTCTGTAATTGCAAACAAAGGTTTCTGTACCAAATATTAAGTTTCTGTTTCTGGTGTATCAAATACTTATTTCCCACAATAAAATAGAAATTAATTATTTAAAAATCATACAATGTATTTTTCTGGATTTTTGTTTTAGATTCCATCACTCACAGTTGAAGAGTACCTATGATAAAAATTACAGTCTTCTACATGCTTTGCAAGTGGGAAAACCTGAAGAATCAGCAGTGTATCAAATACTTGTTCTCCCCACTGTACGTCACTCCACTGCTGTGCTCCCTTCACTGGCTTCCTGTTGCTGCCTGTATCAGATTTAAAACTCAGACGCTCGTCTACAAAACCAAGTATGCACCAGCCCCTCCCTCCTTATGGAAATGGTTAGTTAATTTGCCAGCTCCAAGTACAGCTCGACTCGCCATCCCTGAAGACACATGGAAGACAAGCGTCCAGATTCTTCTCTTTCCTGGCTCCTAGATGGAGGAATGAACTCCCATTGGCCAAAACAGCACAGTCTCTTGGGGTCTTCAAGCACAGACTAAAGACCCATCCCTTTGTACTGCACTTGAGTGTGTGAGCACTAGTAGATGTCTAGTAGAGTTATATGTTATACTTTGTTATAAGTTATACTTTGTTTTTGCACTTATACTCACAATTTCCTTTCTTCTCTCCACATATGGGCCCTGGGTTGGGTTGCCAGGTAGTGCGCTTATGCTTATTTATGTCTGTGTATTGATCTCTCCAGGTCTTGGCTGTAAATCACTCTGGATGTGCAATTACTGATGTCCACCAGAGAGGTCTCCAAATCCCCACATCCTGGATAGAGTTATTTAAACAGAGTTTGTTTAAAAGGTTTAAACTAGGGGCTGGGCTGGGCTGGGCTGGGCAGGGGTGGGGTGGGCTGTGGTGGGCTGGGCGGCGTAGGTCACGTTTAAGGGCTTTCTTTAACATGCCCTCACCAAATTCCCCTCACCCCTCAAAGGTGCCCTCTCACAGGACAGAAGGAGGGAAGAGGGTGAGGAGCAGGTTCTGCTAGGCCAGATCACATGCACTGTTATGATTGTAGCAATCATGATTACAAGCAGCAATCAAAATATTACATTTTGAAATATTTCATTATGGCCAGTATTATGGGATGTTGTCTTAGGGAGTCAAATCAAGTCAAGCCCCCCAAGTGTACAAAACATCCTCACAGTTCACTTTCCCACTGACCATTGAGATGTCCTGCTTTTGTTACGGTACCTTATTTACTCCATATTTACTCTGATTACTCTGCATTAGTAATCAACAATGTCATCAGCAGCCTTCCTTTCTGTGTATCTGGGTGTGTCTGTAGTGCAGTAAGAACAGCAGGTTCCTGTAGATAACTCCCTGTAGATAACGTACAGTGGCCTCGGGAATCCTCTAAACAAACATCTTAAGGATCTGTAAGGGGTCAGCCTGTGCTGCTGGCCACCAGCAGAGGGCGATGGCGGGCAGGCACTGATAATCCAGGGAAATCAAAATTCCAGAGTTCCCAGGGGGAATCAGTGCCAATCAGGCTCACCTGGCGGTACAGGATATAAGGGTTTTTGAGTCAGCGTGGACGGTAAGGTACTGGTGCGAAAAGAAAAGAAAAAAAAAGCATGGGGAGAGAAAAGAGAGCCTTGAAAAGTGTGCAGAGGCCCGTAAACAGGGCTAGAGGTAAAGGAGGTCTTGTTGGCGGCTCCTTGTTCTCTTTTTTTCAGGTGTTTTTGTTTGGGTTAAGCTTTCCTTTGTTTGAGCCACGCCACTGGTGTCTTCTTTGTTTGAAGTTTCCTGCTCCTGTCCCCTCACCATTGAAAACGAGTACAGTTCACACTTCCCCCAGTGGTCTCTGGTGGTGCAGTGGTAGTGGGTCGCTGGTTTGAATCCAGCCTGCAGAGACATTCCCTGTGCACAAAAACACTGTGCTCCATTAAAGCGTACCTGTTGAAGCCAAGCAAACTCTTTGAATGAACCCAGTGCTAAAGCCGCAGCTCTTTTGGATTCTGGAGCTTGTTTGAAAAGACCAAACTTAACCCAAACC
Organism: Prochilodus magdalenae; assembly: GCA_024036415.1. Lineage (NCBI taxonomy): Eukaryota > Metazoa > Chordata > Actinopteri > Characiformes > Prochilodontidae > Prochilodus > Prochilodus magdalenae. The sequence goes on along the minus strand of JAMWET010005189.1, from coordinate 47,249 downwards.
AAAGTCATTTCAACCTTCAAGGCTGAATCGGTGGCTGTATAAATGAGTTGGTTCGTGTGACATCACTGTTCAAATCAAGCTGTTTTCAGCAAAGCGGTTTCCATATGCAGACTGTGTGTACGGGGGAGGGAATAGTAAATGTTTACATGCTACTCTAGGGCTGTTTGGGAGTTTTAGTCATTGATAGGGGGCATTAACCTTTCCAATTTGACCTGCAGCTTTCCAATTTGACCTGCAGCTTTCCAATTTGACCTGCAGCTTTCAATCTGGCACACAATGTTCAGTGTTCAAGTCTCAAGCCAGATAAAACCTTTTACCCAAAACACTTTCCTGGAGACTAATTCATAGAAAATAACCACAATGTAAATTGCAGTCACAAGAATCATAATCAGAACAATATAACTCAATCCAAAGGATTACTGTATTACACTGACATGCCAAAAGTCATGGGATAGCAGTATATCCATTTCACTGCCTGGTGACCATTTGCATTCCCTCATGGACTTCATGTAGCTTCACAATGATTACCCCATTCGGGATAATGCACCATGCCATCAGTTCCAAATAGTCTACAACTGATTTAAGCAGCACTCTGCAGAGTCCAGACAAATGGCATGCCCTGGAATTTTGCTCAACCTGATAATGCCTTGTTCAATTCAGATTATTCCCGTCACCTTGCCCTGAACATGCTGGTCAGTGTTCAACCTCATCTTATACAGGTGTAGGCGTTCCCAAGCTGTCCCCTGAGATAACACCACTTCATAATCAATCTACATACTACTATACCATGACGTCTGGTATATCAGTGGTATGAGTAATGTAATCTGATTACCTTCCGTTAGTTTTGGATGTGTCAGGTCTGCTCAAGAGATACAACCTCGGCGCACTCCTCATGCCGGCCACCAGAGGTCAACCTCACCAGAGTTCTAGCGAGTTGTGCTCCTGCTCCCTTTCACCTAGCCCCGCCCATACCTGTCCCTTCACACCTGCTCCCTATCCCAGCCTAATACCCTTTCCTTTAAATAGCCTTCCCTTCACTAGGTGTTTGTGAAGCATTAACTGTCACTCTGTTGACTGGGCGTGTGTCCTTGTGAGTGTCTGTGCTATTTCAGTTATCTTGGTGTTTCATTTTTTGTGCCATTTTGAATGACTTCCTGGCTTTTTGTTGATTTTTGAGATTTCTGTTCTGGTTTTTGGCAACTTTTGAGCTTTTTGTACTTTTGGATGCTTTTGTGTTTCATGTTTTTTGAATAAAGCCTACCATAAAGGATCCCCTCCCTGTTTCTGAGCTCCCTGAGTTACAGGATGACTATCTATGTAACTACAGGGGTTGGACAATGAAACTGAAACACCTGTCATTTTAGTGTGGGAGGTCTCATGGCTAAATTGGACCAGCCTGGTGGCCAATCTTCATTAATTGCACATTGCACCAGTAAGAGCAGAGTGTGAAGGTTCAGTTAGCAGGTAAGAGCACAGTTCTGCTCAAAATACTGCAATACACACAGCATTATGGGTGACATACCAGAGTTCAAAAGAGGACAGATGGTTGGTGCACGTCTTGCTGGCGCATCTGTGACCAAGACAGCAAGTCTTTGTGATGTATCAAGAGCCACGGTATCCAGGGTAATGTCAGCATACCACCAAAAAGGACGAACCTCCACCAGCATCACGTAGTGACCTGGCCACTATCCTGCAAGAAGAATGGCTTAAAATCCCTCTGACCACTGTGCAGGACGCAGTATACGTCATTCCCAAGACGAACTGACGCTGTATTGGCCGCAAAAGGAGGCCCTACACCATACTAATAAATGACTGTGGTCTAAAACCAGGTGTTTCAGTTTCATTGTCCAACCCCTGTAAATAAAGAGAATTTTGAGAATTTTTGAGAATAATATTAAATATTAACATTTTCCAACCATCATTCAAAAATGATTCAAGAGGAAGTCATGTGGCACTGCCTTCTTTCAGGAATTCTTAGATAAACTTTTAAAGGCTAATTTAAAAAATTGCATGCATTGAAAGAGCAGTAAGTCTGATCAGAACTTGCCTTTTTAATTTAGGCTGTTCAATCAATCAATCAACATTTATTTTTATAGCGCTTTTTACAACAGATGTTGTCACAAAGCAGCTTTACAAAGAATCTGGTGTTCGAGCCCCCAATGAGCAAGCCGAGGGCGACAGTGGCAAGGAAAACTACCTTAGTTAGGAAGGAAGAAACCTCAAGAGGAACCAAGACTCAAAGGGGGAACCCATCCTCCTCGGGTCAACACCAGATACAAGACAGCACTAGAAAGCAGAGTGTAATGTCTCACCGAACTGAAGTTATAAAACTACATCTTGATTAGCTAGACCTACTTGCATCATATAGCCATGTCTTCTCTGTTCTAGCAAACGGAGCTACCTGGCTGCACATCGCAAGTCTGGCTATTTTAGAGTGAGAACTACTTGTTCTTGTTGCTAGCTCCTTCATTCACAAATAAATTCTACTTGTTTGTAATTTGTTAGCCTGTGGAAGCAGGTAACTTGGCAGCCGGACACGTTTCGGAAGACTATGGTACTTCTTAAAGAGCAGCTTTTAGAATATAGATGGAGTAATATTGCATATGGATTTAGTAGAACCGAGTTTCTGCATGTTCCCGTGGTGTTCAAGGAGTAAACATGGCGAAAGCAGTACGAAGTAGAAGTAGAACTACTTCACTACTGTTCTTAAGTACTAAAATGCTGTATCTGTACTCTACTGGAGTATAATTTTTTTCTCCTACTTCCACTTTTAAACCACCAGAAGAAACACCATCTTCACCACCTTCAACTTCCAGTGAAACTGGTGGTGAGGAGGGTGAGGAAGGAGACTGTCCCTGGCCCTACCCATTACAGCATCAGCAGCCTACGAGAGACTTTTTAGTGTCGCAGGATTAGTCTTTAGCCCTAAAGGAGCGAGACTGAAAGCAGTCAATTTTGAAAACCAACTACTTTTGAGGATAAATAGAAGATTTCTAACTTCCTAAAAATGACGCTTTATGCATACCATTTTAGGACGTGCACAAGCAGGGAAGAGAAGGGTGGGATGCTCTAAAGGGGAAGGGAGATCTGTTTTTGTTACACCGTGTTAAGCTCAGGGTTTAAGGTGCTCTAGTCACTTTTATTTTTACATAAGTAATAGCTGAATGTGGCCTAATGCCTTTGAGATCTTTTAGTTGTTCTAACAAGTCGAGAATGAAAAGAAAATGTCTAACGTCCAAAAAAATGATTTATGCACACTAGTTTAAGAAGGGAGTAAGTATGGAGAAAAAAGCACAAGCAAGGAAGAGAAAGGAGGGATGATTTAAAGGGGGAGGAACATACTTGATCGGTTGTTTACATAGAGTTAAGCTCAGTGTTTTAAGGTGCTCTCCTCACTTGCTTTTACATACAAAACACATGTATGTGACATGCTGCTGTCAGTTCTGCTTAGCCTTTCTTTGGGTTTGTTTAGAGAGTTAGCTGAGGACTCCATGTACCTGTACTCTGTCTTGTACATTCCTGTCATTGTAGTGCAAAGTTATTGTGACAGTCCTTAAGCATTTGAAATAATATAAACAATGACAAACTTTTGACTGCTTTCTGAAATGACATAAACACAGTACTTGTACTTTTACTTTCAGTACTTAAGTAGTAAATTTTAGAATAAACTACTTGCAATACTTAAGTACAAAAATGGTTGAATACTTTAGTACTTCCACTTAAGTATGGTGCTTAAAGAACACTTCTACTTCTACTCAAGTCACTTTTTTGATAGAGCACTTGTACTTTTACTCAAGTCTGGGTCTCTAGTGCTTTATACATGTCTGCGTACCACTGATAATTATAGATGGCTTCATTCCCCACCAGACTACATCCCGTTAATCAGGCTGAGTGGAAAAGCACCATGCAGCCAGGAATGAAACAGGTGATTATCCACTAACTTAAACCGCTGACTTCACCATGACTTGACCGTGGGTGGCCTGTTTGCTTTTCTATTCGGTAATAAAGTTTTCTCAGTTGCCCCATACAACTGAACATTAACAGTGTCACTCATTGACTCCCACCAGCCATGATGTCACTTGGACACCCTCTAGACCATGGTGTAGGAATACTGTAAATGGATACACAGTACAAATCTGGGCAAACAAATCTGAACAACACACTGTGGTGTTCTGCCTGTGGCTGTGCTGCTGTGGAGACTCATGGGTGGTGCGATTCGGAGCAAACACACTGTAATAGCTGTTGGTGTGCCTGTTATTAGTGAAGGGTGCGCTGTGAGCTGATGGGACAGTTTATGCTGTAATTAGGATCCAGAACACTACCACCCTGTGGCCTTCTTCAGCTAACAGACGGTGAATTCACACTTGTCTGAAGGGTGTGTGCACTGTTATGAAGAAGTGGAAGGATGAGTAGAAGGGGTAAACGTGTTGAGAGCAGAACTGGGACATGCTCTGCGTCATGTTCCTTTCAGCTGTACAAGTCGTTACTGCTTCAACACAACTGACCATCCTTGACCATCGTTCTTGGATTCCCCACTGTTTTAGCACATTGTTTATTATCACGTTACATTTACACAGGTGTGAAAGTGGGTGAAACTTTTCGGTGTAGTCTTTGGCAGAACCTGTATGCAAAAATATACATTAGACAATAAATATACACAATATTAAACAGCATATAGCCATTTATATTTATATACTGTTGTACATATATACAGAGTTATGAAGAGTATACAGAGTTATGCAGTTTGGGGAGTCTGAGAAAGATAAAAAAAATATATATATAAATATATATATATATATATGACATCTGGCATCTGTGTGTGCATATGCTGTGTATATGTATATACACACACACACACACACACACACACACACACACATATATACATATATATATATATATATACATACATACACACACACAGTCTAACATGTCAGTCTATATGTGCAGTTAGATATATGACTGTAAATTGCATAGTGACGGTGGGAGTAAGATATTAGACTGTCCATGGAGATCATTGTGATGGTAATTTAGGGGCGGGGTGTAGTGACAGTCCCATTGACCGATGCATCAGCACTACCGGCTGCTCATAAGTGGTGGAGTTGCTTGTCTAAGTCATCAGTTCAGCTCCATGATTTTGAATCTCTCTTTAATAAAGACTTTTTTTATTACTATTTCATTAAACTGTTCTACTGTTTGCTCTTGATCGGCTTCCTGTTGCGCAAAGTGAAGCTGACACTACATCTGCACAGCCATGCTGTTTAACCTTATCATTAGAATTAAGAGCCATTAGCAAATTGGGCTCGTGCCCAAGGGAATTACTCTACTACATTAAACCCATCCGTCAAGTGAAACACCCACAGGAACACACACACTAGGGGGCAGCAAGCACACTTGCCCGGAGTGGTGGGCACCCTTATTTACACTGCTTGGGGAGCAGTTGGGGGTTAGGTGCCTTGCTCAAGAGCACTTCCTGTCAGCTAAGGAAACTGAACCGGCGACCCTCTGGTTGCAAGGCTGGTTCCCTAACCTCCACCATCAAACGAATGTTGGACCGTCACTGAGAAACAGTTGTTTATATAGAAATGTACAGGGGTTGGACAATGAAACTGAAACACCTGTCATTTTAGTGTGGGAGGTCTCATGGCTAAATTGGACCAGCCTGGTGGCCAATCTTCATTAATTGCACATTGCACCAGTAAGAGCAGAGTGTGAAGGTTCAGTTAGCAGGTAAGAGCACAGTTCTGCTCAAAATACTGCAATGCACACAGCATTATGGGACATACCAGAGTTCAAAAGAGGACAAACTGTTGGTGCACGTCTTGCTGGCGCATCTGTGACCAAGACAGCAAGTCTTTGTGATGTATCAAGAGCCACGGTATCCAGGGTAATGTCAGCATACCGCCAAGAAGGACGAACCTCCACCAGCATCACGTAGTGACCTGGCCACTATCCTGCAAGAAGAATGGCTTAAACTCCCTCTGACCACTGTGCAGGACTCGTATATGTCATTCCCAAGACCAACTGACGCTGTATTGGCCGCTAAAGGAGGCCCTACACCATACTAATAAATGACTGTGGTCTAAAACCAGGTGTTTCAGTTTCATTGTCCAACCCCTGTAAGTATTTCCAAGCCATGTTCTGATTCTGTATGAAGCATCTATTACACCTTTTATTGAATATTAAAATCTGAAAAATGTGCTTGTCAGTTCCTGTCATGCTAGCATGAACACAGGCATGCGATGTAAAGCTGGTTATACAGGTCTGCAGTTCTGTAGATACTAACACTCATTTTATCATTCATCTCCTAAACCACTTTATCCTTCTGGGTCACAGGGAGTGCTGGAGCACATCCCAGCGTTTAGCAGGCGGAAGGACGAGTTTCCTGCTTTCCCTCATATGCTGGGATAGATGGATATAAACAGCTTTCTTTTATCATAAACTATCATACTGCAAATCTTGCAAAGCTTTACACTGGTGTGCTTTTAACACAGGCATCGGATACAGATAGCACTCCCCCTCGCCCACCTCATGTTAGGGAGTGTTTGTGAGAGAGTGTTTTTGGAGATGAGATGATGATGATCATAGGAATGCACTGTGTGAAGTGAATGTGTTGAATTAAGTGGGATTATTATGTGTTATGTGTATTAAGTGAATTTTTATTCCTAACACACCAGTGAGTGTGCGGTTAAAACAGCATGACTTCATGGCAGATGCTTTGTAGACTACGCAGCAAAGCCAAAGGAATTTTCTGAGGAATTTGGTCCTTTTCCTAACTAATCACAAAAATATGGTGTGTGCACAGCAGTTGTGGAGATCCAGCGGGTAGTGATGCCTCCATGAGTCATCCTGTTAGTGCAGCACCATTGGCAGACGGCTGCACCACGCAGGACTATCAATCAATTAATGTTTATTTGTATAGCGCTTTTTACAACCAACGTTGTGGGTGGGGTGGTTGGTGTAGCTCAGTGAATAACACCACTACCCACCAGGGAGTCACCACCACATGTGGGAGACTGGGGTTCAAATCCTGGTATGGATGACTACACTGTGCTACACCAATAAGAGTCCTTGGGCAAGACTCCTAACACTACATTGGCCCACCTGTAATATGATTAACCCTGTAAGTCGCTCTGGATAATGGGGGTGGGGGAAAACCGGGTCCAAGCCCCCCTTGAGCAAGCCAGAGGCAACAGTGGAGAGGAAAAACTCCCGTGAGAAGGAAGAAACCTCAAGAGGAACCAGGCTCAAGGGCGGAACCCAACCTCCTTAGGTCGAACCCGGATGAGACGAGAAAGACAGAACTAACAGGAGAAGAACATCTATTAGATCCAGTCTGATTAGATCCAGTCTGATTAGATCCAGTCTGATTAGTCCAGGAGGGAGTAACTGCAAGATGGAGCCGACCCATAGATAGAGTTCATGATCAGAGCCAGACGCAGGTCAGTGTAAAGGTCATGGTCATGCAACACGCCCACAGACCGTTCCAGCGACTGGCCTTAACACCACGTCAGCATCATTTCAATGGTGTCGTGCCAGCGGGTCATCTTCAGTGGAGACAACCAGCCAATCCGTGTATGGTGGTCAGCGCCAAGATGAAGGGTTCGCTGTCATGAACTGATTACTCCTCCAGAAGGCCCGGTGTCACTCCACCTCCACCTCTGCCACACAGTCTGCAGGAGCTGTGTGAGGATATTCAAGCAGCATGGGATGGATTATCACAGGACACCATTAGGAACCTCTACAACTCCATGCCGAGACGTCTGGCATGTTGCAGTTTATGATTAGTAAAATTTATCTTCCTTCCCGACGCCATACTGCAGTCCCACACTTTCTTCTTACAGTATCTTTTAGCTCGATATAATGTTCATGTGATATCAGTCTAATGTAACATCTGGGATTTTTATGATGGTCACCTTTTAAGATCTTTTAATTCCCACAGCACTGCAGTCCCCACGGACTTGTTTTCTTGGTTTAGTGTTTGGGCTTGTTGTTTACTACTTTTGATGAGTGTGTGTACAGTAATCACGAAATATGATGTGATATTAATGTTGTTATTGAGATGGGATTTTAAACATATATATTTAAGATTTTACACCTTAAGACTTTTATTTGATAAATAAATGTTACTTGTTGTTTACAGTTGTTGAGTCCCACAGTAATCATAAATATGATTATTTAATGAATTATGTATTAATAATAAACAAGAAATAAAAAAATATTTAATTAACTAATTAATTAATTGGTGTATTAAATGTATTATATATATATACACACACACACACACACACATGTATATAAAAATACACACATACACACATTATATATAAAATATAAGATTGATAGTCCTTATTTCTATCATTAGTGATTCAGTAATGCTTATTACTGTTCTAGGTACCATTAATAGACACTTACGGGAAAGTGTTCCTCATTTTCTTAATACCGTATATATCACAAACTTCTCGGAACACTGCTGCTCAAAATCCACAGTGTTCATCCATTTTTCCGTTGAGTTCATCACTTTTTTGTTAAGATTTCCGCTTCAGGTGTTGACACAGATGTGTGCTGGTTAACACTGCATGGCTAAGCGTACCAGAACACCTGTATGGGTTACTGGGTTTAGCTATTTCAGACTGAAGTGGAAGGCCCACTTTCCTGTTCCAGCAGAACAGCGCCTGACTGTCCTCCAAAGAGTTCTGACCTCAACCTTCACAGAGCATTTTCAAGATGACATGGAACATGGATTCCAAGCCAGACACCCACGTGAGTGAGTGAACTCCCACAGCGATATCTATGTCCTTCTAGTGTAAGGCTTTCCCGAAAGAGTGCAGCTGTTATAGCAGCAAATCAAAGGCTAACTGCATACAGCCTGTGGTTTTAGAAAGAGACACCGAACCAGCATGTATGATTGGGTGTGCACTGCCTGTTGGCCATACGGTGTATGGGGATTTCAGGGGCTCAAGTAAGAAACATGTCTAATATCCAGAAATAGACAGAATGAAGCCAAAGGTTCTGCTTTAAATGTAGTTCAATTAGTCCCACTAGAGGGTCTGTGTAGTAACACAGACAACCATTTCACACCCTGTGGGCCAATCATTCTCAGAAGGAGGACTGATACACTGATAAGAAGTTTTGTGGCATGTAACAGTGTTTGACAGGCTTTATGGCAGAACCCTGTTTCCATAAATGTAAGGACACTGATGATATGCAAATCACTGTAACCCTATCTACCCAGTATCTTTAACAGTATTGGCGTTATAAGACATTCCCCGAAAAAGACGTCATCACTATGGCTGCACAAGTTGCACTAAAACCCATACCATCATGGACTAATGCTGGTTTCTTCATTGCACGGTTCAGTTTAGAGCTCTGCATTTGTGGAGCAGTGGTCCCCTGTGTTTACAGGTGATGGTTTCTGAAGTGTTCCTGAGCCCGTGCGTTGGTTTCCACTACAGAATCATGTTGTTAGTGCAGTTCTGTCTAAGAGCAGGTTCTGGGCTTTGTTGTTTACATACAGAGATTTCTCCAGGTCCTCGGGATCTGGCTGAAATAACCATGGACTTCCCGGGAAAAGATGTCATCTTGATGGCAGCTTATGTCAATGGTACCTTCATGTATGTACAGGCATATGAGGCACCGGTGCCCCTCGTACCGTGATAGATGGTGGGTTTTGCGGCGGATCCCCAAGTTCTTTGAAATAATCTGTTGGGGTGACCCCTCCCCCATTGTGTATAATGACCCCTCCTCCATTGTGTTGTTGTTGTTACTGACCTGTGGTCTATTAGCCTAATTAGCTATGAGATATTGCTAATAATTTAGCATTAGCAGTTTTTAGTTTTCCTTCTTCCAACTCTTCTAAAAACAGGTTGCTGCCATCAAATTTGAAATTGGCAGATTAATTACGAGAATAATACAAACCTTTATTTCCATTTATTCCATTTACTGTTTTTATTTACGCTTTGCACAGGCCCCTGACCTTTTTGGAATGTGGGTTGCACGTTCCCTGTGGTTTGATAAGCATGTCAAAGGTACTATAAGCTCAGCAGGAACGTGTATATAGACCCTGTCCTATTATAAAGGCAGCACACAAAATGGATTTCGGTAAAGTCCTCTACAGCTGTGGCCACGGCAACATGCTTGTCATGCCTCCTGGTTCTCCTCTCACTTCCGATCTCCCGGACTCCATTTCCCATAACCCACCACGTGATGTCATGTGTTCATCCTTTCCCAATTACACCCGGTTGCCTCGTTCTCGGTCTCCTGAATATTGATTAGTCACCTGACATCAATCAGTCTTGCCACTCTGTAGCATACCGAGCGGTCTCTCTGACCTTTGACCTTGTTACTCTGGCTTTAACTCCATTTTGATTGTCTGGGTTACTCCTCTTGTTTATTCCCTCTGGTACCTCTGCCTGGTCTGATTGTCTGTTTGGTCTGACTCTTGCCTGTTTATTGACTCTGACTCGGTTTAGCCCTTGATTGTATTTCCTTGTTCTTGTTGTTGCTATGCTTCAGTACAAACCTGTTTAATAAACTGTGCCTTGCTTTTAGTTCAGTTTAGTCACAGTCTGTTTGTCCATCGTCATAAGGGTGTCCGCCACAAATACTGATGATAGAAACCATGTGGAAAGAAACCGTCATGCTATTATGGTAAATATAGCAACGTGGGAATGGGAGTAGTTAAGAAAGCCCTGGTGATTTAAAACTGACCCCTCACTGCATTATATAATGTGATGTAAACAGAATTACGCAAGGACAAGGTCGAACATCATTTCCTCACAGAAATGTCACTCAGCTTTCAGGACCCATGCTCATCCCAGATAGCCCATGTGGACAGACAGTGGAAATATGTGCTGTGTCCAAGGCAAACGGTACCAGATGCAAAACCCATGATCTGTCATGGTACAGGAGGTGTCAGTGCCCACAGGCAAATGGGTAAATGGCATATGTGTGAAGGTCTCACTGACATATGATACCATCAAGTGGGAAGTCCATGGTAATTTCAGCAATACAATACCAGACCTCGTTCTCCATGTGCTGCAACAGCGTAGTTCCAGTCCAGATCCTTCTCATTTTGTAGAATAAGGCTGACATCTCGTATCACGAAAGAAGGGATGGAAATTCCATTTGCAAAACTGAAACTACTTGCATCCTCAGTTCCCAGAACAGTAAAAAGTGGCATTAAAAGGAAAAGTGATAAAGTAACACCGTGGGTGCCCAGTCACTTCCCTCCTTCTGTTCTGAGTTGCTATTGGTTTCATCTGTTATTCATCAGATTTTTTCACAGTGAGGTTTAGTTGTGTCATTTACGGTAGTTAAGTGTGCCTGCGCGTTTACTACCGTCATATACGGGGGTGGAACGAAAGCGGGAAACAAGCTGGTGTATATGGCGATTGTTGCGGTGCTTCGTTAAACAGGTCTCATTCCTCTACAATTTGGAGCTGTGTTCACACTTCCTGTTGGAATGTTCTTGTTTTGGGTGTTTCCTGTTGATTTTTCAGAGTTTGTGGCGAATGGTGTTTACCCATATGTGTCTCCAAGGCGTTCCGTTTAAATTCCTCACTTGTAATTCAGTGAAGTAAATCTAGATTTGAAAGCCGTCACCTCATCTGAACCTCTTTGTGTAGACCCAGGCTCCCAAATCCAATTACCCATTTTTGGCACATCCATAGAAAGTCGTTGATGCTGTTTTGCTGTTGACTCTCCTCCAACCCCACAAGTAACACAGACTGTTTGTTTATTGATTGATTGGTTGATCGATTGATTTATCTATATATACATATTGTTCTACTTTTTCAATTTTGGCTGCAGCATGTTGTTAAGGAGGATAAGTAGGACAAGTGGGTGGCACAGTGGTGCAGTTGGTAGCTGTAACCTCAGCTTGAACCGCGAAGAAGGAGGCCTGGCTTCAGTTCTCAGTCGGGGCATCCGTGTCCGTTCCATGGCGGTTGCATGTTCTCTCCGTCTCTTTATGGGTTTCCTCCCACACTCCAAAAACAGACATGAAGGGAGGCTGATTAGAGAGGCTAAACTGTCGCCTAGATGTAAGTGGGTATGTGAATGGGTCTGTGTGTCTGCTCTATGATGGGCCTCCTACCCAGTGAGCACTGGAATACCCTTCAGCACCCTCTGTGACCCAGAAGAATAAGCTGCTCAGAAGTATAAGAATAAGTTGCTACGTCAGTCTGAATGCTTTAACAGCTTTATCACTGCTAACAGGAGCACGGAGCCAATCCCGACAGGCTCACTATTGGACTTGTAGGGTGTTGGATGTATCTTCAGTACTATTTATGATAGAGGATTTGGAATTTAGCCTTCGGTAGACTATGGTAAGATATAGGCCTACGACTGTGAGTAGTGTTACTCAGAAAGGCCAGACGTCCTCTACACACAAACGTTCCCTGCTCCATTTTGATTACGTGATTGTTCAAGAATTTTTGAGAGGAAAGCGAGGAGTGATTAGTAGCTGCTGATGTCTGAGCTGATATGAATATGAAGAAGGGGAGCAGGTCTGTGGGGATGGACTGGAGCAGTGCAGATTGGATAGGATCCACTGTATATATAAACTGGACCAGATGAACCTGTTTGAAGGCCAGAATTCCTCAAGAAGGCCAGGAGTCTTACCCAAACAACATTCTCTGTAACACTACGGGACCCGTTTCCTGTGGTTGGCCTAAGATAATATGTGCCGTACACTTACTGGAAGGAAAGACGTTTATCCACATATAGACTCGCCTTACATTAAATGAGTGTTGGAGGTTCAACCTACATTCTTTCTTTTACAGCGGTCTACCAAAGCAATGGGCTTCATTCACGGTACATGGCAAAAACAAAGTGATTGTACTGATTGTATTTCTTTGGAAAATATGCAATTAGATTGTAATCTGACTTTGGCTGGCTGCTTCTGTTGACTAATCACCTTTATCATTACAGTCATTTACAGTACATTCATTTGTATATATATCCAGATCGACTTACAGAAGTGCTTTGTGTTCAGTCAGAGAACTTATCCTAGCGAGTACAAACAGGTTCATAGAGTCCACTTGATCTTAAATACTGCCAGACCAGTCCAGTACCAATACCTAAAGAAAAATCAAGACTTCAGTGCAGCATAAGTGTTATCCAAAGCATTTCAATAGGTAGTTAGATTAGTGCTGACTTAAGTGGTTCACAGATTCATGGTTCTTGAGTCTGCACCACCAGTCCACACTACAGCCAAAAGAAGGTCATTCCACCATACATGAGCCAGGATAGAGGCGAGTCCTGATGCTTGTCTTCTATGTATGTTCTAGGATGGTGGATCAAACCGAGCTGTACTTGAGGTTTCAAGGGCTCGAGGTACAGGTCAAGTATTGATCATTGGCATGAGGTACGAAGAGGCTTGATCTAGCATTCTTGGCTTTGTAGGCAAGCATCAGAGTTTAAAACATGAAGCAGGCAGCTAGAGGAAACACAGGTATGAAGCGACATACATAAACTTGGGAAGGTTGAAGACCAGTCATGCTGCTGATTACTGGATTATTGCAAGGGCCTGCTGGCCTGCAGACAAAGACCAGCCAGAGTCGAGTTGTAGTAATCAAGCCCCGAAGTGACAAGAGACTGGAATAGCACCTGCCAGATGTTGTTGGAGATATCTGCATAACGGATTCAGGTTCGCTGCATGGACTGAAAACGGGGATTAAAACTGGTCATCCAGATTTACCGCATGGATTCTTGCATCATCAGACATAGCGGTGAAGGAGTTCTCAAATGAGATGGCAAGATCGTGGTGTAGAGATTGGGTGTAGAGCGAAAAGAGAAGACCCAGCGCAGAGCCTTGAGGGACACCACTGGAGGACCTACATGGAGCAGAAATGGACCCTTTTTCATGTGACCTGGTAGGAGCATTCCTCCAGATAAGACTTAAACAACTTCCATCCAGAGCTAGTGAGTTCAAGCTCCATGAAGACAGAGAGGAGGATGTTGTGGAGGACTGCGTCAAAAGCTGCAGAGAGGTCAAGAAGAATCGGAACTGATGACTGTTTGGCTGAGCTTGCTGCTGGATCTTCAGTCACTGCTATAAGAGTTTCTGTTGAGTGCATCCATCTGAAGCTAGACCGCTTTGGTCGTGTATTTCTGAGGAGAGAGAAGAACATACAGAAACACGAAGGCTATCATTATGATTATTTCGGAGTATGTGACTCATTTCTGCCTCATGCTTTTAAAGCATTGTTATTGTTACCAGTAAGTCAAGGCTATAACAAGCAGACTGCTGTTGTCACCAGTAATCTGTGTTTTTGCGGTGGTGGGACTTTACTGCACTGTTAAACCATGGGGCATCCAAGTTTGGGATTTTGTTTCAAAGGGGTTTAACAACATTATAAAGTTCACAAGCGAAATACTGCTGCTGGAACATTTTCATCAACAAAGTACCAGGACTGCACACATGTAGTGTATCTTTGAATTAGCAGGAAGTGCTGTGATTACTGTTTCCATTGCCGGGAGGCATTCAGACCGTCCCGTTGCTAGGTTAGGATGACGGTGAGTAGGCATCATCAAGAGCCAGAGTGCCATGAGGAAAAAAGATTGGAGGTCAGGATTGGAGGTGTGTGCTAGCTCCACTACGTGCCTTGGGACCCCCAAGGTACTGTTTATATGTTTGAATTACAAGCGTATGAATGTTGTTTATATTTACACACGTGGTGCGAAAAATAGTTGCACAATTAGCTGCACCCAGAAGGAACCAAACAACCAACTGGAATGAAACTTGGTGGGTAGGTTTGACACTGAGACATGCCCTTTACACCTTGTCAACATTGCCAAAAACTGCAATGGTGTCATGCCAGACTCTGAATGGCAGCGGGTCATCTATCGTGGAGATGACCAACGAATCCATGTGTGGAGGCACCGTGGTCAGCACCAAGATGAGCGAATTGCTGTTACATGTCCAGAAGACCTGGTGTCCATCCATCTCCATCCCTACAGCACAATCTGCAGTAACTGTGTGAGGATACTTAAGATGCATGGGATGGATTATCACAGGACACCATTAGGAACCTCTACAACTCTGTGCTGCATGAGCCCAGCACCATACTGAGAGACACTCCTTCTGTATGTGTAGCTTAATAAATATTCCCCATATCAGTCTACATGTATCATCATTTATTGTTCCTGGTTCCTTATCTTCCTTCCCAGTAGCACTGCAATCCCATACCTCCTTCAGGGTGCAGCTATTCTTTTGATGATGAGTGCATATTTTGAAAATAATGGTGATGTAAGCATGGTGCATGTGGAGGTGAAGGAAGTTGAGGCAGAGGTTCTCCTGGCTGGGTTACCACATGGATGTGGAGCTGTACCAAGGATACAACTCTGATATGAGACTTGGGGGCATTCACTGCTTTTTTATTATTAAGGGAGAAAAAAAATCCAAACCTACAGTGAGGAAAATAAGTATTGGAACACTCTGCGACTTTGCAAGTTCTCCCACTTAGAAATCATGGAGGGGTCTGAAATTTTCATCTTAGGTGCAGGTCCACTGTGAGAGACATAATCTAAAAAAAAAAAATCTAGAAATCACAATGTATGATTTTTAATAATTTGTGTGTTACTGCTGCAGATAAGTATTTGAACACCTGTGATATGATATGATGTGTTGATATTTGGTACAGTAGCCTTGGTTTGCAATTACAGAGGTCAAACGTTTTCTCATAGTTTTCCGCCAGGTTTGCACACACTGCAGTTGGCCCATTCCTCCACACAGATCTTCTCCAGATCAGCCAGGGTTCTCAGTGAAGGTTTCTTCACTCACTGAATGTCACACAAAAGCCACAAGGAAAATAAAAGGGGATTTCCCCCAGTGGGAAAGGATGAGACCAGTTAAACAAGATCTTATTAAAACCATTATTGAAACAGATGGATTGTTGGCTCGGACTCTCTGTCTTCCCTAACAGAACATAGTCATCCCGAAAATATTCATCATCCATATTTATTAAAACACAACACTGTCATACACACCAGGATGTCAGCATATCAGCACAACCCAGTTATTTTCTTTCCCTCCTGAAACTGATATCTACTTCTGTATTTGTTGGATGGAGTCCCAGTCCGAGGGAGATGGACAGTCATGTTTAGCTTCTTCCATTTTCTAATAATTGCTCCAGCAGTTGATCTTTTTTCACCAAGCACGAAATTGCTTGGCAATTGCCCCGTAGCCCTTTCCAGCCTTGTGGAGGTCAACAGTTTTGCCTCTGTTGTCTTTGGACAGTTTTTTGGTCTTAGCCATGTTAGTAGTTGGAGTCTTATTGATTGTGTGGGGTGTACAGGTGTCTTTATGCAGCTAACGACCTCAAACAGGTGCTTCTAATTTAGAATAATGAGTGGAGGTGGAGTTTTTAGAGGCAGACTTACAGGTCTTTGAGGGCCAGAGTTTTTGCTGTTTGGCAGGTGTTCAAATACTTATTTGCAGCAGTAACACACAAATAAATTATTAAAAAGTCATACATTGTGATTTCTGGATTTTTTTTAGATTATGTCTCTCACAGTGGACATGCACCTAAGATGAAATTTTCAGACCCCTCCATGATTTCTAAATGGGAGAACTTGCAAAGTGGCAGGGTGTTCAAATACTTATTTTCCTCACTGTATATGACACTGTGTGAAAGTGTTTGTCCCCTAAACCTAAACTGTTTGGGCCACAAGCGTTTGTGGTAACTTGCAAGGAGTCTTTCACAGCGCCTTGGAGATTTTTTGGCCCACTCATCTTTGCAGAATTGTTGTAATTCATCCACAATGGAGGGTTTCCGAGCATGAACCGCCTTCTTAAGGTCATGCCACAGCATCTCAATAGGAATCAGGTCAGGACTATGACTAGGCCACTCCAAAGTCTTCACTTTGTTTATCTTCAGCCATTCAGAGCTGGACTTGCTGGTGTGTTTTGGATCATTGTCCTGCTGCAGAATTCAAGTTTGTTCCAGCTTGAGGTCATGAACAGATGGCCAAACATTCTCCTTCAGGATCTTTTGGTAGACAGCGGTTCTATGGTTCTATTGTCACAGCAAATCTACCAGGCCCTAAAGCAGCAAAACAGCCCAGACCATCACACTACCACCACCATATTTCACTGTAGGTATGATCTTTTACTGAAATGAGGTATTACTTTTACAACAAATCTAATGGGACACACACCTTCCAAAAAGATCAACTTTTGTCTTGTCAGTCCACTGAGTATTTTCCCAAAAGTCTTAGGGATCATCAAGATGTTTTCTGGCAAAATTGAAACTAGCCTGAATGTTCTTTTTGCTCAGCAGTGATTTTTGTCTTGGCACTTTGCCATGCAGGCCATTTCTCCCTTAATAATAAAAACCTTAATTTAAAAACTGGATTTTGTCTTAGACTAATATTTAAATTTTCTGAAGGGGCAAACACTTTTTCACACCCCTGTATGCAAAATGGACACTAGCCCATGATGCTGTTTGCCTGCTCTGCGGGGGGTGAAATATCAGATCTTCTTTGCACTTAAGACCTTGCAGCCTGTTTGTTTGAGCTGAATCTCCGAAGCCAGTTTAGATCCCAGCTGTAAATGAATCTACATGCATTGTTCTGGAGAAAGAACCTGTTGTCCTTTCCCTTTTCCAAAGTGGAAACCATCCTAGGTACAATCCCATGATTGATCATTTTGTGAGAAGGGCCTCAGTACAATGCTACAAACAAACAAACAGAAAGAAAGAAAGACAGAAAGAAAGACAAAGACATCACAGAACACAAAATGTGTGAAGGGCTTTGATTCACAATCCCACTCACTGTAAAACTCCCTCCCACAGCCATGGGTACAAATACACTGCTTGATGCAGTGACAGCCTTCATTCTTCTGGGAATTCATTCTACACAGATTCCACAGGACTGTGTCTGTGGGGATTTGTCCCTTTTAATTGCAGACTGCACTTTCGAAGTTAGACTCAGTGGTCAGAGGATGGCCATCCTGACCTTCCACCCTCTGTGAACTGAACCCATGAGAGAACTGACAGAAAACATGTCCATTAGCCATGCTCATCAATATGGCTACACATTCAGCAGACTTTTCACAGCCCATTTCAGCTTATCTCTTACTGAATGTCACACAAGAGCCACAAGGAAAAATAAAAGGGGATTGACAAGACCAGTTGAACAAGATCTTATTAAAACCATTACTGAAACAGATGGCTTGTTGGCTTGGACTCTCTGTGTCTGTGTATGGTGTCTGTGTTAAGTGACTGAATGCGCAATTAAATGGTGATCCCAGAACCAGTGGCGCCCCCTAACCCAGCATATTAAATGGTGACGTCAATTTGAGCAAAGCTGTGTGAGTGGTCTGATGAACTGAAAGCCCTGAAGCCTTGTTTGACCGATGATGCAGTAGCTTGCCTGCTATTGCTAGACCATAGAGAGAGATCTGATTCACTGTACATTGGTGGCGTTAAGGCTGTGGAGTCAAGTGTGTGTCCATAACCGAGGCACCTGTTTGTAACTGCTGCACCATTTAAGGTGGGAAGGGAACATTTGAACAAGAGGCTAAGGTGCCTGAATGTAACGCCTAGGTGAAAAGAGACAATCTGAGATTGGGATCAGTATTTGGCAGATACTCAGTGTTGAAGTTGCAGTGTAGGTACTGGTCCCAATGTAACAACCTAGCAGGCAAATCCACAACAATCCAGTCAGTTGACCAACCATAGCTTCATTTACCATGCTCACTGGAACTAAACAGTACTGTGATTGACAGTGTAGGAGTAGTATACAATCATTGACTGACAGTGTAGGGGGAGTTTTCTGTTTACTGTGATTGACAGCATAAGTTTGACTGACAGAGTAGGAGACACTGTAATTGACAGAGTAGAAGGAGTTTACAGTGCACGACAGTGCAGGAGGAGTTTACAGCAGGTGACAGTGTAGGAGGAGTTTACCGTAACTGATTGACAGAGTAGGAGGAGTTTACGGTGCGTGACAGTGAAGGAGGAGTTTACAGTACGTGACAGTGCAGGAGGAGTTTACAGTGTGTGACAGTGCAGGGGTTTACAGTGCATAACAGTGCAGGAGGAGTTTACAGTGCGTAACAGTGCAGGAGGAGTTTACAGTACGTGACAGTGCAGGAGGAGTTTACAGCACGTGACAGTGTAGGAGGAGTTTACCGTAACTGATTGACAGAGTAGGAGGAGTTTACGGTGCGTGACAGTGAAGGAGGAGTTTACGGTGCGTGTCAGTGCAGGAGCAGTTTACGGTGCGTGACAGTGCAGGAGGAGTTTACAGCAGGTGACAGTGCAGGAGGAGTTTACAGTGCGCAACAGTTCAGTAGGAGTTTACAGCAGGTGACAGTGCAGGAGGAGTTTACAGTACGTGACAGTGCAGGAGGAGTTTACAGCGTGTGACAGTGCAGGAGGAGTTTACAGTGCGTGACAGTGTAGGAGGAGTTTACCGTAACTGATTGACAGAGTAGGAGGAGTTTACGGTGCGTGTCAGTGAAGGAGGAGTTTACGGTGCGTGTCAGTGCAGGAGTTTACAGTGCGTGACAGTGCAGGAGTTTACAGTGCGTGACAGTGCAGGAGTTTACAGTGCGTGACAGTGCAGGAGGAGTTTACAGTACATGACAGTGCAGGAGGAGTTTACAGTGCGTGACAGTGCAGGAGGAGTTTACAGGGTGTGACAGTGCACGAGGAGTTTACAGTGTGTGACAGTGCACGAGGAGTTTACAGTGCGTAACAGTGCAGGAGGAGTTTACAGTTCATGACAGTGCAGGAGGAGTTTATAGTGCGTAACAGTGCAGGAGAAGTTTACAGTACGTGACAGTGCAGGAGGAGTTTACTGTGTGTGACAGTGCAGGAGGAGTTTACAGTACGTGTGACAGTGCAGGGGTTTACAGTGCGTAACAATGCAGGAGGAGTTTACAGTACGTGTGACAGTGCAGGGGTTTACAGTGCGTAACAGTGCAGGAGGAGTTTACCGTAACTGATTGACAGAGTAGGAGGAGTTTACTGTAACTGATTGACAGAGTAGGAGGAGTTTACGGTGTGTGACAGTGCAGGAGGAGTTTACGGCGTGTGACAGTGCAGGAGTTTACAGTGCGTGACAGTGCAGGAGGAGTTTACAGTACATGACAGTGCAGGAGGAGTTTACAGTGCGTGACAGTGCAGGAGTTTACTGTGTGTTACAGTGCAGGAGGAGTTTACAGTACGTGACAGTGCAGGAGGAGTTTACAGTACGTGACAGTGCAGGAGGAGTTTACAGTACGTGACAGTGCAGGAGGAGTTTACAGTACGTGTGACAGTGCAGGGGTTTACAGTGCATAACAGTGCAGGAGGAGTTTACAGTACGTGTGACAGTGCAGGGGTTTACAGTGCGTAACAGTGCAGGAGGAGTTTACAGTGCGTGACAGTGCAGGAGTTTACAGTTCATGACAGTGCAGGAGAAGTTTACAGTGCCTGACAGTGCAGGAGTTTACAGTTCATGACAGTGCAGGAGAAGTTTACAGTGCCTGACAGTGCAGGAGGAGTTTACAGTACGTGACAGTGCTGGAGGAGTTTACAGTGCGTGACAGTGCAGGAGGAGTTTACAGTACGTGACAGTGCAGGAGGAGTTTACAGTGCGTGACAGTGCAGGAGGAGTTTACAGTGCGTGACAGTGCAGGAGGAGTTTACAGTGCGTGACAGTGCAGGAGGAGTTTACAGTGCGTGTGACAGTGCAGGAGAAGTTTACAGTTCGTGTGACAGTGCAGGAGGAGTTTACAGTGCGTGACAGTGCAGGAGGAGTTTACAGTGCGTGTGACAGTGCAGGGGTTTACAGTGCGTAACAGTGCAGGAGGAGTTTACAGTGCGTAACAGTGCAGGAGGAGTTTACAGTGCGTGTGACAGTGCAGGAGAAGTTTACAGTGCGTGTGACAGTGCAGGAGGAGTTTACTGTAACTGATTGACAGAGTAGGAGGAGTTTACTGCGATTGAAAGTGTAGGCATAGTTTTCAGTGACTGACTAATAGAGTGGGAGGAGATTACTGTGATTGACACACAGGAGCACAACACCAGCTTCATTTTAATAAGAGTGTGTGGGCGTGGCCTGGTGCTGAAAAGAATAGTGATCACCATCATCACAACAATTTGCAGCAACTGTGTAGGAGGAGTTTACAGTGATTGACTGTAGAGGAGTTTACAGTGATGAACTGACAGTGTAGTAGAGTTTGCTGAGATTGACAGAATGGGAGGAGTTTACAGTGATTGCTGGACAAACATGAGCACAACACCAGCTTCAGTTCAAAAGAGCGTGTGGGCGTGGCCACGACCTCTCTCCGAGAGGGATCCAACACCCCCACTTTGCGGGAAACGCTCGTACTGAAGCAGAAAGGCGTTCCAGCAGTCTGCGGAGATATGAAGGAATTCGGAGGCCTTTAAAACGCTTCGCCATTCAAATCCCGGATATCTATATTCGGAGTATCTGCGCACTGCGCGTGCCGGAGTCAACCCTGTCCACCTCACCAGCGCATTGGTCGGGATGACCTTCCTCCAGAGCAGAGCGAGTACCTGCTGGGACTTGTTCGCCTATGCCGCCTTCCTCAGCAGCTTCTCATGTGTGGGTACGTAGGTTTGCTCTGGCAGTCGCTCTGGTGTGTGGCTTATAGAATGGGGTACATCCATCTAGCTGCAGACACTAACCAGCTGTGCCTTAGTGAAAGTGCGTGCTCATCATTTAGCTGTCCCAGGCCAGCCCTAAGCAGCACAACAAGCTGGGAGGAAACATAGGAGCTGTAGAACCTGGAGTGTGTTGTACCAAACCCTGCACTGAGGAGTATGGGGAAAGTTTCCCACCCCTCTAAATGAAAGTGTGATTGAATGGATGAGATTTGGGTAGTTAGAGAATTATCCCCAGGCAGAACTGTCCACAGTGCTGGTCAATGAAACCACATGGCTACAGTTCCATATCTCCTTAGAGAGTTGGAAAGCGACCCCATGCAGTGGTTATGAATTTGATGATACTGTTTTATCATACCTTTGAGGAGATGTTGGCTTACAACTTGACTTTCCCCCCTGATTTACACCATGTATGTTTCAGCGTTATTGATACGGTACATCCATATCGAACTCTGATCATATGTGTAGGTTCAGGTCGTGTTGAAGAGCAGTGGTAATGTTCAGTGTTGATGGTTAATATCGAGTATTGTTATTAAGTGCTGTCAAAGCCGTTCCAAGACTCTGGGCGACCTTAACGATGGTGTTTCTCCACGATGTGCTGGCTTTAATTTGGGTCTTCAAGCTTCTGAATGAACGGCTGATCCTATATCTATTTATATTTGTATCTATCTATCTATCTATCTATCTATCTATCTATCTATCTATCTATTATTTCTCTTTCTCTCTCTCTGTGTATATATATATATATTTTTTTTTTTATTATTATTCTACCGTTCTGTACTGTTTACATATCTTGCACTGCTAAATTATTTATATTACTGTGTACTTGCACTTTCTGTATGGCTGATATCAGCCATCTTCTTAATTTGCACAGCAAATGGTGTACCACTACCTCCATTACACAGACACTAAAGGACTTTACTTTACATAGACACTAAAGGACGTTACTTTACTTTACACAGACCCTAAAGGACTTTACACAGACACTAAAGGACGTTACTTTACTTTACATAGACACTAAAGGACGTTACTTTACTTTACACAGACCCTAAAGGACTTTACACAGACACTAAAGGACGTTACTTTACTTTACATAGACACTAAAGGACGTTACTTTACTTTACACAGACACTAAAGGACTTTACTTTACACAGACACTAAAGAACTTTACTTTACACAGACACTTTACAGACTTTACACAGACACTAAAGGACTTTACACAGACACTAAAGGACTTTATCCATCCATCCATCTATCCATCCATCCATCCATCCATCCATCCATCCATCTATCTATCTATCTATCTATCTATCTATCTATCTATCTATCTATCTATCTATCTATCTATCTATCTATCTATCTATCTATCTATCTATCCATCCTTGATTCCTCAGACTGTATCCATCTGTCCTGCTAATCATCCTCTTTCTTTTACTTTCAAATCTTCCAAGCATCATAGTCCTGCTCAATCAGTCAAAGGCTTAGACACGGCTACTCATAGAAGGTTCTCCTTATGTTGATCTTAATGCTTTAATGTAGAGTAGGAGGGTGGGCACCAAACTATTAAATATCACTCATGGAATTATACAGTCCACCTTAAACACCTCCATAATGGAGCTGTACAGGAGGAGGAGCCAGCTTTCTTACCCTGTAGTGGAGCTGATAGAACAAGGTTTATTACTAAGCAGGTTTGGAGCGATTCTATTGGTCGGTCCATCATGAATATTCACTAACGTGAAAGGAGAGCTAGAGCTTTTACACTGTGCAGAAAAAGAGATCAAAGTTTCTACACCACTAAATATATATTAGAGGTGGAGATATGGAGGAGTATCATACTGTGCTACATCAGGAGTAGATGTGGTGTATCAGGATACGGACTGGTTCAGACTCTCATCAGTTGGAGCTGTTCAGTGTGAGCCTGTAGAGTCTTTAAGACCAACATCATCCATTTAGCTGGGTGTGTCTTAACTCTGGCTGCTACTGTATATCCAAATGGAGCCTCAGTTTGTCTATCTGGTCTATCCAGTGGTTTCTGTTCTTTGTGGTCCAAATCTTCATCAGCATCAAGGGCGTCATTGTTTTTCCTCCCTTCCTTGTTTATCTGCCACAGTGGGGGGATTTCCATTTCAATGCCTTTGAAAGACCCCTTCAAATGATTACTACATAAAATGGTTATGCATAGGCTAGCTGCTGCCTGAGACCTCCTTAACGCTGGATTAGAGATGAGGCTTTGGCCTATAACAAATTTTTCTGATTCCAGTTTATGGCAGTGATGGCCATCTAGGGCCATTTCCATCTATTTTACCTTCATGAACATTGCATATACACTCATTAACACCACGTCACACTAAACACCACATCGGCATCACCAAAGACTGCAATGGTGTAGTTGCAAAGGGTCATGAACTGGCAAGTTCAAGTTCAAGTTCAAGTGGTTTTATTTGTCATTTCAATTATATACAGTGGTGTACAGTACACAGTGAAACGAAATAGCGTTCCTCCAGGACCAAGGTGCTACATCTAACAATAGACTACACAAAACAATACAACATAAAGTGCACGTGCGTAAGTGCGCAAGACAATATACTATAAATACACACAACCATTTACAAGACAAACAATAAATACAGGGGGGGGGAACAGTGCAGTCGGCCCCTTAGTAGTGGGAGCAGTAAGGTGCATTTGGTGTAGATGTAAACATCAGCGGTTCATCTTAAGTGGAGACAACCAACCAATCTGTAAGTGGTGGTCAGCGCCAAGATGAAGGGTTCGCTGTCATGAACTGATCACTCGCCCAGAAGGCGTGGTGTCACTCCACCTCCACCCTTACCACACAGTATGCAGGAGCTGTGTGAGAATATTCAAGCTGCATGGGATGGATTATCACAGGACACCATTAGGAACCTTTACAGCTCCATGCTGAGATGACTGGCATGTTGCATTAGCAGCCATGGCGGCCCCACGCCATACTGAGAGACTCTACTTCTGTAGGTGTAGCTCAAGAACCATTACCCATATCAGTTTAAATGCATCATCATTTATTGCCCCTGGTAACCTTTATCTTCCATCCCAGTAGCACCGCCATCCCACACCTCCCTCTGGGTACACCTACTCTTTTGATGTAGCAGACATTGCAGTGACCCCTGGTTCCCTTAACCCCCACTGCTAAGAGTTCCTGCCTGTATCCCAGAGCCCTGGGAGGGACTCCAGCATGCCCTCTCCCTCAATCTCTCACCACAAAACTCAGGGGGATAGATAGATGAACATGAACAGAGGCTTTGAAAAATGAAAGGGTTATATTTGTGTTGTAGAGATGAATATCCCTGATATCTGTCGCCCCACTGTAAATATAGAGGAGTTCATGGAAGGGTGAAAGAGCACTTCACTTTAAAGCACTCTGAGTGGTTGTATAACCATGCAGTCATTTGCCAGTCTTGTGCTGGAATTTTCCCCTTCCACCTTAAATGGTACAGCAGTTAACCGTAGTTGCTTGATGTACCAGTATGTGTGCACCATTTAAGGTGGAACATGGAAATTCCTTCAGGAAACTGGACATGTAACTTGAGTTGCCAGAATTTAACTGCTGCTCCATTTAAGGTGGAACATGGGAATTCCTACAAGAAACTGGACAGGTAGCTTGAAGTGCCAGGATGTAACTGCTGCTCCATTTAAGGTGGAACGTGGGAATTCCTACAAGAAACTGGACAGGTAGCTTGAAGTGCCAGGATGTAACTGCTGCTCCATTTAAGGTGGAACGTGGGAATTCCTACAAGAAGCTGGGCAGGTAGCTTGCAGTGCCAGAATGTAACTGCTGCTCCATTTAAGGTGGAACATGGGAATTCCTACAAAAAGCTGGGCAGGTAGCTTGCAGTGCCAGAATGTAACTGCTGCTCCATTTAAGGTGGAACATGGGAATTCCTTCAAGAAACTGGACAGGTAGCCTGAAGTGCCAAAATGTAACTGCTGCTCCATTTAAGGTGGAACATGGGAATTCCTTCAGGAAACTGGGCAGGTAGCTTGAGTTGCCAGAATGTACCTGCTGCTCCATTTAAGGTGGAACATGGGAATTCCTTCAGGAAACTGGACAGGTAGCTTGAGTTGCCAGAATTTAACTGCTGCTCCATTTAAGGTGGAACATGGGAATTCCTACAAGAAACTGGACAGGTAGCTTGAAGTGCCAGGATGTAACTGCTGCTCCATTTAAGGTGGAACGTGGGAATTCCTACAAGAAACTGGACAGGTAGCTTGAAGTGCCAGGATGTAACTGCTGCTCCATTTAAGGTGGAACATGGGAATTCCTACAAGAAGCTGGGCAGGTAGCTTGCAGTGCCAGAATGTAACTGCTGCTCCATTTAAGGTGGAACATGGGAATTCCTTCAGGAAACTGGACAGGTAGCTTGAGTTGCCAGAATTTAACTGCTGCTCCATTTAAGGTGGAACGTGGGAATTCCTACAAGAAACTGGACAGGTAGCTTGAAGTGCCAGGATGTAACTGCTGCTCCATTTAAGGTGGAACATGGGAATTCATACAAGAAGCTGGGCAGGTAGCTTGCAGTGCCAGAATGTAACTGCTGCTCCATTTAAGGTGGAACATGGGAATTCCTTCAGGAAACTGGACAGGTAGCCTGAAGTGCCAAAATGTAACTGCTGCTCCATTTAAGGTGGAACATGGGAATTCCTTCAGGAAACTGGACAGGTAGCTTGAGTTGCCAGAATGTACCTGCTGCTCCATTTAAGGTGGAACATGGGAATTCCTTCAGGAAACTGGACAGGTAGCTTGAGTTGCCAGAATTTAACTGCTGCTCCATTTAAGGTGGAACATGGGAATTCCTGCAAGAATCTGGACAGGTAGCTTGAAGTGCCAGGATGTAACTGCTGCTCCATTTAAGGTGGAACATGGGAATTCCTACAAGAAACTGGACAGGTAGCTTGCAGTGCCAGAATGTAACTGCTGCTCCATTTAAGGTGGAACATGGGAATTCCTTCAAGAAACTGGACAGGTAGCCTGAAGTGCCAAAATGTAACTGCTGCTCCATTTAAGGTGGAACATGGGAATTCCTTCAGGAAACTGGACAGGTAGCTTGAGTTGCCAGAATTTAACTGCTGCTCCATTTAAGGTGGAACATGGGAATTCCTACAAGAAACTGGACAGGTAGCCTTAGGCGTCAGTATGTATTTAATGGACAGCAAGAAGCTGGGCAGGTAGCTACTGCACCATTTAAGGTGGAACAGGAAAATTCAAAGTGGTCATCACACACATACAGGCTTTTGTACCGGTAGCTGGATGTTGTTATTAAATAAATAAAATAAAATCTTCGGTTCCCTGAAAATGCTAAAACTCGGTAACTGTTTGTGTGGTTATAAAGCCACGCATGTGCCCTTCCTCCTTAAGTAGCTTTTGAAACGGCCACAGTCTCTTTTTAAAAAATGCGTATAAACAGCATTGCAGGTATCAAGCAGTGCATTCATAAGCATTTAATGTAATGACCGTCTGTGAAGGAGCTTGCGGAGGCATTAAGCGCACCTGGCGTCATTTAGTGTGTAGGAAGTTGCCGTGTGAAAGTCTCAGTGACAGTTTTGCCTAAATCTTTCCAGGTTTTGTTTTTCAGTAGTGTTGTGTGAAGCTTCGGAACCAAGCTTTGTTTGTGTCCAGCGGGCAGAAAGGCATTCCTGGCTTCAGCTGGATTACCATGTCCCTGTAAGCCTCAACAAAAGGCCAGTAGAAAAGGGCTGGCAGACACCTCAGGCGTACAGAGAGCTGCTTTGTTCAGTGCTTACAGGGGCAATTCTACTGCAGGGTGTCCAGGAACCAGAAGCTGATAGGAAGTCTCATTGCCTATATCGAATATCCATGGCTGACTGGCTGGCCCTGCAGCAGGACAAGTTACGCATCATCTACCTAATCACATCTTCTATCATTCGGTAACATTAATAAGCTGCTACATAAACAGAAACCATTTACTTAATATCAGTGCATAGGCCTACCAGTTCAAACAGTGGACAGTGGTTGGTTTGACAACCTGCAACATTAGCTTGCTATTTAAAAACGCCAGCTAGCTGACTCCTACCTAACAATGACAACAAGGGCTGCTGATAATGACTGTGATGTGTTGGCATTGAGTGACGAAGTAAAGAAGTCCTTGTCCCCAACACTTACTGGAGCCACCACCACACCACAGACAGTTAGTAACTGTAATTGGCACTGTGGAGGTGTGGGTGTGCTCCAGCACAGCTAGTGCACAGCACAGAGAGAGAGAGGGTGGGGGAAGTTTTGGAGAGAGCAAGGGGATCATACCAGTTGCTTTTCGGATTATCTGATTTTTAGGGGTGCTGGGACTCGATTTAGGGGGGCTGAGAAAAGGGTGAGGGGGACTCCTTTCAATCTCTCCTCCTTCTTTCTTGTTCACTTTGTCTCTCTTGTCACCATTTCTCCCTCTCTGCCTCTCTCTCTCCTTCTCTTTCTTACCCCCTCTCTCCTGTCATTCCCGAGAGGGGGGCTCTCTCTCTCTCTCTCCGTCTCTCTCTCCCCCTTGTTTTTTTTTTCTTCATTCTTTCGGGTGCATATTTCAGCATATTAAAGCTGCATGGCTCTGTTATTTGTGGGCTCTCGACCACATTGTAAATGCCCCGCTGCATTTAATCATTCTTTATTAAACCCTTTTCCAATTTCTCTAATGCAATAAGCCCCAAAATCTAAAAGAGATCACACAGTAGATGCCAAAAGTAGGGAGAGAGAAGAAAGGGAGAGAGAGAGGAAAGGGAGTGAGGGAGAGAAGGGAGAGAGAGAGAGAGCGCGAGAGAGAGAGCGAGAGAGAGAGCGAGAGAGAGAAGAAAGGGAGCGAGAGAGAGAGCGAGAGAGAGAAGAAAGGGAGCGAGAGAGAGAGCGAGAGCGAGAGAGAGAGAGAGAGAGAGAGATTGGTGTAGCTCAGCAGATAACACCACTACCCGCCAAGTAGCCACCACCACACATGGGAGACTGGGGTTCGAATCCCGGGCTGCATGACTATGCTGTGCTACACCAATAAGAGTCCTTGGGCAAGACTCCTAACACTACACTGGCCTACCTGTAATATGATTAACCATGTAAGTCGCTCTGGATAAGAGCGTCAGCTAAATGCCATAAATGTAAATGAGAAAAGAAAGAGAGAAAGAGAGAGAGAGCTAACAAGAGAAAGAGACATAGATAGAGTGTTAGGGGGATAACAGCACCTGGTCAAAGCAGTCATATCTTTAGGCAAATGATCTATAAAATAGACAATCTAGACACAAAACTGCTGACCCATCATTACAGACCAAACTGTTATAATGTACACCTAGATGGGCACAACGTCTACTGAACACAGTGTTACTGGTGAGATCCAGCCAACAAAGATAGTAACCCCTTAAAGATATCAGCAGGAGTCTCTCAGCTGCCAGATAGACTAAAGGCCTTGAAGGCTCCCAAACAGTCACCTTTCACCTAGTACCCAGTAGGGCTACAGAGCCATTATTCCTAGCTGCTAGAAACGAGTCACCTTGCATGCTTAAGGTGGTAATAACCACAGGCTCCTGCAGATGGCGCTGCATGAGGATGATGGGTTATACATACCTGTGTGGTGTGAGTGGTGGGATCCATAGATTGAGAAGAGGTGCTACAGGGCAGCGAATGAGATTTCATGTGTGGTAAATGGCTCCAGAGCAGATGTTAATGATTGGCTAAAAGGAGGGACTGCATGTGGGCGTGGCCAAAGACCATAGTGTAAAGGAAGTAGCTGCAGGTGTATAGAAGCGTACGGTCATACAGGTCTATCAATGGTGGCTGAAATCCCAGTCTACAGGGAATTCGCCTCGGAATTGAGCCAGGGAAGGCATCCACCCTGTGCAATTCTTTGAGGTTACAGAGTGTCTGAACATTGATGTGGCCTACATCCAGAAACTCATCCAGTCCATGCCAAATCCAGTCACAGCTGTTGTATGTGCTTGTAGAGGTATTGGATGCTATTCGTGATTGGTTTTTTCGTCCGCTGATCTTATAATCTAAAGCAAAAATACTATATGTATATATATATTTTTAAGATTAAAATTCTATTACGAGAGATGAACTACTGAATGTTCCTTTCAATACAGTATTGCATTCGGTATATGGGCATTGGGGTGATAAAGGTGGCTTCACTCTCTTTGTATGCTGTAATGTTAGTTGGAAAGAGGGGCTCTGACGACAGCCCCTTTTGTGGCTCCTAAATCCAGTTCCTTTGCTCTTTGTTCCCTGTTGTTTGGGAGAAATGGGCCAAAGAAAGCGGCTTTGGTCATTTTTAGTGGGCTGGCTGGTGTGCACAGTGGGCTGGCTGGTGTCCACAGCAACCCAGATGAACCTGAAGCATTCTAATCTTTCACAAAGACTAAATCTGCAGGAACAGGCTGGGATACTCTGGGAATGACTGTGCTGTTTTTGTTCTCCTAGGCTCCATTAAGGTGACTGTACCGGAAGGCCACTTGGTCGCAGTCCGAGGTCACCCAGCCATCCTTGGCTGTGTGTTCACCCCTGACCCCGGTTTAGACCTTTCCACCCTGGTTATTACCTGGCAGCGTCTGGAGGACTCTCGTGTGGTCCATAGTTACTATTACCAGCAGGACCAGCTGGAAGTGCAGAGTGAGGAGTACCGGAACCGAACGTCGCTCTTCCATACAGAGCTGAGCACAGGAAACGCATCACTAAAGATAGAAGATGTGGTACCAAGTGACATGGGCCGGTACCAGTGCATGGTGAGCTCGTCCAGTGGCACAGACAGGGCAGAGCTGCAGCTGGACTATGGAGGTATTCAAGGCTCATCAGTTACTCTGTTATTCCAAAGTCTGGAATCACTTGTCATATTGATAGTGTGATATTCTAAACTTTACAGCAGGAGATTTTATTAAATTTATTAAGTTTCATGTTCCAAGTTTTCTCAAAACAGCATGTATAAAGCCTTATATGGCATACATACACAGTCAGGTCACATTATTATGACCACCAGCTAATATCCAGGGTAACTGCCGTGTGCAGCGCAGACAGCAGGGAATGACTCGGTAAGGTCCTGGTAGGTTGTTACAGGTATCTGGAGCCATGCTGACTGCAGTGCATCCTTGTGTGTGGGGGAGGATCCATAGAGTGAACATGACGATCAAGGTGGTCCCACAGATGCGCAACTGGGTTCATGTCTGTGGTATAAGGGGGCCATGGTAATACTTGGAAGTCTTGATCATGCTCTTCCAACCAATGTTGGCCATTTCTAGCCATGCTGACACATCGCATTGTCTTGCTGGAAGATCCCATCTGCTGCAGGGAAGACAATCATTGGTGTGCGTGATGTGCAAGGATGAATTCATACCCGGCTTCCACACGGATGAGTGGGCCTAGAGAATGCATTGCCAACATGACTTCCTTCACGAGCTACACGCTGTCACTGTGAAAAAGTAGGAAGTGGTCATAATAATGTGACTGTGTATTCTCTTATAATACAGGGTATAAGCTTGTATGTTATGATGTAATAGTGATTGCATGCAAAACTCTTCATAAAGTAAAAGCATATCAGAAGTATCATTCAGCATTGTCTTATTTCTCGTTGAAGCATTCTTCACGGAGCCCAGGTTGAGTATTAGCTTCAGTGCAGCTGATGTGTCCGTGCAGTACGAGGCTGAGGGTTTCCCCAAGCCCGAGGTCAGGTGGCTGGGAGAAAAGGGCCAGAACCTCAGCCATCACACGGAGCTTTCAGAAGGGACGGAAAGAGAAGCAGGAATCTATCATCTCAAGAGCAGTTACGTGGCCCACACCCCGGCCCTGAACATTACCTTTGTCCTAAAGAATGAACTTCTCCATCAATACCTGCAGAGACCCGTCAGCTTCAGCTATGCTGGTGAGATCATTTGTACATTGTGTGTTTTAAACCTTTTAAAGTAAAACACTTTCTGAGCTAGCCAAAGGCCTCTCGGAGGGGAAAGCTAAATAAGGTTGGTCGGCCCAGCTATTTATTAAAACTGTCAGACTGCTAGAATAGTCTGGTTGGAAAAGTCCAGAGAATGCCACTCAACAGTTTTCCATTACAGGGAGTCTAATTCTTAACAGGAGAGGCTGGATATGAGCTTTGCTGTCCTGTTGAAACTCATTCCGAAGGCATTTCATTGGCTTAAAGGGCTTATATCATGGAAAACTCAATGTTTCTTACTTTAAAAAAACAAAAAGGTTTACAGTTCACTCAATCGGTCCAACCAGTCTACATATATTTTGATTTTGATGTGACATAGAAGACTTTAGGCCCTTCCTGACAGAACCAACACTAAATTGACTGGACAATCTCCCTTTTTGTTTGTCCAAGCAATAGAAATTCTCCAAAATGCCTTAGAATCCTTTAGATTGAACATTTTTTTCTTCTCCAGTGAATTGTGGATTTCCAGAGTTGCACTCAAAATGAAAATTGGCATTGCAAAGTACAATTTTCCCAATTGTAGATCCGGTGTTGCCACATCAAGAACCTGGTCTGGCAAGGGGGTTGACCGGGGGGTGCACTAAATGTTGCTAGAAACTGGAAGTTGGAAGCACCAATCGCATGTTCAGCTTAGGGGAATATGGGCTACAGGATGTGTGGGAGAGCGATTTTACTGGCTGCCACCAGATTCCTGTTTGGACAGGTGGTCAGAAATCCTCCAGTGACTGCAAAAGACCTGAAGCAAGATTTGGTGGGAATGCAGTTTGCACAGTAAGGCATATACTGAATGCTGATAGTCTTCATGTCTGATCCCAAACCATTGACTGCTAATGACCCAAAAGCAAACGACACTTAAGCTCCAGTATGCTCAAAACCACACACATAACCCTCAGAACTGTGGGGATTCTGTTCTGTGGAGCAGTGAAACAACAGTGGAACATTGTTCAGGCCCATGGATCAGTGATATGTCTGGAGGTGGAGGAATGCAACACGCTAAACAGAACACCCTGCCTACTGTGAGACATGGGGCTGCTTTACTTGGCACCGTAAACCTGCAGCACATGGAGGGCATGATGGATTCAATCAGGGATCTGGAAATCCTAGGAGAACACAACAGGCCTTCTATGAGAAAGCTGAAGCTTGGGTATCATGGGACCTTCGAACAGGACAGTCGTATACCTGAAAGTCCACCAAGTTTAAAAGAAGCCCTGGAAGATTCTGGACTGGCCGTCACAGTCGCCTCACTTGAGACCCATAGGAATTCTTTGGGGGAGTTAAAAGAATGTGAACCCAGGGACCTTAGTGAGCCAGAGGCCACTGACCACGAATTATGAGCTAGGTTTCTGCAGGATTCATGGCTGAAGCTGATGTCTGGTAGGCCTTATGTTTGCAGAAAGGTCATAATAGCAAAAGGGCGCGCTACTGAAGACTGAAGACACTTGCCATTTAGAGATGCCTGTTACATGTTGTGCATTGCAGCAGCCCTACCTTCCATACAGTCCATATTTTTCTCTGAGTACTTTTTCACCCTGTTCTTCAGTGGTCACACAATTAGCACACAAGCCATTTTGAATGTGGTGCTGTGGCATGAGAACTGAGGAGCACTGTGCAGACTGGCACATAGGGAATGTTTATTTCTGCTACGGTGTAGTTCAGTGTGGAAACCAGAAATGGGCCCATAATTTTTCACTTACAGCAGAATGAAAAAGTTTAAGTGCTCTTGGTCAAATGGCATGCTTGGTTGTTTGTCTAAGTCCAAAAGTTTAAAGTGCATAAATACGTTTTCTGTACGAAGGACACACCCTAAGATATTTTAGTGCACAGTGGTGGTTTGGATGCTAAATTTTACATGCTGATTTTACCAGCTGGAATACGTACATGTGCAAAGGTTTTGGCACAAGTTCTGTGCATGTTTTTCTCAGCAAGTGAAATCTGAAAATTTAATCATTATAAAAAAATTGGCAGAAAAATGTAATGTTTGAGTTTGTTCCCCTTAAAGGACGTTAACCTCACTTTAAGAAATCAGCAAGTAAACAGAGGTTAACTGGCTCAGAGCGTTGGCATTCAGAATTATGGTGGTAGTAGGAACCAGACGTCCACCTCCAATATCTCCTTCTCAGGATGGTTTTACATGAAATGGTCACGTGTGTGTATATATGTCACGGCGCGGTTGGTGGTGTGGACCCAAGCGCAGGGCAGGAATCCGTTTGCGGCGATGTAAATGTTAAATTGCAAGCAAACAACTTCCTGGATGTGGATGCACGTGAAACTGTGTGTGAAGTGTTTTGGGATTCTGGTTTAGGAAACCCCCGACCTTTGTAGTGAGACCCCCACGTGCTACCACTGCGCTATGCGGTAGTACACGTGAGGTAAGTCAGGTGGGGTTTTGTGAAAGAGAGGGAGAAATGGCGGGAAAAACAAACAAAGGAGACGCCAGGATTGCGTTCTCAAAACAAAAGGAGAAGTTGATAAAAATCACAAATGAACAGAAGAGGGTTTAACAGAAAAGGGACTTGTGGATCTTTGTGTGGAGAGTGACCCACGCTCTCTACACTTGTTGCTTTTCTCTTTTCTTTTCTTTAGCTTAGCTTTCTCTTTTCTTTTTCTCTAGCTTAGCTTTCTCTTTTCTTTAGCTTAGCTTACTCTTTCTTTTCTTTTTCTCTTTTCTTTAGCTTTCTGGTGTACCATACCGGCTACCCCTCTACAAAGGTGCAGCAGAGGTGTTTGTGTGGTAGGGGCTTATATGGCTGCCACCCCAGGTGCTGCTCGTTGGCTTGATCAGCCCGGGGCATTCTGGGGTTTGGAGTTCCGGGCTGTAGTTCCGCCAGAACGGCGCCGCCGCGGCAGGGGTTATATATATATACACATATATATATATACAGGGGTTGGACAATGAAACTGAAACACCTGTCATTTTAGTGTGGGAGGTCTCATGGCTAAATTGGACCAGCCTGGTGGCCAATCTTCATTAACTGCACATTGCACCAGTAAGAGCAGAGTGTGAAGGTTCAGTTAGCAGGTAAGAGCACAGTTCTGCTCAAAATACTGCAATGCACACAGCATTATGGGAGACATACCAGAGTTCAAAAGAGGACAAACTGTTGGTGCACGTCTTGCTGGCGCATCTGTGACCAAGACAGCAAGTCTTTGTGATGTATCAAGAGCCACGGTATCCAGGGTAATGTCAGCATACCACCAAGAAGGACGAACCTCCACCAGCATCACGTAGTGACCTGGACACTATCCTGCTAGAAGAATGGCTTGAAATACCTCTGACCACTGTGCAGGACTTGTATATGTCATTCCCAAGACGAACTGACGCTGTATTGGCCGCAAAAGGAGGCCCTACACCATACTAATAAATGATTGTGGTCTAAAACCAGGTGTTTCAGTTTCATTGTCTAACCCCTGTATATATATATATATATATACTCTACATGATGCATTGCTTTATGAGCAATCAAGTTTATTTCAATCATACAGACAAAAAAATGTCTGTATACTGAAATACCGAGAGTCATTGGGTAGCAGTATAAAAATTAAAATGGCGTTACTGCAGAGGATGGATTGAGAACATCCACACCTGTATAAGCTGTGATGTAAGTTATCTAGTAAGTAAGGGTGAACACTGGCCAGCATGCTCATGGCAAGATGTTGTGAATGATCAAAGTGTCACGCAACCAGGTCTCCCCGTTCACTCCGCATATCAGAACTCCACTTCCCAGAGGGCTACATCCATGTGCTCCTGGGCGGAGATGTTCACTCGTTCTGGGTCAGCTGAGTTTTAACGCAGCTGAAATTAATCAGTGTCTGTATTTAAGCTCCATGTTCCCATGTGCTCCGTGCAAAGCTTGGCCAAACCTTGTTTGCAATCCTGAGCGTTTCTTTGGTGTTTCTGGTGTGGACTTATTTTCGTACTTTGACTACTCTTTTCTTGCCCCTTATCTGATGTATCTAAATCCCTTTGGCTCGGCCGACCCTTGCTTTCCGTTTACTCTCTTTCTCACGTCTTGCCCTTGTAACATTGTTCGCCTCCGCTGACTGCTTTCCTGGTTCTGGCCTGTGCTTCCCGTCTCTGAGTTTGACACACCCCTACATGTTGTGTATTGCTGCTCGGTTGGGTTGCTCTTCTGTACAATAAATCCTATATGACTTTTAACTCCGCACTCATCGCTCCGGAGTCTTTGCTCAAAGTTTGAACAAGGCATGATATTGGAATGCCTCGACTGGCCTCACGTTTGATGCAGGCCACACTATAACTCCGTACTCTCCAGAACCAATTCTGGACAAGTTCGGTCTGACGGCACGGTGCATTACACTGCTGGAATATCCCATCATTGTCGGGGTACATGAAGTCTATGAAGGACTGAAACGTTCGCTGTAAAGGACGGTTAAATTCTGTTTATGTTAAAAACCAGCAAAGCATCATTTGAGCACGGATGTTCAAACCAGAGCATATGAGTGGAGCGACCCGGCCCAGAACATAGAGCGGCTATTTATAAGGGCGGCGTGTCTCGTTTATTTTTCACTTTTAGCTACTACAGTATCACTACATCCTCTGAGCTACGCAGTGACTGCCTCTGCGTGACATGACAGCTACAGCAGCGACAGCTACAGCTTACACGCACAATAGCGCCTGCGTGTGTTTGTTTGCTCTCGCTGTTTTCTAGCTTGTGATTGGCCTATCGCTTCAAACCTGAAAAAATCCTGTGTAGAACAGAACAGCCAACACAGTTCTCATTTAATAACACATATAAGAACAGCTATAAATTCTACAATTAATGAGAAACAGCGTGTAGTGTCATGTATATGCGTTTATGGCATAAAATAAGACTGTCCTGAATATGGGTTGGACATGGGGTGGAGCGGTGTCTATTTGAGTGAGAGGTGGAAAACTAGGCTTGCATGCTCTAGTTCAGTTGTTTGCATATGACTGTGCTTTCAAAAAACAAATAAATATGCATTATAGTTTATGCATATGTTAGGTAAGCTTCTAACCTGAACTTAACTCTGAGTGCTAGTTTACCATTGGGGCATGTTTTGTATGACCACAAGATTCCATTCAGAGTTATTTGGCATGAAACGCTCTGTTCTACAGAAACCTGCCCAGTCAGAATTGTTCACAGTGTTGATAGTAGGAAGCAGATGTCCGCTTTCAACATCTCCCTCTCAGGATGCTTTTATATGAGATGGTTATATATTCTGAATTTCTTGCTTTTTTCAACAAAAAAAAAAAACGCAGTTCAGGTTTACAGTTCACTCTCTCAGTCCAACCAGTCTACATATATTTCGATGTGATATAGAAGACTTTAGGACATAGAATGCCCTTCCTGTCAGAACCAACACTAAACTGACTGGACAATCTCCCTTTTTGTTTGTCCAAGCAATAGAAATGCTCCAAAATGCCTCAGGATCCTTCTCCAGTGAAGTTTGGATTTCCAGTTGCACTCAGAATGAAAATTGGCATTGCAAATAACCTTTTTCCAATTGCAGATCAGGTGTTGTCTAAAGTACCAGGTCTTCATTACCTGTAACAGGTGTGCTTCGGGTAAAACACATCAAATACCAGGACTGGCAAGGGGGTTGATGGGCAATGCACTTAATGTTGCTAGAAACTGGAAGTTGGAAGCACCAAATGCAAATTTAGCTTAAGGAAATACTGACTACAGTTACTGGACATGTCAGAGAGCATCCACCAACTGTCCACCAGATTTCTGTTTGGACAGTTGGTCAGAAACCCTCCAGTAACTGCTTTGGCATGAAACGCTCTGTTCTACAGAGACCTGCCCAGTCAGAATTTCTGTAAGACAAAATACCCCCCCAGGAAAATGGCTATAAGATGACTCGCTGCCATTTTTAATATCTATGTTCTATATATAAAATGAATTAACAGATGAAGTAACAGATATACAATTTCCAATAGGTCAAAGGCTGCCAGTCGTCTTTTGATATAAGAGAATTCTCAGATACACAGCAGATTGATACTGCTGTGGGCTGGCTAGCTGACCACTTGCTCACCTGTGCTGGTTGTATGTGGTTGGTGAACTCAGTGTAGATGAATAAACAGCCCTTCATCCGCCAGCCTGTGTCTGTGAGTAGTGCAGGAGTGCAGCAAAGGTCATACTTGCACACTTATCACTCCATGACCGTCTGAACCGACACCATTGCAGCCTTTGGCGACGTTGTCGTGGTGTTAAGAGCGGCCGTGGTGAGGGTCTGCTTGCATGTAGCCGTGCAGCCGTCTGCCAATGATGCTGGTACTGAAAGGAGGGCCTGACTGCTCACTGACCGTCCGCCGTCATGGCTGTTGTGTCAGTCGGGTACATCGATAAGCTCTGTTCTTGTTTTCGTCACATACCGAGCCGAGCGTGAACCTTGAATCATCTGCATGCTGCTTGAATATTAATCAGCTGGAATATCCTCACACAGTTCCTGCAGAGTGTGTTAGAGGTGGAGTGACACTAGGTGGAGTGATATTTCTGGACATTTGACACATGACAACAGACCGTTCTTTGTGGAGCTGAACACATCTCCGCCAAGACAAAAGCGGGACTCATCACTGAAGACGACCCGCTGCCATTTTAAGTGTCTATGTTCTCTGTATAAAATGAATTAACAGAAGTAACAGATATACAATTTCCAATAGCTGGAAACTGCAGTGAGCATTACTTCCTGCTAAAACCATGCCGTGTTAGCTGTTTAATCTGGATAATGTAGAGATGCTAAGTCACACCTCTGTGGGAGGAACCTATTTGTTCTGCCCATGGCGTGACCTGAGGCAAGTGGAATGTTTACATAGGAGTGCAAAAACACTGCACTGCTGCAGAGGCCTTTTCTAGACAGAGTGTGAATTCAAAGCACTCTTCAGCCTTAGGTAAAGCCCTGCGCTTAAAATAAGGAGAACCTTCTGTGGGTTACTGAGTCTAAACCTTTAAATTATACTGCAGTTTAAAGGCCCCATATGATAAGCTCTCCTCTCCTTTACTTTAAAGGAGCAGTGTGTAAGATTTAGGGTGATCTGTTTTCAGAAATGGAATATAATATACAAACCTATGATTTTGTTAGTGTATAGTTCCTTATAGGCAGCAATGGATGCAATTCCATTGTTTAGAATAAGACCTTCATATCAACTTAGGCCACCATGTTGCCCAAAACAGACAAACCAAACCACAAACTGGCTGTAGACAGTACCGTTTCGCAGTTCTATATTGAAGCAGCAGTCTAAATGAAATGGCTATGTACAGCAACTGCTTATTTGTATTTTCCCGCTTCACTTTAAATGGGACTTTTATATTACATAACTTTTACTTGTAAATTAAGACATTTACATTCTGATGCTGGCATTCAGCTTCCTATTTGCCAACATCTCGTTCAGATTTTCTAGTTCCACCTTAAATGGTGCAGCAGTTAGAATCCTGGTACTGGCTTAGGTTCCTATTTGCCAGCATCTCGTTCAGATTTTCTAGTTCCACCTTAAATGGTGCAGCAGTTAAAATCCTGGTACTGGCATTCAGGTTCCTATTTGCCAGCATCTTGTTCAGATTTTCTAGTTCCAGCTTAAATGGTGCAGCAGTTAGAATCCTGGTACTGGGATTTAGGTTCCTATTTGCTAGCATCTTGTTCAGATTTTCTAGTTCCACCTTAAATGGAGCAAGCAGTTAGAATCCTGGTACTGGGATTCAGGTTCCTATTTGCCAGCATCTCGTTCAGATTTTCTAGTTCCACCTTAAATGGTGCAGCAGTTAGAATTCTGATACTGGGATTCAGGTTCCTATTTGCCAGCATCTCGTTCAGATTTTCTAGTTCCACCTTAAATGGTGCAGCAGTTAGAATCCTGGTACTGGGATTCAGGTTCCTATTTGCCAGCATCTCGTTCAGATTTTCTAGTTCCACCTTAAATGGTGCAGCAGTTAGAATTCTGGTACTGGGATTCAGCTTCCAACAGCAGTACAATTTAAGGTGGAATGGTAAAATCTGAACAAGAAGCAGGTGAATGTCCTTATATGAAAACGTTTCCAGCGTATTAAAGGAGTCATTAGTATTTTTTGATATCATATTAAGAACACCATACACCAATACTACGCTGGACTAGTGCCGTTGATGTGTTGATGTTAGGGGCACTCGTCGTAATGGTCTTCGTGCATGTAGTCCTGCGTCATGCAGCCCTCTGCTAATGGTCCTGGAACCAACAGGATCACTCATGGAGGCATCACTGCTGGTGTAACAGTGTAACACAGATATGTGTATGTGTGTATGTAGTTTAGTCAAATTCCTGCAAATGAGCGCCATCCACTGGTCAAAGGCTGCCAGTCGTCTTTTGATATGAGAGAATTCTCAGATACACAGCAGACTGATACTGCTGTGGGCTGGCTAGCTGACCACTTGCTCACCTGTGCTGGTTGTATGTGGTTGGTGAACTCAGTGTAGATGAATAAACAGCCCTTCATCCGCCAGCCTGTGTCTGTGAGTAGGGCAGGAGTGCAGCAAAGGTCACACTTGTCAATCGACACCATTGCAGCCTCTGGCGACGTTG
This sequence comes from Prochilodus magdalenae, assembly GCA_024036415.1. Classification (NCBI taxonomy): domain Eukaryota; kingdom Metazoa; phylum Chordata; class Actinopteri; order Characiformes; family Prochilodontidae; genus Prochilodus; species Prochilodus magdalenae. The sequence continues at coordinate 7,152 of JAMWET010005189.1, read as the reverse complement.
TCGTGGTGTTGAGCGGTCGTCGTGAGGGTCTGCTTGCATGTAGCCGTGCAGCCGTCTGCCAATGATGCTGGCACTAAAAGGACGACTCATGGAGGGCATCACGGCTCACTGACCGTCCGCAGTCGTGGCTGTTGTATCAGTCGGGTACATCGATAAGCTCTGTTCTTGTTTTCGTCACATGCGTGGCCGAGCGTGAACCTTGAATCATCTGCATGTCTCACAATGTCAAACCCACCCACCAAGTTTTATCCCTGTGGGTAGATTGCGTTTGGGTGCAGCCCAGCTATTTGTGCAGCTATTCCTTTGATGATGTGTGTGTATGCCTGTAAAGCGGTTTTGTCCTGCCCAGGTCACAAGCGTAACCTGCTTCTCTGCAGCCAATCAGATCGCACCTCATTTACTACACCAGTCCTCAAGGCACAGTGGAATAATCAGCCTGCTTGGTTACAAGGGGTGAGGTGTGGTTGTGCAATAGTGACACCTTATACAGAATATGTGGCTTTTAAAGCAGCAGCTCTTAAACCTGTCATCAAGTCGCCACAACTGGTCCATGTGGAATGCCTGGCCGTCCAGCATCCCTGAGGAATAGCCATAATTGTATATAATATAATATAATAATGTCATTAATTAGTTCCTCCGAGGAATGTAGTTTCTTCAGGACGTGCTACTCGACTATGGACACTACACATTCACTGTAGAAGTCCTCAGATAACTCCCTGCTCTCCACACGCCACACACTCCACAGGAATTTAAATCCTGGCTCCTGCATTCCAACAGTGATTAGCTTTCCCATGAATAGACATTTGGGATTCAGCCAAATTCACAGTTCCTTAAATAATGCCCTGTTTATCTGCAGAAGCTAGAATTAGCATGGGGTATGGGAAGCATTAGAGACTGGCACATGACCCTGGCTTTAATGCTACCTCGACTCAAACACAGACAGTGAGTCAGCTGTGACTGAAACCTGCCTACTAGCATGCAATACCTCCACGAGCATGAGCTGTGATTTGGCATGGACTGGACAAGTTTCTGGATGGACGCCACATCAGCGTTCCTCTCTTTTATCAAAGACTTGCGCATGTGGTCCAGATTTGATGGATGCCTTCCCTGACGTTCTCTGTTGTTCCAGGTAGTCCAACAGTTTCCATAAGGATTGAAATGTGAAATATGTGGAGTGCATGTTGCTGTTCAGACGGAGGACAGGAAATGAAAGCATAATAAAAGTCCTCCTGTTTGTGTTTTGTGTTACTACACGCAGCCAGGCACAGAGAGTACCAGTGAAGATGGCTAATGTGGTTGTGAATTTGCTCCCAAAGCTTTTAGTAGATGCTTATTCAGAGAAAACTAGACTAAACTGGATCTTTTGTTTATAGGGCCATTTCATGGAAAACCATATTTCACTGGAGTCATATGTAAACACTGTTAAAGTTTCAACTTGTATTATTCCATCTCCAGGTCAAAACTAAGCTGCAGCCTGATATGGTTTCATTGTTTCCATGATCTCTCAGGAACCAACCCGCTTACACTTATCCACCTAGCCAGCTATCCGGGAAAGTTCCCAGAACCTTGACTAAAGTTCCAGATAAGTTTTAAAGAGATGATGATTCTTCAGATGAAGTTTCTGTAATGTAATAAAGACAGACCGTTCTAACTGTAGTGCTCAGAGGATGTTTGGAGGATGTTGTCAGGGCCGCAGATACATAGTTACTAAAGAAGAACATTCTCAGTGCAACATTCATAAAACGTTTTATGGAGGAAACCAGAGATGACAGAATGGTTTAGAGAATATTCTCCAGCTTAGAAAGAATAATCTGGGAACCAGAGGGAAACCTCCCAAAGCAAACACTGATGGAGCATCGCACCGCATATCCTCAGAACGGTTTTAGAATTAGTTTCTAGCTGGGCATTGGGTGTTTAGCGTACGGCGGTTAAGGGCTATTCAGGGACATCCGTTAGCCTGTTTTTAAGAGTGCAGCTTTCATTTCTTCTCAGTGAATAGGTTTTCAGACAGGAGGTTATGGCCTTCTGAAGGAAACAGCGTTAATTTATCTGACCTTGTCCCGAGTCCAGACGCAACATGAGTAATAACATTCAGACTTTCCCACAATGATTCATGCCCTCAAACACCTGCTCTCAAGGCTTTGGCTGGAAATGAGGGCTTCTGTACTGCTGCAGTGAAGTCAAATTAATCACCTATAACTTTTATTACTATTATTATTATTATTAATATTATTAATATTGGATTATTATTATTATTATTATTATTATTGTTGTTGTTATTATTATTATTATTGTTATTATTATTATTATTTGTTTATTATTATTATTGTTGTTGTTGTTGTTGTTGTTATTACTATTAGTATAATTATTATTATTTGTTTATTATTATTTTATTATTATTTGTTTATTATTATTATGTGCTTATTATCTGCTTATTATTATCGTTATTATTAATAATAATAATAGTTTATTATCATTATTATTAATAATAATGATAATGATATTATTTTATTATTATTATTATTATTATTATTATGTGCTTATTATCTGATTATTATTATTATTATTATTAATAATAATAATAATAATAATAGTTTATTATCATTATTATTAATAATAATGATAATGATATTATTTTATTATTATTATTATTATTATTATTATTATTATTATTATTATTATTATTATTATTATTATTATTATACTAGTTGTGGTTTTAATCTGAACCATTTTAATGATGGAATATATGAAAAGGAACACACACATCATAAATTCTTTATGAACTAAGGGGAGCCTGTTACAGATTGGTATAAGTAGGTAACGATATGATGATTTTACAGTAACAGAGCATATTTAATCATTAATTAAATCTCAGTTTCCTGGTTTTTACTAAATAATAAATCAGAAATCGTATTGAGTGTTAACAAGGCCGTTATGAAATGGTAAAATAATGGTAACATGTGCCTGATTATTTTATATTTCTTTATATGTAATGCAGAGATGGTCATTGTTTCATCTATTCCTGGGTAACAGGGGTTGTCTATAGGTGGGCCTACATGTGAAGCACAAGACCATTTTAAACCGATGTTATGAGCTGATGGGAGGTGTAGTAAGTCAAATATGTAAATATGTAAGTTTGCATTTTATGGCTTTAATACTCTAATATTTAGCTTCACACTGATAATTGTAATAATTAAAAAAATATTAATAATTAAAAAAAATAATATTTAGGTCACACTGTGTCTGACCGTGTAAATATTAAACAGAAATCAAACAGAAACAAGTGAATTAGTCACTTACAGCCCTGATACCATGTAATTATAGCAGAAGCACTTCACTGATTCTGGGGTTAATAACTCATTATAACATTTTATATTATATACATGTACTCATTATTATTATTATTCTCTATTATTGTTCATTAGGAATAATAAAATAAGCAAGTCATTTTATATTATATTATCATTTTATTGCTAAATACTGATACAATGTCTATCTGTTTATTTATTAATAACTAGAAGATGTGCATATTATATTTGGGAAAGTAAAACTTACTATCATTGTGTTTCTTTTACATTGCTGCCTTGTCAACACTACAACTGCTCACTCATTATAGATAAAGAACTAGATAAACAGTTGCTACATTAAATAAGCAGGTCATTTTTAGGTAAGTACAATGTGTTCCCATTATTTTACCATTTCATAACGGCCTTGTTAACACTCACTACAATTTCTGATTTATTATTTTGTAACAACCAGAAAACTAACATTTAATTAATGATTAAATTCGCTTTATTACCGTAAAATGACCATATCATTACCTGCTTATACCGATCTGTAAAGAGCTACAGAACTGATTTACTATAAGTGACTATGAATTCTATTTTAATGCTGTATTATGTGGTCCGTGCCTTAAAGACAAACCTGGACAGACCAAACATAAGCTCTCCGGGTCCACTCTGAGATGTTCTGGGGGGTTTACATATGTGGAAACAGGTTCTTTGGTTGAGCTGACAGTAAATTAGAACCACAGTGCCTACACTGCGCTGCTGGGCAACCCGGTTTTACTGAGGAACTTACAGAGCAACATAACATTCCAATCCCTGTATTCCAAGATGACAATTCCCACATTCACAGTGCTGCAAATGGGGATGATTGTCATGATGAAAATTCATGAGCATTCACACATCCGGACTGGCCCACGCAATCCCCAGATTTAAATCATCCTGAAAATGATGCGCAACAGAGGATGCACTTCCTGTGTCAGCTGAGTTCAACTTGAACCTGTCCCAGGAGCTGATGGGACAGTTCTACACTGCCACCGTAGAATCTGTTATCACCTCGTTCAATCACTGTGTGAACATGACGCTCACAGACTGCAGCACATCATCAGGTCTGCAGGGAAGACCACAGGAGTCAAACTACCCACTCTGCACAGTTCCAGAACCAGGAAGGAGAAGATCATCAGTGATTCATCACATCGCCTGTTCCAGCGGCTGGTTCCAGGCCGTCGCTTTAGCCACATGAGGATCGAGACAACCAGGCTACAGAGAAGCTTCCTCCCACATGCCATCTCACTCATGAACAGCTGAACACTACACTGCACGTTACACTCCACGTTCAGACACGTTTCTCACGTCCTGTTCTGCTGTACTCCACTTTTCATTTATTTATCTGTTTTAGTCACAGTATTACACATCACTCCATCCTCTGTACCGACTGTCTCAGACTGGTGCTCCATCCTGTGTACTGACCGTCTCAGACTGGTGCTCCATCCTCTGTACTGACTGTCTCAGACTGGTGCTCCATCCTCTGTACCGACTGTCTTGGACTGGTGCTCCATCCTCTGTACCGACTGTCTTGGACTGTTGTTCCATCCTCTGTACTGACTGTCTCAGACTGTTGTTCCATCCTCTGTACCGACTGTCTCGGACTGGTGCTCCATCCTCTGTACTGACTGTCTCAGACTGGTGCTCCATCCTCTGTACCGACTGTCTTGGACTGGTGCTCCATCCTCTGTACCGACTGTCTTGGACTGGTGCTCCATCCTCTGTACCGACTGTCTCAGACTGATGCTCCATCCTCTGTACCGACTGTCTCAGACTGGTGCTCCATCCTTTGTACCGACTGTCTCAGACTGGTGCTCCATCCTCTGTACTGACTGTCTCAGACTGGTGCTCCATCCTCTGTACTGACTGTCTCAGACAGGTACTCCATCCTCTGTACTGACTATCTCAGACTGGTGCTCCATGCTCTGTACTGACCGTCTCAGACTGGTGCTCCATCCTCTGTACCGACTGTCTCGGACTGATGCTCCATCCTCTGTACCGACTGTCTCAGACTGGTGCTCCATCCTCTGTAATGACTGTCTCAGACAGGTGCTCCATCCTCTGTACCGACTATCTCCGACTGGTGCTCCATCCTGTGTACTGACTGTCTCAGACTGGTGCTATATCCTCTGTAATGACTGTCTCAGACTGGTGCTCCATCCTCTGTACCGACTATCTCCGACTGGTGCTCCATCCTCTGTACTGACTGTCTCAGACAGGTGCTCCATCCTCTGTACTGACTGTCTCAGACTGGTGCTCCATCCTCTGTACAGACTGTCTCAGACTGATGCTCCATCCTCTGTACAGACTGTCTCAGACTGGTGCTCCATCCTCTGTACTGACTGTCTCAGACTGGTTTTCCATCCTCTGTACCGACCGTCTCAGACTGGTGCTCCATCCTCTGTACCGACTATCTCCGACTGGTGCTCCATCCTCTGTACTGACTGTCTCAGACTGGTGCTCCATCCTCTGTACTGACTGTCTCAGACTGGTGCTCCATCCTCTGTACCGACTATCTCCGACTGGTGCTCCATCCTCTGTACTGACTGTCTCAGACAGGTGCTCCATCCTCTGTACTGACTGTCTCAGACTGGTGCTCCATCCTCTGTACAGACTGTCTCAGACAGGTGCTCCGTCCTCTGTACTGACTGTCTCAGACTGGTGCTCCGTCCTCTGTACTGACTGTCTCGAACTGTTGCTCCGTCCTCTGTACCGACTATCTCAGATTGGTGCTCCATCCTCTGTACTGACTGTCTCAGACTGGTGCTCCATCCTCTGTACCGACTGTCTCGAACTGTTGCTCCGTCCTCTGTACCGACTATCTCAGATTGGTGCTCCATCCTCTGTACTGCCTGTCTCAGACTGGTGCTCCATCCCCTGTACCGACTGTCTCAGCCTGGTGCTCCATCCTCTGTACCGACTGTCTTAGACTGGTGCTCCATCCTCTGTACCGACTGTCTTAGACTGGTGCGCCATCCTCTGTACCGACTGTCTCGGACTGGTGTTTCTTCTTGTACTGCACTTTATAATTCTTAATCTGTCTCTACATCCAGACTGCTGTACTCAGCACTGTAATGTACATTTAGAAATTTACATAATGTAAGGTTTAGAGGTTTTGTAGTGTGTGTGTGTGTGTGTGTGAGTGCGGTAGGATGGGTGTGTGTAGTGTGTGTGATGTTGTTACTCTCTGTGCACTGTGAGCTTATGTAACCAAAAACAAATTCCATGTATGTGTGAACATACTTGGCAAATAAAGCTTCAACCCAACAACCCCTTCCAGACTCATTAAGAAGCTGAACACACTGGGAATAAGCAACACATTGTGCAGCTAGATCCTGGACTTTCTCACCTGCAGACCACAGTGTGTTAGGATGGTTGAACACACCTCACCCTCCCTCACAGTCAGCACAGGATGTCCCCAAGGCATTGTTCCTTCCCCATTGTTGTGCACTCTGTACACCCACGACTCCATCGCAACCCACAGTTCCAACACCATCATCAAGTTTGCAGATGACAACATAATCGGCAACATCACCAAAGACGACGAGGGCCCATACAGAGAGGAGGCCAAGCTCCTCACAGAGTAGTGTGCCACCAACAACCTCTCCCTCAATGTCAGCAAAACCAAAGAGCTGATCATTGACTTCAGGAAAGGGGGAAGAACGCACACACCACTGAACACTTGAGGCACGTTGGTGGAAAAAGTGAGCAGCTTCAAGTTCCTTGGGGTCCACCTAGCCAGGGATCTTACTTGGGCGTTTAACACGTCACACATTGTCAGAAAGGCCCAACAACGCCTCCACTTTCTACAAAAGGATAAGGA
>JAMWET010005188.1:115000-231409 GCA_024036415.1 Prochilodus magdalenae | reverse complement strand
ACTGAACGTGTTTGGAGTTATTTGGATGGCGAGAAGAAGGTGTTTAAGGTGGTAGTAACTTCAGGCTCCTGCAGGTGGATCTGCAGGTGTATGGAAGCATACGGTCATGCGGGTCTACCAGCAGGGGCTAAAATCCCAGTCTCTCCTAGGAATTCCACCAAATCTGGCCCAACTGACCAATTCCGACCAGGCTGAACACTGATGTGGCCTATTTCCAGAAACTTGTCCTGTACATGCCAGCCGTTTTTGGTGCTCGTGGAGGTATTACAGGGTATTAGGTACATTTCAGTCACAGGGAACTCATTTTGTGTCTGGTGAGCTTATGTATAGCCTTATGCTAGCTTGTTTGCTAACACAACAGCTACTTAGATTATTCTACCTTCAGCTAATGTTCAGCTGCAGCCACATGTCTGATAATTAATAATATACTGGCTACATTAAAAAATCAACATTGGTGGTTCCACAACTAATGAAATATGAAATTACCTCAAACTATTTCCTGACGATGTCACGAATGAAATCAATGGAGAACGAAAGGCTCTGCAACAAGCAGCTTCAAAAATCCAGCTTTTAAAAAAAAAAGTGACAAACAACATTTAGCTAACACTCTTATCCAGAGCAACTTACAAGGTTAATCATATTACAGGGCGCCCAGTATAGTGTTAGGAGTGTTGCCCAAGGGCTCTTATTGATGTAGCACAGCATAGTCACACAGACCAGGAATCGAACCCCAGGCTCCCACATATGGCGATGGCTTTCTGGAGGGGAGTGGCGTTAACCGCTGAACTACACCAACCACGACCATGCAGTGTCCTTTTCAACAAGCACTGGATCAATTTGTTAGTCCTCAGGAAACCAGAGAAACAGAGCCTGGAATGACCAAGCCCCTTACCTGTTGACCTCCTTGAGGTGTCCAGGTGTCCATCATGTGATCAGCGACTAGTCAACATCAAGCTTAAAGCATCACCACTGTCAAGTCTATATAACTCACCTCACATAGGCACAACGCATTGTGGATCACTGGAACTGCATTCTCTGAAATGATGGAGCTCCATCCAGTACCTCTGGGAATTATATGGAGTGGTCCGGAACTGAACATCCAACATCAGTACCTAACCACACTAATGCTGTTGTGAAGGCTGAATGCAATCAGATCCTCACACAACCACACAATGTTTCAACATCTAGTGTAACACCTACTGCAGCACACTCTCTATCAATACCCTGAACTGCTGGGTGAGCAGATGTCCAATGAGAATTGAGAACATGATGGAGAAGAAGGCTAACCAGCAGTGCAGTAGAGAGCGGGATCAGTTGTGCTCTCCTTGGCCAGGAATGACTGCGGGATCGTTGAGACTCTATTCCCCGCAATAAGCCTCGACCCTCCGAACCAGCTGCAGCTCTCGGGAGGCGGCAGAGTGAAGTTTTACGTAGACCTGCTCTCTATAAAGACCGCTCTTTAATCGAAGGTCACTCAAAGCATGTGACGGCAGCAAAGGTGTTACAATGAGGAAGTCATAGACTCCTGCACAGTTAACCAACAGTGAATTACAGCGACTGGTTAATAGCAGTTTCTCCAGTAGGCTCTACTGCTGCTTGTTTACAGTGCTGACACTGGAAATCACAATTACAGCATGTTGAACATATGTGTATATGGCCAATTCTACCCAATTAGCTCTCTCACGTTAAATATACCTACTTAAATACAGTGATGTATTTGGGTCTCATATATGTATATGCAATATGTTCTGATCTATATTTAAACATAAGGCATTATTGGATATAGTAGCAAATAGTACCAACAGCTGCACCCAGAAGGAAGTGTGGGAATGTAGTGCTGTTGGGAAGGAAGATAAAGGTAACCAGGGACAATGTGTGATCATAAATTTAGACTGACATGATTAATATCTATTGAGATACACATACAGAAATAGTGTCTCAGTTTGGCATCAGGCCGCCAAGTTTGCTAACCCAACATGCCAGACATCTCAGCATGGAGCTGTAGAGGTTCCTGTTCGTGTCCTGTGATAATCCATCCCATGCAGCTTGAATATTCTCACACACTTCCTGCTGATTCTATGGTAGGGGTACTTGGATTCGAGCCACTGCTAGTAGACCTGTATGACCGTACACTTCCCTACACCTGCAGATTCAGCTACTTCCTCCACACTATGGTCTTTGGCACGCCCAAATGCAGTCACTCCTTTTAGCCACTCATTAACATCTGCTTTGGAGCCATTTCCCACACCTGGAACGAGACATTCACTGCACTGTAGCACCTCTTCCCAATCTATGGACCCGTCGCTCACACCCCACAGGTATTTATAGCCCCATCTTCCTTGTGTAACAGCATCTGCAGGAACATAAGGTACTACCACCTTAAACACATGGTGACTAAAAGTTTGTCTGGGAAGCTTAATCTTCTGTGCTGAATTGCATTGTGTTGAATTCTGTTTAGCCCGAAGGCAGAGCCTTATTTTAGCCACACCCCTGCATTTTAGAGCAGGAAGTGAATTACATCCGCTCATAGCCACATAGAAACAACTTATCCCATCATTATACTGAGATTGAAAAGCTGTGTGCTGGCAAAGTCGACACAATGGCGTGTCTGCAGGCACTCCTCTCACCCTTGATCTCCTGGACTCCTCTTCCCAAAATGCACCACCTGGTGACATCATTATCACATGTCCTGTTTTCCCCATTATCATCACCCCTTGAATTCTAACCACACACACACCTGTCACTAATCAGTCCGTTTGTCTATATACCTCTTTGGGCATTTTGGACTGTTTCGACTCTCTGGTTTTGACTCTTCTTGTTTTCCCCCTTTGGTGTTCATGCTGGTTGGTTTGTTTGCTCGGTTTTGACTCTGCCTGTTTCCAGGCTCTGCGCCTGTCTAGCCCTCTTGTTATGCCCACCCTGATCTTGTAGCTGTTGTGTTTGACTCCCAACCTGTTCAATAAACATGGCTTTGCTTTTAGCTCGCACGCGTCTGTTTGTTAATCATCACGCATGTTGTTTTCTTTGTGTTCCTCAGGCTCATCTACCCAACTTCACTGGAGGTAATAAAACAATAGAACAGCCATTAAGATAGTATTGGGAATTACTCTGAGGGAAATTGAAGCGGACAAGGTTTAAACGGGTGTCGGAGTGTGTGGTTAGAGACTGGCTGTCCAAGGCTACACAAAGCAGCTAATTTCTGTGGTCTCCAGAATGGACCATTCATTACACCAATCAGCTCCACACTGTACGTTTACTGCAGTAGTTTATAGTGTGGACATGGATTAAGCCTAAATCACACTGGCCGGTGTGGCCATAGGTTTAGTCAGTGACACATTGCCATTGGCTGACGTATATTAATTCAGATCTTGAAAATCCAGTCCACAGGATCCGCAGCCAGTCCACATCTTTGTTCTAGCCCATAGGGTTGCTTAGCACAGATGTTTTAGGAACTGGAAAAATGTGGAGTGACTGGAGGTCCCTGGGCATTCCTTGGCCTTCAATCACATGCGATTGAGTTCATGCTAAATAATTCGCGTGACTCACTATAGATTCTGCTGGAGATGGAGTTGCAACCATGTTCCTGGTGGAATGTACTGGTCAGTTTATCTCTCTATCTATCTATCTATCTATCTATCTATCTATCTATCTATCTATCTATCTATCTATCTATCTATCAATCTATCTATCTATCTATCTATCTATCATCATGCTTTCAAATCTAATACCAGCTGAAGACAAAGGCTTCAACACAAAACCACAAGGACCCAAAGTCAGCACTGATGCTGCCTTGAGTTGGCCAGCGCTGATGAAGTTCATTAGCGAGGGAAGCTATTTTTAATCACCTCTCTTGGTGAGATGTCCCCAGACTGGTGAACTCCTCGCTTTGTGCCGTGTGCATGTCTCAACAATCCTCCAGCCCCCAACCAGAACACACAACTGTGTCAGCTTCACTCGCATCACTTCGCTCCACGTGACACACACACAAGGCCATGTTGGTACAGAACACGAGGCACACACCCCCACATCGAGCGACTTCTGATGGAGAATCAGTACTGGTGGAATAATTAAATCCAAGAAAGGAGCACAGGATGATTCTGTACCGGCCAAATATGCAACTTGAGTTTTGGGAACTCCTGATTTATACTTCTCCTGATGCATCTGGGTTTTCTTTAATTTAGTCTCCATTCAGTCTCCCAAAACATGAATAACTTGGACTTAATGGCTGATTTGACTGGGAAATTAAGGGCAATGAAGAGTAGATTGATTTTGCACACAGGGGTTTATTAATAATAGATTGGACTAATCTGAATGAATGGAGGTCTATGGTCCAAACCAAAGACTGGCCGCAATCGTTATTCCATGTACATGATAGCATTTTCCTGCTTTACAGGAGGAATAAACTACTTTAATGTAAGTCAATGGAATTGGACAGTTTACGCACAGTCTCAAAGGCAATGGCCAAAAATACTGAGGTACAACAAAAACAGTGACGTGAGTCTTGAATCCCATTTAGTGCCTTCCCCTTTCCCAACAGCAGCTACAACCTCATTAGGAAATCCCAGCAAGTAGCAGCTTTCACTTCTACATGCTGACTACATGTGTTTAAATTCGTCAGAGTCAGCATTAAACCAACACTGCAGGCCAAAGTACATGGTACCCACCTGATCTAATACTGGTGTTGGCACTTGCACAGCACTAATGAGTTTCCCGGTCTTGGAAATTAAGGTTCCGAAATGATTTTGACCTTCTAGGAAAACTCATTGGTATAGCAATTCTGTAAGTGCTTCTTTAAGGACAAGAGTTTTGGTTCTGGTACCCTTCTTTTTAAGACTGCGGGTAGTGTCTTCTACAACAACCTCCAACCTATCAGTAGGACACCATTTACTATTTGGACAGCGTCCAAAACAGGGTCAAAGACTCACAGCGAATGGAACATCACAGAGCCAAATGTGCTGATTCGCTTGGACCTCTCTGAAACTCAATTGGCCGGTCTGAGCCTGATCACTGAGCATTGACTACAACCCCCGGAGAAACGACTGTATTGACCTGCTAACACAGAATTCACGTCTATGGGTGAGCCAGCGGTGCCATAGGGTGCCACTTGGGAAAGTTCTCCATGCGAGCTAATAAATCAGCTTCCAGCAGCTTTTAATAGAGTAAAATATGAGAGACATTAATAATGCATTCTGCTAATAGGAATTAATGGAGGTCTATAGTCCAAACCAGATGCTGCCCTACATCTTTATTCCGGCCGTATTTCTTTGGAAGCGTGATATTCCTCGCCTAGATGTTAGCATTAGCCTGTATAAGCATTCCCAGCCTATCTGTGGACAATGCCATTTAAGTCAAATAGCACTTTGCGAGCACAATAGGGAAAACTAGAGCCCAAAACTCAACCATAGGCACCTGTCAGTTCGCACCACAGTGTTTACTGTAGCCCTGTTGACAACAAACACATGGTAACAACCACGTAAACGCCCCGTCTCGTGCTCAAACCTCGCCACGATAACCATATTACATCCCTGCGCAATATAGATTATAATTGGCACGAGCGTTCTCGGCGAATACGGGGGCCCAAGAACCGGCGCTTACCTCCAGAGCTGTCCGAGTTGCAGGATGTGGATGATGGACTGCATCAGCCAGATGCAGAAGGAGCAGGACGCCGAGCGTTTCTGGTTAGTCCGCGCCGCGTTGGTGGTGCTGCTGCTGCTGTTGCTGCTGCTGTTGGTGGCGGTATTGGTGTTGCTTTTGCTGGCCGTGCTGGCTTGCCTCTGAGGCGTGGACGGGTGGGCTGCTCCTACGTCGCCGTGCGAAGCCGAGCAGCTCAGGAGCTTGCCGTCCATGTGCGAACAGCCCGAGGAAGAGGAGGAGCCCTCCGCGGTGCTGAAGTCGTGCACGAACCATCTGAAACTGAAGACCTGCACGGAAAACGAGCCGAGCACCACGAAAAACAGCGTCAGGCCGAACCACCAGTATTCTCGGCGCAGGTAGTAGTCGACGGACAGCCACACGTCCGTGCCCACGTCGGCGAAATACACGGCCACTGCGGCTAGAATCCACAAGCAGTCCCAGATCGTGTAGCGCTGCCGCTCCCTGCCCAGGCGCAGGCACGTCGAGTTGGAGCCGCCGCAGCAGCGCGAGCCCCCGTTGACGTTGAAGTCCGCCTCCCCGGCGCCCGAGTCCGGCTGCGAGCCTGGCGCGAGCCCCTGCACGGAGCCGGAGTGGTCCGAGTTCTGCAGAGGCGTGAACGCCACGTCGCTTTTCTTCATTTTCAACACCCCGTCGGATTTAGCAGCCATTGCGGCATCAACAACAGCGGCAGCAGCATCAACAGCGGCAGCGGGTCCCCCTACTGCTGCTTCAGCTTCTCCTTCTTCTTCTTTCCTTCGTCTTCCTTTTCTCTCTCCTCTTTCTCTCCTCCTCCTCCTCTTCCTCGCTTCAGCTTCTGTCTTCCAGGCGGTGGAGGAGAGAAGACGGTGGGCTGGGCAACCTCCTGCTCCTCTTCTTCTCCTTCCGCCTCAGCTACAGCGCCGCCTGCACGGCACAAAGCAACACTTCCTTTTGGTAGCGGGTACGAACCATATGCTCTCCCGTGGCTCATGCTTAAAACCATGACATCATTGCTTTGCAACTCGTCCCCACGCCTCTCTCCATCATGGTGCTTCGTCTGTGCTCGCCGCGCGCGCGCCCCAGAAGCCACGGATTGCGCGAGCGTCAAACGTCAAAACGCAGCTTAGCAACCTAGCTTAGTGTTTTCTCACCATTGTGCCCGAGCTAAACGAAGACCGTGTTCAAAGGAGGGGGGGTTCGTTGGGCTTTGGTGAGCTAATGTCGAGTTTAATTGCAAGTGCATTTTATGCTGGCGAGCCAAAGTTGTTCTGACGCTGGGGCGTCGTTAAAGCTGTTGTTTGTTTCGGCGCACAGGGACTTTTAAGCGTTTCTGCAGTTAGCCTAGGCAGAGTTAGCCTACCTTGTGGACACGAGCATTGGTGAACCCTTTAGGGTGAGGTTTCAGCTTCCCCTCGAAGCTCTGACGAATACTCGGATATTGTCCCTCATAAATCGATTAGTGGAATGTTCTCCGCTGTTCCACGTTAATGGAAAGCAGGTTCCGCGCCACGGACAGTTCCCTCCGCGTACATATATCGAGATGGGCTGGTTTCAGCACCACGGTCAGCTCCCCCGGCTAACATACATACAGCCGGGCTGATTCCAGCCCCACGGACAGCTCCCAAACTAAGATACATGCAGCTGGGCTGGTTTCAGCACCACGGACAGCTCCCCTCCCCACTGTCCACCAACGTGAGCTAGCGAGCCGGGCTGCTTTCAGCACCACGTACAGGTCCCACCCGCTTAATCGAATCGGCCGGGGCTGCTTTTAGCACCACGTCCAGCCCGGGACGGACTGTTTCAGCACATCCAGCTCATCTCCCTTCAGCTCCTTCAGTATACAAAACAAACAGCACTAAGACGTTCATGTGTTCAGCACCGCCATTGTGCCGGCTGAGGCTAACTTGCGTCATTATCAAATTTATTGCCACCCTTGAGGAGCTGTACGACGCGGTCTGTTGTCGACACGCCCTCTTGCACGCGAGCACACACACACACACACACACACACACACACACACACACACACACGCACACACACACACACAGTGGGCGCTTTGTGGACGGTAGCTTTCTCTGCCAGCGTTTATTTATAAAATCATTGGTTTTGTAGGTATGACGCCTGTGTCTCCTCGCTGCAAGACATTTTAGGGTGATGGTGTCGAAGTGTTGCTCTCAGAGACCACTGTTGGGCTGCCATGGACTGACTGAGGAGTGACGAATAAGGCTTATTCGCCACTGGGTTATATGTATAGATGGTTTTAATATTTGGAATGTGCTTTAAGGGATGGTGAGTTAAGATAATGCGCGTGTGTATGTGCAGGGTAGACATACAAACAGCGTAAACCTACAGGACTAGATTGACATTATTACATAGATACTCATGGACCCCATCAGCAACCAACGCTTTTCACTTATTCCAGCTCCTACTGCTCTCAGGAGACTCACATTCAGTTCCTTAATAAGACACACCACCAAAGTTCAGCCTTGGTAGCCAGTTTAACATCTCCTGTTTAGCATCTCCTGCTTCTTCTCACCATCCAAATAACCCCAAACACATTCAGTGGTGTTAAGGTTCAAGACTCTGGGGTGGTCAGTCCATTGTTCTGAGAACACCAGCAGCTTCTTTGTTGGATGTGTGTGCATCTCCTTTTCTCATCGAGGAGCCTCCTATACAGCTACACATCCTTTCAGATCTCTGTAGCATTGAGGTGTCTTCTCACAGTGGAAGAAGGATGGACAGAAACACCTGTGGATGTTCTCAGATCTGAAGCAAGAGTGGAGCTTGATGTTCTCTCTCTCAGAGATGAGAGCTTAAGTGCTGTGTATCTTATTGGGGACAGTTTTGGTGGTCTACCCAGGTGGTTGTTAGGAGTTTTATTTTCCGTGGCCATTTTTAGCTACTCCCATCCAAATGAATGGACATTCTAGTAGTTCACACCTTCTATACTATGGTCTCAGTACTATGCGACAGATCTACAGTGTGCTAATTTGACCACTTAGCTATTGTTTTTACATCTCCTGGTTGCTGTTGTAAAGTTTCATTATATTCAGAGAAATGCTAGGACTATTAAAGATGGGTCCTTGGGGGCCATGCTTCCAGACTCCTGAGTACAGGTCTGACCCCCACCAATAAACCTACAGTGAAACTCCTGTAGCTTTTTTAACTTTTTGTCATTTACCAGTTTCCTTCCATATGTAGGTGGATTGTCTTATACTATGTGTACTGAATGACCAGGAAGTCTTCTCTGATAGAAGTATACAGTATTCACAATTATACGCATAACCTTGAACCGCTCTGGCCAAATTACTGTTTATTGAGTTTATTGATTTGATGAGAAAATCAGACAGTAATTATGATGTGTACAAAAGCTATGGATCTTTTCATGTTGATGTTTGTTACTATATGTTACAGGTGCCACAGAAAGCATTTGTAAAGTACTTTAAATGATTCTCTGTTCTCTGATCTTGTCCTAGAATGAAACGAGCTCTTCTGAAATGAAACGACCTGATAAGCTCTGCTCTGACTGGCTGACTTACAGTGAGATGCAACCAGTGTTGAGCACATAGAATAAACATGTGGAAATACACTAAATAAAATTGAGCCTCTGAGTAAAAAAGCTGCGGCCTCATACTATTTAGTTAGCTATGCTAGCTACTTGGAGCTAATGCTAGTAGCTAACGTTACCTATACTAGCTGCTGGCTTTCCATCTGGACATCCACACAGATTAAAGTTTCTCATTATGGGCCGCTCAGTTTAAGATGATGTGCATCAACCTGCAAACACGGATACAATCACACACCATGTGTATATATATATACATATACATATACATATATATATATATATATATATACACATATACATATGTACATGTACAATTTAGACAAATGTCCTCATGACATTGCATTAAATAATTAGTGTGTGTGTGAGAGAGAAAGAGATAGCACAGTGTACAGTCCACAATCTCCACAGTACTTTGCTGGCTCTTCTCCTCAGGCTGTCATTTCTGTGCCACCTGGTCAAGCTTTGGAGATGACACCATCTGTCATCATCAGCTGTGTCAGACCTTGGCAGTGTGGCATGACTCGTGGGCCGAGCTTTACTGCATCCATTTCAGGCCTTGTTGGTGTGAGCGCACAAGTACACACACACAGACACGTACACACACACACACATAGACACAGAGACACGTGCACACACACACACGCACACATTGTATAATTTAAAAATAAAAATATAATATAAAAGTGTCTGTATGTAACAGAAATGTCCCAAAAACCTTAACACATATGTATATATACATATATAATAAGTTATTATTGAATTCAGTTGTCTCAGCAACACCCACTGCTAATAAAATCATGCACATAGTCATGCAGCCTCCGTATATCCACACTGGCAACACAAAGTGTCATACTGCAGGGCTTGGTAACCTCAAATGTGGCACCATCGTTGTATGTCACCTTTGCCACAGACAACTGTAATTGCTATTACTACGAAAGGGAATTACTGGCCTCAACAGCCCACTCCACTCCACCCCCCTCCTCCTCCTGATAGCCTCCCCCACTTGTCCCACTTCATCACCTCCCCCACCAGTCCTCCTCTAACAGTGAATTTCTCCGCTGACCAGCAACACAGAGACTCCACTGAATAAGGCTAATATGGGGTCCCCCCCCAGGGTGCACCCAACTTTGTGGAGTCCTGCAGCATGTCTTCAACATGAGCCTGTGTCTCCAGAGGGTCCCTGTATATCCACAAAGACTGTGCATCAAGGACTACAGGCCAGTGGCAAACGTCTCATATGAAGACTGGAGAGACTCGGGAACAGCTCCGGCCCATGGTCCAGTTCTAGAACCCAACCTCGTCTGGGAGTTGAGGATGCCATCATCTACCTGCTGAACCGAGTCTAAACGGCATAAGCCAGCCGCACTGTGAGGGTCATGTTTTTTGACTTCACCAGTGCATTGCACCATTCAGACAACTGAACGTGAATTGCCCCCCTCGTGTCCTGGATTGTTGACTACCTGACTAGACCACAGTATGTACGCCTGCAGCGTGTGTCAAGGTAAGCAACACTGGAGAGCCCCGCAGGGAACTCCTAGGACTTCAACAACTGCTCAGAGACCACCATCTTCAAAGTTTTCTGATGACTCTGCAGGAGTGGGATGTATCAGCAGGGGTGATGAGGATGAGTACAGGGCCAACGTGAACAAACTCATTGCAGCTCAACGTGACAAAGACAAAGGAGCTGGTGGTGGACCTGAGGAGGGACCAGGTGACCCCCTATTTCCATCAAGTCAGTGTGGAATGCCTACCCTGGTGTTCACATCAAGCCTGGACTGAAAGAACACTGACGCCCTCTAAGGAAGGGCCAAAGTCGTCTCTATTTTCATCCTTCAACATCTGCAGGACTATGCTAAATCTTCTAAGTCTGTGCGAGTGCCATGTTGCATGCTGGGGCAGCAGGCTCTGATGGAAAGCCAGTGGATGTAGATGGACTCCTGATGGCCAGAGGAGGACGCTGTCTAAGCTGCAGACCATCATGGATAACAATCCTCTCTATCACACAGTGTGAGGCACAGGAGCACATTCAGTGCAAGACTCATGCCAAAATGCACTACCGAACGTCAAGGAGGTCATTCCTACCTGTGGCCATCAGACTTTATAACTCCTGAGACTCTGGTATAACAGTTAAACAATAATTTAATTATGTGTGCGACAACTCAATGTATTTTTCTGACTTCTGAACACTTACTGCTGCTAACAGTATATCTGTACTTATTATTATAGCCACAGCCACTTTACTTTTATGTATTATAAGACTTTTATGTAATTTCTCTGGTTTGCTCACTGTAAAAACTGCAATTTCCCCCTGGGATTAATAAAGTATTTCTGATTCTGATTCTGATTCTGAAGCATCTAGGAGCAACAACTGCTCATCCACAAAGTAGGAGACCATGCAAACTCATATCTGGGGGTCTGCTGAGTGAAATGCCTACCCTGTGGTACATCAAGCCTCTGAAAAAAACATCAGCACAAAAACTGTGCCTTGGGAGCCTCATAAAATAGATCTCCATGGCCAAGCAGCTGCACACATGTGCAATGGTGGGCAATGACTGGCATGGTGTAACCACTGGACTCTGGAGCAGTGGAAATGTGTTCTGTGGAGTGATGATGAATCCTGCCTCACTATCTGGCAGTCTGATGAAGGAACCCAGGTTTGGAGGATGAATCCAAGAGAACCCTCCCTACCAGAATGCATAGTGCCAATGTTTGATGAAAGGGGGATAAAGAACTGGGACTGTGGGAGTGTTTAAACACCTCAGTGCCACGGCTGGACCTAGAATACTCCACCAACCACAACTATCCAGCCAACAGTGTCCTGTGGGCAGCATCCCATGTCCACTGATGAAGGACTACAGGATGACCAACACTGCATTGTGAAGCAGCAGATGAGCTATCGTCTCTGACTGTACATCTACAAGATGGACCAGCAAGGTAGGGGTGTCTAATAGAGTGGACAGTGAGTGGACACAGTGTTTAAACACTCCAGCAGCACTGCTGTGTCTGATCCACTCATACCAGCTCAACACACACTAACACATCACCACCATGTCAGTGTCACTGCAGTGCTGAGAATGATTCACCACCCACATGATACCTGCTCTGTGGTGGTCCTGTAGGGGTCCTGCCCATTGAAGAACAGGGTAATACAGTATACAGAGAAACAGATGGACTACAGTCTGTAACTGTAGAACTACAGAGTGCTCCTATATGGTCAGCGGAGCTGGTATAATAAATGATATATATCATTATATATATATACCTAACCCTTTTACCCCGGTAACCAAAACAAATACTTTACCCTTTAACTTTATTCAGTTATTTACTTTAGTTTTGTTCTTCTCAAAGTCAGGAGCATTTTGCAGGTTTATCATCATCATCATCATTTTATTTATGCTGCCCTTTCCAGGCTCAAGGACTCTTTGCAAGCCCATAGAACATAGAACACATTTAACAACACAGCAAGCCATGAAAGGCTAGAAAGTCAACAGGATTCACAACAGCCCACTTGCTAGAAACGGAGGACACATATGAGGCTGCACAATTACATGAATACATGATTAAACATATACCGAGGAAGAGGAGGAGTGATGGGAATGTCTCATATTTAGGTACCTATGTGTATTATAGTTATTAATGTATCTATATGTAATGTACACTCACTTTATCAGGAAAACCTTGAATCTACATTTACTGTCTATTGTATCAGCTCCACTGACCATATAGGACACTCTGTAGTTCTACAGGTACAGACTGTAGTCTATCTGTTTCTTTGTATACTCTATAACCCTGTTCTTCAATGCTCAGGACCCCCACAGGACCACCACAGAGCAGGTATTATGTGGGTGGTGGATCATTCTCAGCACTGCCGTGACACTGATGTGGTGGTGGTGTGTTAGTGTGTGTTGTGCTGGTACAGGTGGATACAGCAGTGCTGCTGGAGTTTGCCGTGCAGGAGAAACCTGAGACCAATTTTTTTTATGGTTCCGCACGGTAGCTAAGAATCTGCATGTACTTACCCATAAGGTGGCTATTTATTTTGATCAAATCACCAACTCACTTTGTAGAAATGCAGCCCAAACCAGCAGGGAACCTCCAGCATGCGTCACTTTGAAACACTGAACCATGCGTTAGTCTCCAGCCCTTCGGCAAACAAACTGCTTTCTGCTGGAGCCAAAACGTTTGAATCTTGGCTCATCAGTCCAGAGCACATGCTGCTATTGTTCTGCCCCCCAGTCCTCATGTTTGTAAGTAGGTGAATATTGGCTTGGCTATTATAAAGTCTTCAACTTGCCTTTATAATCACTCACTCCTCTATGTCTAATCCACAGACGTACTGACTCTCACACCTTTATCTGTCTAATCCACAGACGTACCGACCCTCACACCTTTATCTGTCTAATCCACAGACGTACCGACCCTCACATCTTTATCTGTCTAATCCACAGACGTACCGACCCTCACATCTTTATCTGTCTAATCCACAGCCATACTCACCCTTACTACTCTATGTTTCTCCTATCCACACAGCACGTCACTGACGTCGTAATCCACAGCATCTCACTCCTCTATGTGTCTAATCCATCACTCCTCATACTGACCCTCACCCTTACTCCTCTATGTGTCTAATCCACAGCCGTACTGACCCTCACTCCTCTATGTGTCTAATCCACAGCCGTACTGACCCTCACTCCTCTATGTTTCTAATCCACAGCCATACTGACCCTCACTCCTCTATGTTTCTAATCCACAGCCGTACTGACCCTCGCTCCTCTATGTTTCTAATCCACAGCCGTACTGACCCTCGCTCCTCTATGTTTCTAATCCACAGCCGTACTGACCCTCACTCCTCTATGTTTCTAATCCACAGCCGTACTGGTCCTCAAATCTCTATGTGCCAAACCCACAGTCGTACTGATCCTCACTTCTCTATGTGCCTATTCCAGAGTCATACTCACCCTCATTCCTCTATGTGTCTAATCCACAGCTGCACAGACCCTCATTCCTTTATGTGTCTAATCCACAGCCGTACTGACCCTCATTCCTCTATGTGTCTAATCCACAGCCACACTCACCCTCATTCCTCTATGTGTCTAATCCACAGCCATACTGACCATCACTCCTCTGTTTCTCCTTGGTCTACTGCATTGGACAGCGATGGCGATTTATACATAGAAGGAATTTTATGTCCCACTGTAGAAAATATTCTAGTTTTTTTGCAGGTTTTAATTTGTACAAAGTCAAAACCTCCACCTCGCCGTGTACACCACAGATAAGGTAACGTGGCCTGCAGGGCTTTGTGTAAAATATTTGAGCTAGATAATTACAGGGTTCAGGCTTTCGGCTCGATGCGATTTAAATTTGATTCAAATTAGCATGAATACCTCTCCACAATGCAAATCATTTGAAAATGTGTAAGAGACTATTGATGAACTTCCAAAATGATTAAGATAATACTCCTTCATTGAGAAGTTAATGGGGCATAATTACAGAGATGCAGAAAGCCTCCTTTAATTTCCCCCAGCAATTAGGCTTCGGAAACACAATTATTATCTTAATTTACTTCCATTTTGGAAAACCACAGGCGTCTGTCAAACTGCGGGCAACTGGCCATCGTATATTTTCATTTAAGAATTTCAGTTTCTCTTTTTTTAAAACTGAAATCAGTGCTAAGTGTGTTAGTTATTCAAAACAGCTTGCTGCCGGCCTCCCAGTGCAACCGCAATACAATTATAGCTCCTCTCATTGATCTGAGCACGCTCCGTCAGGGGACTGCACCCGGCCTCTAGTGCACTCTCACCCCAGCCCTACAGACAGTGATTCCTTATGGCAGACATTGTGTATGCAAACCTGTGCAGATTCTGACATGCATCATCTTCAGCTGATTATTGTTGCCATATAAAGCTGTTATATATATTTGCACCAGTTCAAAACGCCTGCTGGCCATCTACCATGTGTGAACAGTCTGTGATGTGATGTGAAATGGTCCAAAATGACTTGTATACAGAAAATCTCATTACATTAACATTTTTTACCCAGTGGCCACTTTCATTAAGTACACCCCCTCATTTCTACACTTATTGTCCACTTCATCAGCTCCACTGACCATATAGGAGCACTCTGTAGATCTACAGTTACAGACTGTAGTCCATCTGTTTCTCTGTTAATACTTTATTACCCTGTTCTTCAATAGTCAGGACCCCCACAGGACCACCACAGAGCAGGAATTATGTGGGTGGTGGATCCTTCTCAGCACTGCAAGTGGCACTGACATGGTGGTAGTGTGTTAGCCTGTGTTGTGCTGGTGTGAGTGGATTAGACACAGCAGTGCTGCTGGAGTGTTTAAACACTGTGTCCACTCACTGTCCACTCTATTAGACACTCCTACCTTGCTGCTCCACCTTGTAGATGTACAGTCAGAGATGATAGCTCATCTGCTGCTGCACAGTGCGGTGTTGGTGAACCTCTAGTCCTTCGTCAGTAGATGCTGCCCACAGAACGCTGCCCACAGGACGCTGTTGGCTAGACAGTTTTGGTTGGTGGACGATTATCAGTCCAGCAGTGACACTGGAGTCAAACAAACATAACCTAGGAACAGCATTGAAAAACACTAAGCAGTCGTCTAGGAAAAGATAGCAACAGTCTAGGAACACTTTAGTAACTACCTGGAATAACACAGCAACAGCATAGCAACAACTTGGCAATCACCTGCGATACCACAGCAGCAATGTAGCAGCACCTTAGCAGCCACCTGGGATAACATAGCAACAAGTTGCAACACCCTTAGAAACCACATGGGCTAACATGGTATCAGTCTAGCAACTTGTGAGCAATCACCTGCTATAGCACAGCAACAATGTAGCAAGACCTTAGCAACCAAATGGGATAACATAGCAACAATGTAGCACACACCTTAGTAACTACCTGGAATCACATAGCAAAAGCCTAGCAACACCCTTAGCAACCACCTGGGATAACATAGCAACAGCTTAGCAACACCCACAAAAATGTGCCTTGTGGACGTAGGACATACAGGTTTCATATGCAGCCATAATGTTCCGTGCAAGGGATGTAAGTATGAACTGGCCTCTGCTGTTTTATGAAAGCCAATACAGGATCCATATCCAAGGAGCCTCCAGCATCACCGGAACGGCGAGCCGCGGTTGCTCAGCAACAAAGCGGCATTTCTCAGGGTCTGAGCGCGGGCCTTTAGTGAGACAGGCGGCCGTTGTGACAGATACTGGAAGTGATTTTCATGCGGAAGCTTGTCAAGCAGAAAGTGGGCCAGTGGCCCTTCCTTACGTGGCAGACAGACAGCCCAGCTAAAATAGCCACAGAGTCACCGTAAAGCAGAGACGGTGACACATTAAGGCCTGTCCAACCATCCAAATACAGCCTGTCAGGAGAAGAATGCTCGCGTGAAACTTTTCCCCCAACTGGGTTAAACAACCTGGGGCTCTCTCGGGGCTGAAGATGAAGCTACATAAAAAATGGATGATCCAGCAAACTGTAATCGCAGCACACAGGGTACGCTGTCAGCTGCCCAAAAATGCCCAGTTCATATACATACATATATATATATATATATATATATATATATATATATATATATATATATATATATATATATATATATATATACTGTATATATCCATATACAAAACTTAATAAATTCACCTACACAGTCAATCCACTCGACCACAGAGCTACTCTCCACTACTTGGCACTTGATTGCGGAATGCTGATTGTTCTGAGAAGGTTTAATTCTTTTCTTTTTCAATTATGATTTCTCCCTCTGTCAATCTGTCACTCTGTTCTGCTTGTCTAACGACCGTTGGCATGGAAACCCCCCTCGAAAAGCCGAGACCCTCTGGCTCTCTGTGTGTGCATGTATTTAGCTCTTGTGAAGAACGTCCTCGTGATGATAGGAACACTTGATAAATGCATATGTTGTGGGGACATTTTTCTTTACATGCATATAACACATGCAGGTTCTACTGTAACAGACTGCAGTCCATCTGATTCCCTGTATACTCTATTACCCTGTTCTTCAGTGGTCAGGACCTCCACAGGACCACCAGAGCAGGAATTATATAGGTGGTGGATCATTCTCAGCACTGCAGTGACACTGACATGGTGGTGTGTTAGTGTGTGTTGTGCTGGTGTGAGTGGATCAGACACAGCAGTGCTGCTGGACACCTCATTGTCACTGCTGGTCTGAAAATCGTCTGCCAACCAAAACTATCCAGAGTCCAGTGGGCACTGATGAAGGACTACAGGATGACCAACACTGCACTGTACAGCACCAGATGAGCTATCGTCTCTGACTGTACATCTACAAGGTGGACCAGCAAGGTAGGAGTGTCTAATAGAGTGGACAGTGAGTGGACACAGTGTTTAAACACTCCAGCAGCACTGCTGTGTCTGATCCACTTACACCAGCACAACACAGGCTAACACATTACCACCACGTTAGTGTCACTGCAGTGCTGAGAATGATTCACCACCCACATATTACCTTCTCTGTGGTGGTCCTGTGGGGGTCCTGACCATTGAAGAAGAGGGTAATAAAGTATACAGAGAAACAGATGGACTACAATCTGGAACTGTGGAACTACAGAGTGCTCCTATATGGTCAGTGAAGCTGATAAGATAGTCTATTGGTGCAGAAATGCATATATATATATGTATGAGTATGTATATGCATGTATGTCACAAATATATGCCAGGTCTACGTCTGTATTGCTTTCATGCCGAAGCATTAGCCCCCAGCATGAAGGCCCAATATGATGTGGCCAATGGTCACTGCGCCAGAGGCTAGTTGTTACAGTGCCACTGGGGACAGCAGCGCCCGTCGCCATCCAGCTGTCAAGGCCAGCTCAGCTTAAACCGCCGTGGCATTTCAAAATGAAATCTCATCTGCGGTGAATCACAGAGAGAGAGAGGGACAGAGGGGGAGAGAGTGAGAGGGAGGCAGAGAGAGTGAGAGAGAGAGATCTGACATAAGTGAAATATCAGCAGCAGCTGCAGCACACCACTCGTATGTACCAACATTATATATATCAGTAAATATCTATATGTAGTAATATGTCAGATTATGTATATATATATATTAAATGTATATAATTATATGGGAGATGTTTATGTGACTGAAAGGTACCTAATACTGTGTAATGCCTCCACGAGCACCAATAAGAGCTGTGACTGGATTTGGCGTGTACTGGACTAGTTTCTGGATGTAGGCCACATCAATGTTCAGACACTCTTCTATTAAAGAATTGGTCAGTTGGGCCAGATTTGGTGGATGCCTTCCCTGGCACAGTTCTGAGGAGAATTCCCTGTAAACTGGGATTTTAGCTACTGCTGGTAGTCTCATATGACTGTACGCTTCCATACACCTGCAGATTCAGCTACTTTCTTCACACTATGGTTTTTGGCACGCCTAAATCCAGTAAGCCCTTTTAGCCAATCGTTAACATCTGCACCTCTTCTCAATCTACAGATCCCATCAGTCAAACACCGCAGGTATTTATAGCCCCATCAATCTTGTGCAGCGCCATCTGCAGGAGCCTGAAGTTACTACCACCTTAAACACAAGGTGACAAATGTTTTGTCCGGTGAGCCTATAATATAGCTGGGTGGCCTGTGTGCATAACCCGTGCTTTGTGCAGTGAACTGTTAAAGCATATTTTCAGAGCTCCACTACGGGTGAGCTGAGAATGCGCTGTAATGAGAATGGTAATCCACAGAGGCTTAATTTAGTGGAAAATTAAATTGACATTGTGCAGACAGTCATAATAAGCAACACATTTGCATTTATTGCAGGAAGAAAAAGAGTAGATTCACAACATTCCAGGCAGCAGCTATTAAAACTTCACTTTAAAAGCTTCCGCCTGGTCTGCTGTGAAAACAAACGAAACCGGTCGGAGCGAGGCTTTGCGCAGAAGGATGTTTTGATATGCATGTGTAAAATGCATTGATGATCGTACCTGGTTGGTTGTAGGGATGTGTTTTTCCCCATATGTCTTTGCAAGTCAGTTAAATATGGATGCCTGAAATGGAAAACTTCTAGAAGTTACTGTTCTCAGTGTCACTGCTGGACTGAGAATCCTCCACCAACCAAGAATATCCTATCTACAGCATCCTTTGGGCAGCACCCTGTGACCACTGGTGATGGACTAGGGGATGACTATCCCTGCAGTGATGAGAATGATGCACCACCCACATAATAACTGCTCTGTGGTGGTCCAATGGGGGTCCTGACCATTGAAGAACAGGCCATGGCAATGCTCAATAGTATTTGTACCTTGAACCCTTTGAGCTTCAAGTACAGCTCAGCTTGACCCACCATCCCTAAGGATACATGGAACACAAGCATCTAGACTCTTCTCTGTCCTAGAGCCCAGAAGGTGGAAGGAATGTCCACAGGCTGCCCATACAGCAGCCTCTCTCGCAGTCTTCAAATGCTGACTGGAGACTGGAGTCTCTTTATGAAGCACCTAAGTGAGCACTAACCTAAGTATAGCTTGAAATGTATTACTGAGCTTACTGCTGATCTTAACTCCGGGTCCTCTCTAGGTTGGGGCTGGTGTGGGACTAGGCTGTGCACTCATACTGTATTTAACTCTGAATTCCTCGTTCTAGGTATCAGGACTGGCCCTTGTTCAGGTACTGTTCAGGTAGTGTCACGCCTCTGGGTCTCCCTGACACCGCAGATCTCCCGGGCTCTATTTCCTTTCCTGATGACGTCACCCAATCGCACTCCATTCTCTCGCCCTGGGTCACCAGGATTCTCATTACACACACCTGCTGCTCATTCCCCTTGCTGCATTTCAACCCCACACAAACACATAGTCAGTGCACAGTTTCGCCAAACCCCCGTTTGCATCACTGAGCGATTCTCTCCTGCCTTGTTGTTATGTCTGGTTCTGACCTCTGTTGTTGTCGATCTTGTCTCTTCCCCTTGATTTGATTGTCTGGTTATTTTGACTCTCTGTTTCTCGACTGTCCTTTGTTTAGCCTGACTACTCTTTTGGATTTGCCCCTTTGGATTTGTTCGCAGGTCAGTCTGACTTCCTGGTTCTTCGACCCCTGCCTGTCCCTCTGTCTCTGACCCTGCATTACTCATATTGTTATGTTTGCCGGGCTTTTGCTGTTGTGCTCAACTGTTGAGTCTTCAAATAAACTTCCTCTGACTTTTAGCTCTGTTTGCATCGAGCCAAGTTTCTTTGTGCCTGACAGGTACAGGTATACTCTGACTGAAGACTAAGAGCCTAGGCAAGCCATTCTGAATAAGACAGTCTGCCACATGTAAGTGTTTTAGAACAACGGCTTCTTTTTTTTTAGACAAGAGCGAGGGTTCCACTCTCTTTTCGACTCTTGGTCTAGAATGGCGGTCACCATCTCCTACGGTTTGCGAATTCAGCCTAATACAACTCCACATGCTCCCCACTGACAATCCTCTCCACTCCACTTTCAGAAGAGCTGATGGTTGTATGTACAGTATGTGTTTAAGGGGGGAAATGATGACTTGGCTGGCGAACTACCACACCCCTGCAGGGACGGCTGAGGAGATGGAAAAGGGGATTGATACGCCTGACTGGGCCACAGGCCTGGGGCAGGAGGAGGGTTCATGCAGGGAGAGAGGCATGGACAGATTTCTGGAGAACATCACGCATCATCTGCTGATTTAGACACAATTCCAGGTCTGCAAGCATCACTCTCATGCTTCAGACTGCAGTAACAGTATAGGCCCACGGGAATGTGGGTCATCTTAGTGTTAGTGGTGAGATCTGTATGATTTGATAGCATGAACAGGGAAATCTGACCACTATATAAAACCAGCCACTGATAGAGATTTTCAAATTGACACTATTTCCTCATATACCAAATGAGCTCTGACATTCCAGATGTGTTGGTCATCCTCTAGTTCTTCATTAGCGGGACACAGGACGCTTCCCACAGGACGCTTCCCACAGGACGCTGCCCACAGGACGCTTCCCACAGGACGCTGCAGGCTGGATAGTTTTGGATGGTGGACGATTCTCAGTTCTCAGTGACACTGAGATATCTAGCAGCACTGCTGTGTCTGATACACTCAGCCAGCACAGCACACACTAACACACCACCACCACCACCACCACGTCAATGTCACTGCAGTGCTGAGATGATCCACCACCCACATAATACCTGCTCTGTGGTGGTAAATCGAACCAATATATAAAACCAGCCACTGATGGAGATTTTTACATTGACACTATTTTCAAATGAGCTCCGACATCCCAGATGTGTTGGTCATCCTCTAGTTCATCACTAGTGATCACAGGATGCTGCCCACAGGACGCTGCTGGCTGGATAGTTTTGGATGGTGGATGATTCTTACCATTCAATAAAACACACCAAGTGTCACTGCAATGCTGAGAATGACCCATCATGCACATAATACCTGCTCTGTGGTGGTCCTGTGGGGGTCCTGACCATTGAAGAACAGGGTAATAAAGCATACAGAGAAACAGACAAACTACAGTCTGGAACTGTAGAAGTACAGAGTGCTCCTATATGGTCAGTGGAGCTGATAACATGGACAATAATTGCAGATACAAGTTGCAAAAAAAGTACATTCCAGAAAGAACAATTTATACAGTATCTAATTTGAGAGTCTCACTGGGGAAAACAACATTTCTCAAAGGTTGCACACGCAGTGATTCATATTTTGTCAAATTATGACAGGAAAAGCACACTGATAAAGATTTTATTGGCATTAAAGGTGCTACAGTAAACAATCGCTGCAGTATCAGTGCACTAAGCAGGGCTGTAGGTACTGTTCCCACCCCTTACCTATATCTACTGTTGCAGGGCTTTACTATGATTTACTGCAGGCTAGTATATACAGCTGAGTGTACAGCTCTACCTTCAAGCATTGGCCACAGCTCACAGGCCTGCTTCCAGCCCTGAACTGCTCTCTACTATAGTGCTGAGACCTCTTCGACTGAGAGCTCTCCCCCTCGATATTAAGCCCTGATTCCTCTAGTCGTCTGTTTGGGATGATTACCAGAAGTGGTCATTTTCATCAGCGTCAGTGCTTTTGGTTGCTCATGGTAACATCTCCCTGCCTTGGCTAGCGCAAGCACTTGACTGCAGTGTGAGGGAAATAAGCAACTATCCAGAACCGCCAGGCACGACTGAGAATAGTCACCGTACGGCAATTTAAATAAGCTGTTCAGAAGGCATCATTGTCAGTATAAAATTCCCTTCATGGACGATGCTCTGCGGAGAACGTCAATCAGAAAACTAGCAGGCATGAAGCCACGAGGGCTCAACAGGCCTCCTCAGTCCTCCAAGTGCTGTAATTAATTTTCAGATGCAGCCCAAACGCGTGTGCTTTATCAGCACCATCAACAGAAAGAGCTGAATAACGGCGCGAGAATGAGAACGAGAGGATTTGATGTGTCACACAGCAGCTTTCTCTCTTGCAGGCCCTGAATATGCTCGTCTTCATTTGTCTGCCGGTGCCAATTTGTTTGGATTCGCTCGCTTGATCAGCATTCCGCAGACGGGTTTCGCCTTGTGCTTCTTTCCGGTTATGCAAGCTGATGAAGGTCAAAGGAGAGACGAGGCGCATGTTAAAAAGCACCGCTTCCCGCAGCCCTCACAGCCAGAGAGTCTTGACCCCCACCTGGCTGGGAGGCCTGGGCCACATTGGCCTGCCCTTCGATTAGAGTACTATCATCTTCACTGAGTCGCAGTTGGCACTGGCGTTAAAGCGATGGCTTGGTTAACTCAACAAATCATTTTTCTCCTTACCTTAGTCAAGCAGTGATTGGTTTGGTTACTTCAGGTCTTGAACACCATGAACTTCACTCTGGTCCGGTGTTGGTTCAGCTGGTCCAGCAGTGTAATGCTGGTAATCCAGCACATCGGCATCCAAAGCCCAATGCATTGTGGTATCAGAGTAGGTGAATGGTCTTTTATCGAATGGCAGCAAGAGAAAACACTACAGGCCGTAACCCACTCAACTTCCCCACAGCCCAACATGAAATCCCAGCAGCAAGCGTTTCGGAATGTCCACCTTCCTGGTCAACGCTCACACCATGTCTTGTACTTTCTAGAGGGTGCATGTCCTCCTCCCTAGGTGCGGGCAGAGCTTGACTCAGCTGGCATGTCTTGAAGCCTACCTGCCGTCCCAGCTCTTTCAGGAGCAATGCAACCAGGAGGTGCCCGAGTGCTGCCTTCTTGACCAGTGTGCCTGCCAAACCATTACATTCAGTTCCACTACCAGCTCGCCCATCTGCTCTTCAGGAAGCAGCCACCTGGTCAACCATGCTGGTGGTGACTGCTCAATTGCCACTGGAGAGCCATGGCCAATGTTGTCAAGCCACCATGCTGCTCCACGGGCAGGTCCTTGCCACCATGATCTGGCCAGGCTCGGCTGCCAAGCCTCGCCACGCTGCTTCTTCCGTCATCACCTAAGATGTTGCTTGGTAGTAGCTATAGTCTCCCAGGCTGTTGTTCATATGATGCTGGGTGGTCGCTATGGTATCCCAGGTTGTTGCTAAGATGTTGATGGGTGGTCGCTATGGTATCCCAGGTTGTTGCTAAGATGTTGATGGGTGATTGCTAAGGTATCCCAGGTAGTTGCTAAGATGTTGCTTAGTAGTAGTTATAGTCTCCCAGGCTGTTGTTCAAATGTTGCTGGGTGGTTGCTGTGGTATCCCAAGTTATTGCCAAGATGTTGATGGGTGGTCGCTATGGTATCCCAGGTTGTTGCTAAAATGTTGATGGGTGGTCGCTATGGTATCCCAGGTTGTTGCTAAAATGTTGATGGGTGGTCACTATGGTATCCCAGGTAGTTGCTAAGATGTTGCCTCGTAGTAGTTATAGTCTCCCACTCTCTGTTGTTTATATGGTGCTGTGTGGTCGCTATGGTATCCCTGGTTGTTGGTAACCTGGGTAGTCACTATGCTAGTCTTGCTAAGATGTTGTTGTGTGGTCACCACTATGCGACCTTTAATGGTCCACAGAATTAAAGCCTGGTAAAGGCGAAGGGTGTCTAGCTAGAATGTACCACCCACCTTAAACACCCACCTAACAACCACCCCAACACTGACAGTGCATGATGTAGCTTGTATAAAAATGCTTCAGTGGCTTTTTCCCCTTAGTTTTCTGACCAGGGCTGCTGCAGCAGGTCCAGACATGAAGCCCAACGTGTTTTGACAGCTGACTCTGTGTGTGCGTCTCCGGGGATGGTGTGTTCAGTCTGTTGGCTGGGATACAGGAGCAGGATGATGATAAGGAGTCTTCCCACACTACATTATTTTATAGATTTTTCTACACCCGTCTAGTTCGACCGACTCCGCCTCCTGCACTGTGACTGATTGTGAGGCTCAGAATAGTCCAGCTTTTTTAAAGCTAATCTGTATCTACTGAATCCATAGCACATGGTCAGTTATCACAGATCACTCTGAACAGATACATTTTTGACTCATGGCTTCTGTGATGTTTGTGTTATGAGTCAGCAGCTTTCTGACATTTTTTTAAATTACATTTTTCTATGTTGCCTATATATAAATCCTGCTGGGGAGATATAAAAAAAACCAATGTAACAAATGGGTAATCTATATAGTCACAATTTAGATTATACGATTTAAATGCTTTGCTTGTGGGCATATATACATAGTCAGTAACTCTCGTCTTGACAAAACCAACTTACTGTTCTTCATTTCATCAACCTCATATGTACTTTGTTTGTACAGCGGTCAATCCAACACAGCCTTTTCCCTCCTTTAGGAAAGGAATGGAGGACCAAAGTGAAAGTTCAGTTTTAATAGCCACAAATGCTGTCCCACAGATGTCTTAGCAACACCTTAGCAACTTCCTGGGATACCACAGCAATGCCCTAGCAATACCATAGCAACTACATGGGACACCATAACGAGTGCACAGCAACAACTTAGCAATCACCTGGGATACCATAGCAAGGGCACAGCAACAGCTTAGCAAACACCTGGGATCTAACAGCAATGCCCTACCAACACCTCAGTAAACATCTGGGTATACCATAACTGCCAAGAAACACCTTAGCAACTATCTGACAAACCACAGAAATGGGCTAGCAATACCCTAGCAACCAACTGGCATACCAAAGCAATGCCCTAGCAACACTTAAGCAACCACCTGGGATATCATAGCAAAGGCCTGGCAACTCTTAGCAACCACCTAGGATATTGTAGCAATTACCTGGCAACACCTTCGCAACACAGGAATTGACTAGCAACACCTCAACAACTATCTGACATAACAAAGAAATGGCCTAGCACCAACTTAGTGACTGCATGAAATCCCATATCAATTGCCTAGCGACACCCTAGCAACCAACTGGCATATCATATTAATGTCCTAGCAACACCTTAGCTACCACTAGGGATTCCATATCAATGGCCAAGCAATGACTTAGCAACCACCTGGGAAGCACCTTAGCAGCCATTTTGGTTGGGACGGCACAACACTGCTTTTAGAAGATGAGCTGCAAAACCACACTGCCCCCGTTCTTGTCTCGGTAAACATCAGCGTCTAATTCCAGCTAATAAAAACAGCCCACCCAACACGTGGGTACGTGGTGGTGAAGCGGAGGAGTTATTCTTAGCCTGTTCTGATTTTTGGACAGGCTGGGAAACACCCCTCACTGCTGAATCTGCAACAACATGACTCAGCGAAACATGAGCGACCGGGTGAATGACTGAGTGACTGAGGATCACGAGGTGCTCTGCATCGAGGCTCACATGAACTGGGTGCAGTGCCGCTGTGTGGGTGTGTGGCGTGCTCCGAGTGGCCAGATGGCAGCAGTGGCCCCGGGAAATGGGTTAGATATCACCGGGGTCAGTGATGTGTCGATGGCCCTTCCCTCCCCATCCGCCGCAGTGCAATGACACGAGGGAGACTGCTGGAGGTTTCACAACAGATGCAGCAGAAGTAGGCCTGGTGAACGGTGGAGCTTATAAACGGAAAAGTGAAGCTCTTATGAAACGGATAGCTGGGTTTGATGTACAGTGTTCAGTATACTGACTACAGATGAATGCTGTATGGATGTGCTCAGGTTTTCATGGACTAATCTCCGACTGTCATATCGCCTGGCAGTCATAGCTTGGTAATGGTATATGGTGCATGTTTAGTTACTGTACTGTGCAGTGACTGAACCTTCCCTAATAGTGTGCAACACCTACATGACCACCAGTAGCAGCTGTGGCTGGATTTGGCATGTACTGGACAAGTTTCTGGGTGTAGGCCACATCAATGTTCAGACACTGTTGCATTAAAGAATTGGTCAGTTGGGCTAGATTTGGTGGATGGCTGTTTTGGCACAATTCCAGAAAAGAAATTCCCTGTAGACTGGGATTTTAGCCACTGCTGGTAGACCCGTATGACTGTACACTTCCATACACCTGCAGATTCAGCTACTTCCTTCACACTATGGTCTTTGGCCATGCCCACATGCAGTCACTGCTTTTAGCCAATCATTAACATCTGCTTTGGAGCCATTTTCCGCACATGGAACGAGACATTCACTGCACTGTAGCACCTCTTCCCAATCTATGGTTCCTGTCACTCACACCCCACAGACATTTAAAGCCCCATCATCCTTGTGCAGCGCCATCTGCAGGAGCCTGAAGGTACTACCACCTTTAACATACAAGGTGACTTGTTTTCTGTCCTGAACTTACTCTTATATGTATGGTTCTGTAAGAAACCTTTTAATGAACCTAAAGGAGTGGTTCTCCACTAAAGTGTCTGAGAATGTCTATTGTGCTTCACAGTTCCTTTGCCCATGCTGTTCTGTGGTAGGTCTTCCAGAATGGGAAAATCTCAGATTTCTGCTCAAATGAGGGAGACTTCCTCCATGTGAAAAGGTTGCGCATACACTCGGGCAAGGCGGTGTACAGCAAGTGCAAACGCAGCCTGAAAATAATGCAAGCTGTGACATTTTCCAGGTGATATGCGTCTCTGCTGCCGAACTCACAGCAGCATTTTGTCAAAATAATTTAAGGGAAGTAAATGCCACTTTCTGGAGCCCAAACGGAACAGCAGCAGCTCAACCACTGCAGGATGCTATTCACCCTTAAAACAGCTCAGTCTCAATGAGACTGGGTACAACATGGCTGACCTAACAGCCCTGAGTGTTTCTGCAGCAAATACATAAATGTAATAATAACGCAATGTCCATCAGTTTCTTCATGTTCTCATCAGGACCCCCACAGGACCCCCACAGAGCAGGTATTATGTGGGTGGTGGATCATTCTCAGCACTGCAGTAACACTGAGGTAGTGGTGGTGTGTTAATGTGTGTTGGGCTGGTGTGAGAGACACAGCAGTGCACCAACCAAAACCATCTTGGCCTGTGGGCAGTGCCCTTTGACCACTGATGAAGGACTAGAGGATGACCAACACTGCACAGCAGCAGATGAGCTATCGCCTCTGACTGTACATCTACGAGGTGGAGCAGCAAGGTAGGAGTGTCTAATAGAGGGGACAGTGAGTGGACACAGTGGACACTCTCCAGCAGCACTGCTGTCTCTCAAAACAGGTACAGTAAAACAGGCCGATTCCAAAAACTAAACTGACTCTTTAATATTTACACCCCCAACAGAGCTACAGCAACCAAAATGGTGGACTATGTGGAGATGTCTAGCATTCCAGGCACAGAAGGGGATGTCTGTATTCCCAAGGAACACAACTGTCAGCAGTGCATGGTGGAGGTTCATCTTTAGACCAAGTTGAAGTTGCTGCCTACTCACCCGCTTCTGAATCCAATGTACCGTTCCATCTTAAATGCTTCAGCTTCTACATTAGATACTAGCATTTGCTCCAAGCTGACTAGCATAGCTAGCTAAATGGTATAAGGGTGGAGCTTATTTACACAGAGGCTTAATTTAATTTAGTCTATTTCCACATGTTGCTTCTGTGTGATCATCATGGGTGGAGTCTCACTGTAAAGCAGCCGGTCATAGCAGAGCTCATCTAATTATTCATAAGGAGCTCACTAAAGAAGGGAAAACAGCTGGTGTCATACTGGGCCAGATCATAGGGAAGAAATAGGAACAGTGTAGAACATCAGGGTGACCAAAGTTACATACCTTCTGTATCAGAGAGCAGTTTAAAATGCTTAGTAATGCTTCTATGGCAGCTTTAATGAGTAAGTGCATCTCATTCTGAACCATCTGTAACAGAATACTCAACACTGTTGACCTGAACACATTCACTCCAATTAAATATTGAGAATATTCCACATATTAACATTGTGCATTCGAATGTGCATAAATCTCCTTAAGATCACAGGAAGAAGACACATACTCTGACACATATAAAGAACATATTCAGTGACTTTAAAGGAGCAATCTGTAAGTGGTCATAGTGGCTGCTCCTCAAGAGCTTCAGCCATGGTTGCGTTTCCTTCTCCTTTCATTGGCTACCTGCCCTTATAAATGATCTAACTGGGAGAAGCACCTTCAACATGACTGATAGGAGGTTAGAATACACAGCTCTACGTCTTCTACATCCTCTCATGTTGGACTGATTCTACTCCTACAGTGCTACAGTGATTCACTATCACCTCTTCAGATACATAGCGGTGTTACTAGACAGGACCAGAGCCAGGGCTAGCAGGGTAAGCATGCTAACTTCAGTAGATATCTCTGCAGCACCACAGACGTCTTTGACACATGCCCTTGACACATTCTGTGGATCATGTTAGTTAATTTTGGAATGTTCAAAAGAAAGAAAAAAAAAGTACACATTGCACCTTTAATTCTCTTCTCTCAGTTTCTGCTTTTAACAATAACTGTAGCTTGACCTGCAAATACTTGTGTACCCAAACCTGAAAATGAACACAGAAACAAACAACTTATCAATCACAATCGGAAGCCTTGGAATTACTAAAGAAGAACCATGGCCATGGCTGCTCGTCCTCCCATTTGAACACCCTATAAATTCCCATCTATACAGTACGTTCTGTTTTTTTGTGATGGAAAAACAGGACAAAAAAGTCTTTTCACAGTCCGTCCCTACCACCACCCCATCCCCTCCCTTTTCCTCAGTCCATCCCAGTCTTGCCACGACTGAAAAAGAATTTTTTAGCTCCGAGCAGAAGACGTCCAGAAATCCTGCCCAACTTCAGCTGAAGGACTGGTCTTCCCTTATACCTCCACCATAAGCTAAAGAGCCAGACTTACAAAATATACTAGAACAATTACATGGTTACAGGGTGAACCTGCTGAATGTATGTGCAGTAAGCTCACGGGAAAAAAAATGAGTCGCCTCGTGTGTTTAAGGTGGTAGTACCTTCAGGCTCCTGCAGATGGCGCTGCATGAGGATGATGGAGGTAAATAACTGCGGGGTGTGAGTGCCAGACAAATGTCTTGTTCCAGGTGTGGAAAATGACTCCAAAGCAGATGTTAATGACTGGCTAAAAGGAGTGACTGCATTTAGGTGTGGCCAAAAACCATAGTATGAAGGAAGTAGCTGAATCTGCATGTGTATGGAAGCGTACGGTCATACTGGTCTACCAGCAGTGGCTAAAATCCCAGGCTACAGGGAATTCTCTTCGGAATTGTGCCAGGGAAGACATCCACCAAACTGGCCCAACTTCTCAGTTCTCTGATGAGCTGGCCTACTTCCATAAACTTGTCCAGTCCATACCAAATCCAATCACAGCTGTTACTGGTGCTCATGGTGGTGTTACATGCTATTAGGTAAGTTTTAGTCACAGGTGACTCATTTTATGTCCGGTGAGCTTATATAAACGGTTCAGTTGCAGCTGAATCCCATCTGAGCCGTGGTCAGAGGAAGTACCCTTACACCGACATAGAACCTTTACATACATGCTAATCAAACGATTCTTCTATAGCTTAGCTTAAAGAACCCTTTAAGGCACCGTTCTCTTTTCTGTACGTGTACTGTATGTGACTATATACGAGACTGACTAAAGGTTTTTGATATAAATCCTTTCAGTGCTTTGAAATAGAGCTTATGTGTCTTCAGAATCTTCAGTATATGGGCTTTTAAGAGCAATTCAGAAGCAATAGCGCGTTACTGTGACCGTGCACCTTCCATCAGAGGATCAGCAAAGGAACGCGTTCGGTGCGCAACCTTCCCAACCCCGAATGCCATTGACTTTGCCATTATTTCAGCCTTTATGGTTTTTATAGTTCCAGAAATTGATTCCTCTCTCGTGCGATCATAAACGTCAGAGGCGGAATTCATAAATTCAGGAAAAAATCTGGCTCCGAAGGCTGCCTCGGTCTAAAATAGTGCCCTAATCAGTGGTTTCCCTGACTACAGGCCCTCGGTGTATCCAGCCCCGGCTCGGAGGAAAAGCAGCGGCGCTCAGAGGGAAGGACAATTGTGCTTTATTTATAACGCGCTCTCAAACTCGCATTTTCCGAGGCAACTTCTAATGCAGTTGTGTAAGTGGTCTATCAGCATGCAGCCTTCAGGAGTGAGAGCACTGCGCAGTCCAGTGAGCTCGTATTAGCAAGTGCTTCCACATGATTCCTTGTTTTTCCCACTTCCACCTTTTCGTTTGGGCCGATCTGCGTCATCACGATGCTCATGTTCCAAAAACAAAGAAGCTGCAGCAGTCCTCGCTGGGCCTGATAGTCCGGTATGGTCTGTACAGTGCATACCGAGTGAGGACATGCATGGATTCATGACCCATTTTCATGCAGACCGTGCAGGTTTATCGTGGCAGTCTTTAGGATGCTGGAGTCTGTTCAGCTTACTGAATGCACAGGCAAGCTAAATATACAAGAACAATTGAATACCAGGAATACAACAAGAACAATTCCCCCATATGCTAGCAATGGGCGGTTATAGCATGGTCTTCCTCTTCCAGAATCTGAATAGACCTCATTAGCACTAATTCACTGTTAGCAATGTGGGCATTTTGTTGGTGAAGCATGAGTAGTCCAAGCATGAGTAGTCACTAGACAGCACAGAAAATATGAGATTGATCTAATTAATTGCCAACAATGAATGATAAATTACTTTCCTTACTGATTGCTAGAATGCCAGCACCGTCC
This sequence comes from Prochilodus magdalenae, assembly GCA_024036415.1. Lineage (NCBI taxonomy): Eukaryota > Metazoa > Chordata > Actinopteri > Characiformes > Prochilodontidae > Prochilodus > Prochilodus magdalenae. Next base: position 200,158 of record JAMWET010005188.1, on the reverse strand, counting down.
TGGTGAGGCAAGAAACATAAAGTGCACAAAAAGATTGTCTGAGAACTGAAGGATAAAACCAAGCTGGTGTGCCGTTTACTTCTAAAACACGATAAAATCGCCTTGACTTTGCCGCTGTGTTGAGCTGCATTCCTCCCTCTGATGTCAGCGAGCCTCTTCAGTTCCAGAGCAGGGAGTGACTGTTGTTTTATTTAGAGCCCAACAATCTGCAGGCTCACAAACAATAATAGCCAAATAAAGATCCAGGGATTAAAGCTGCGGGAGTAAAAAGCGCTCTTCACTTCTTTCGGGGCACCTTGTCACCCAGAGGAACGTCTTCTATAAGTTTCTGCCAAAACAAGAGAAGAAAAGGATCAGCAATCAGGAATCAGGGAGGCATTTGAAGGCTAAGAAGTGACTTCTTAGGTCATGTATCACTTTTTCATAAAGCAACACTAGAATATTTAACAAGAGCTTACATCAGAAATCATAAGATGACGTAAAAAGCAGGAATGTACTGAAATGAAATTTTTCGGTCGAAGCCGACTCTGAACAAAATGATATATTAAGCTGAAGGTCAAAAGCCGAATACCAAACATGTTTTTTTCACAGTGTTTCATTCATTTTGCCACTTTTTCATCAATGCATAAATTGTTGCCGAACATTCCCGGTGCATTTCCAGTAAAAAGTGTCTTTACGGAGAGCCTAAAACTACGGACACCTGACATTCACAGTATGAAGCACAAGAAAGTAGCACACTCTAATATAATTGGACTAGCTTTTATTACGACATGCATTCATCTTGGCACATTTACAACCTTGTGTACAACATTTATTTCCATCCTGAGTTGTGTTGTCCAAAGACTCTCAGTGGAGTTAAGGTCAGGACTCCGTGGTGGCTAGATCATGTGTGAAGATGGTTCCACAAGATCCCTTACGTCCATCTTCAACTTTCTGAGCCCAATGAATTTAGACACTGTTGTCCTGGAATATGTCCCTGCCCTCAGAGCAGAGAATAACCCATTGATGGTATAACCTGACTTTATTATATTACCGCATGAGCCTTGTTGATGAGCCTTGACCTGATCAACTGAAGCCCCCAGATCATAACACTGCCTCCAGAGCCTTGTACAGTGGGCACTATCTTCCCTTCTTACGAGCCCATATTTTGGAACAGGGTCAGTCTGAACCCATCAGACCCCTTACTCCAGTGTAGCTGATTAGTCTCACTAACAAGTGGTCATCTTGTGTCCATACACCTGTTCAGGCCCAATCCTGTGAGTTCTCGGTGTGTGGAAATGTTCTCACTGTTACGGTTAAACACAGTTGTGAGATCTACTGCCCATATTATACCCTCACAGAGACTGAATGATCTCCAATCACATTTCTGTTCGTAGCTTTGACCTTAAAATAGGTTTAGCTAGTGTTAGCTACGGAACCATATTAACCACATCAAGGTAAGCTCGACTGACCTTCATTAGTCGATTGTAGTATGTCCTCTCTTCTTCGCCCTCCCCCCGAGCGAGCTCCACTTGGTATCTCCGGCAGGCCAGGAGAAGTTCGTTGATGTTGAAAAGAGGTGCAGGGTCGATAGAGTGGCCGTTGATGAGGCTAACCAGGTACTCGCGATAGTGCTTCCTGAGAACAAGCAAGATCACCAGGATTGAATGTACATACTCAAACTAAAATAAGCACCATCAGGTGTTCAAGGTAGGGCTGTTTTAATGTGTGGACATACAGTTTGAATACATTTCTGCGCTTTCGGTATTTACTGTAATGCCAATGTTAATGCTGACAGTAGTAATCTCAGTCAAGTAATTCACAGATGATGACAATCAAGAAATAAAATTTAGCCCATAAAAATGCACTTAAAATATTAGGGAAGGATAAGCAAGCCCGTAAAATGTTGTGCTATGATAATACACCTCTCGTAGGGCTTAGGGCAAAGAACTGGCAAATAAGCTGTTTGGGGCCGCTTATTACTGAATAACAGCTATTATTATAACAACTCTGAATACTGTACAGACACAAATGCTATAAACTCCTCCACTACCTCCATCGCTATTTGGTGTTGCCCAAAAACGTTTGACTCCAGACTGCTTAACGTATATGCCAACGTAAAGGATGAAGAGAAGCATGTGAGCAGTGCTGATTACAATGCTCATTTACATACATACAGGGAACTTAAATGAGCTTAAGACTGCTGTATATATGTGATCTCTGTCCTGATTGGTGGCCCTGTATTATGCCTCATTTAAAAAGCAGTCCAGGCTGAAAACACTCTGAGTGTGACTGGGCGGGGCTAAACTGCTGTACAGTTTATAGGCTTTCTGTATGTACATGAGTTGGTCTTTATAACACCACGAAGTGCTGTTTTACATACTACATTAACCTTCTTAATGGGAAAATAAATTTGAATATGAACAGATGCATAATATAAACAACATCATTTGGGAGAAGGAACTATCTATCAGCTGTAATAGCGCAGTGAAGAGGTCACTCACTCGCAAAGTCCTGCCTGGCCAGGCTGGGTTTGAGCTCCGCATGCAGAGTCTGTCTGATGAGCACCTTCATCCTTCTGCTCAATTACACCACACACACCTGACACACACACACACACAGAGGGGGAGAGGCGGTTATTGCTAGATGCCCTGAAATGTACCAGTGTGTTTGAGACCACATTTTACCCAAACCAGGCCAAAATCATCTGATATACTTGGTTACTCCTGAAAGAACGTTACTGAATGTTCTAACCTGAAGCTCCATAGTCTGGGGATTAAGGTGTACCGTGGTTCTTCAAATGGTTCTAGAGACCTAGTCCTTATAAGGAAGGACAATAGTACTGAACCCAGCAGAACTGCTGTGTCTGATCCATGCACACTGGCACAACACACACTAACACACCACCACATCAGTGTCACTGCAGTGCTGAGAATGATCCACCACCCACAAAGTACCTACTCTGTGGGGGCCCTGACCATTGATAAACAGGGTAATAAAGTAAACAGAGAAACAGATGGACCACAGTCTGGAACTGTAGATCTGTAGAGTACTTCTATATGGTAAATGGACCAAATGTATAGATACAATGAGGTGGCCTTAATATTATGGCTGATGAGTGTAAAAATGGGTGTGCACAAAAAAAACAAAACAAAAAAAACCCCAAACCAGACAAAAAACTGTCCCAAACTCGGCCCAAAAAGGGGGGCTTTGTCAGGCCACTTTGGCCTGGGTGAGGCAGCAGACCTGCAGTTTATGTACACATTGGTAAGAGTGTCTGGGAGAGATATCGGAGGGATGAGGAGGAAGTGGGATAATGTGTGAAAATAGGCCTGTGAATCTGTAGGTGTTTGCGTGCGCGCGCTTGTTTGTTTCAGAGAGTTTGTTTTTGCGGTCCTAATATAGACTCCCAGTCCGAGGGGGAATAATTGAACATGGCTTCTAAGTGGAAAACAGTGCTTCATTACGTGTTCTTTTAGACTTTCATTTCAGGTGAAACAATTTGGTTCCACTGGCCATGAAATGAACAAATAGCACACGGCTATAATGAGACTTGGATTAGTCATACAGACAAACAGACTGGCGGTAGACAGACAGATAGACAGACAGGAAGCTGAAACAAAGTAGTTCAGAAAGAAATACGAAAAATCACTGACTGATTAAAACAGAGAAAGAAAAATATGGACGCTGCGATGTGGCTGAAAGAGAAACACTTTTATACTTTTACACTTTATTGTTGTGCTACACTGTTTAAAGGGGACCTATTAAGCTCGTTTTCGGTGTTGATAGTTGTGTGTTCAGGTTCCACTAAAATAGATTTACATGCTTTATTATCCCAAAACACAACATTTTCCTCATACAGTACACCTGCATCCAAACACGATACAAGCTCCACCCACCACACTGCTTTGGTTGTTCTTACAATGGTGTTGGTTCTGCCATTTCTGTTTGATCTAGAGCCGGATCCTGAAAGTCCAGTAGGACAACCTTTACAAGCTAGACTGGAGCAGTGGTCAGTTTTCACTGGTTTAGCTCTCTGTGCATTGAGTGAGGGCGGGCCCAGCTTGCTGGTAGGCAGGTGATAAGACGTGCTATGAGATGACATCACCGTGTAACAGAGAAAAGGGCTGGAATTTCAGCAAGGCATTTCAGACAGCTGGGAAAAGGTGACTTCCCTGGGAGAGTTTCTCCCTCTGGTGTGTACTTTAGGTTTTAGAACCTTGCAGAATGTTCACATGCACAAAAAGCTATGCACACACATTCAAGGAAAGGGAAGGAAAACCAGGAAAACAGAATAGGCCCCTTTTAAGCAACTGCGAAATTATATAACTACTTATGTGGTTAAATAAAATACACAAATCTACTTTTATTGAACTTTCCAAAGTCAAGAAATGGCAAAACATAGCCAAAACACAAGGATGTAGACTACAATAATAAGCTTTCCTTAAATGCAAATCATAATAAAACATCTTCTCTAATTACAACACAGATGTTGTATGGATTAATGGGATATCTAGAGCGTTCCGTGTGCTAGCGTGTTTCCTATCACTATATAAAAGATGCACATTTATTCTGGGAGTAAGCGTGTGAGCTCATTCGAAACAGAATTTACATCGGAAAGGGCTTATTATTTGTTTGTTTCATCATTATCAACAAAGCATGACCAACTGGAACAAACAGAGCATGTCCGGTTTTGCTAGATCACATTATTTTACATGCCAAATAACAAAAAAAATCATTATTGATGAAAAAGAGCAGATAAAACGGAAAAAATGGCCCCTTTTTTTCATCAATCTTAAATCAGGTTTAAATCTGCACTTTCCTAAGAATATCTCCACCTGTTTTAACTAGAAGTGACAAATATTCCATATGGAATAACATTTTGTTATCCTCATCCATGACTACAACTTCTAAGGGTTGACTCTGGCAGTGAGTACATACTCACTCCAGCTGAAGTGCATACCTGTTTGTGTTCCTGGAGCAGTGTCGGTGTTAAAGGCCACCCCGTTTTTCTGAAAAGCAACAAACAACACCAGGAATAACTGTAAAATCAAAAAGTGAGATCGCACAGAACAAAGAAACAGGCAGCTTTTGGAGTCTTGTCAAGCTGTGTGTGTGGGAGGACAATGTGTGTGTTGTGCTAAAGTGCCACTTTGGGTTTGTGAGAATGCTCTGGTGGTGTGTGTGTGTATGTGTATACTCATGTGGGTGAACATGTTTGCAAATGCACCTGCGTCACTGACAAAACGTCTTTAGGGGCGCCTTAACTTTTGCAAATGTATATGGGATAGACACTATATTGTCAAGAGTATCCCTCCCCCATTCAAATCAGTGAATTCCTTACAAATCCGCTTCTGGAAGACTGGTCAGAAATTCCAATAAGCACATTCCTAAACCCTGTGGAAAGCCTTCCCAGAAGAGTTGAAGCTGTTATACCTGCAAAGGGTGGGCCGACATCATATTAACCCATAAGAGTCCACAGTGACGTATGTGTCACAAGCCTTTTAAAACTCTGTAAAGTCCCTTATACAGCTTTACCCTTCACCTGAACACATGGAGTCCCTGAGTGACCTATACCCAACATCCTGGAGGCAGTCACATGACAGTTGGTGAACATATGAGCTTATTTAGAAAATGGCGATATGCTTGGTTAGTGCAGTTAGAGACAAAACCAGCTCACTTTACAGTCTTATTTTTTTACCTATAACATTTCAACCCATTTAAGAGCCCTAATGCACATATACCCATATTCTATATTACACATACCCATATTCTATATCACATACACCCATATTCTATATCACATATACCCATATTCTATATCACATACACCCATATTCTATATCACATATACCCATATTCTATATCACATATAGCCATATTCTATATTACATAAACCCATATTCTACATTACACATAACCATAGTCTATATCACATATACCCATATTCTATATTACATATACCCATATTCTATATTACACATACCCATATTCTATATCACATATACCCATATTCTATATTACATATACCCATATTCTATATTACATACACCCATATTCTATATTACATATACCCATATTCTATATTACATACACCCATATTCTACATTACACATAACCATAGTCTATATCACATATACCCATATTCTACATTACACATAACCATATTCTATATTACATATACCCATATTCTATATTACACATAACCATATTCTATATCACATATACCCATATTCTATATTACATACACCCATATTCTACATTACACATAACTATAGTCTATATCACATATACCCATATTCTATATTACATATACCTATATTCTATATTACATATACCCATATTATATATCACATACACCGATATTCTATATTATATATACCTATATTCTATATAACATACACCCATATTCTGTATTTCATATACCCTTATTCTATATTACATATACCCATATTCTATATAACAAACACCCATATTCTATATTACATATACCCACATTCTATATTATATATACCTATATTCTATATTACATACACTATATTACATATTCCCATATTCTACACATACCCCATATTATATATTACACATACCCATACCCATATTATATACACACTATATAACATACACCCATATTCTGTATTACATATACCCTTATTCTATATTACATATACCCATATTCTATATAACAAACACCCATATTCTATATTACATATACCCTTATTCTATATTACATATACCCATATTCTATATTACATATACCCATATTCTATATTACATATACCCATATTCTATATTACATATACCCATATTCTATATTACATATACCCATATTCTATATTACACACACTCACATTCTATATTACACATACCCATATTCTATATTACATATACCCATATTCTATATTACATATACCCATATTCTATATCACATATACCCATATTCTATATTACATACACCCATATTCTATATTACGCATTCCCATATTCTATATTACATATACCCATATTCTATATAACATACACCCATATTCTATATTACATATACCCCTATTCTATATTACATACACCCATATTCTATATCACATATACCCATATTCTATATTACATATACCCATATTCTATATTACATATACCCATATTCTATATTACATATACCCATTCTGACGTCATTTCTAGAACACCATAATGGAATACCAGTTATGAAATTGTTCCGGTTGTGACATGTTGTGGCTACCAGTATTATGACTGGATAATACCTACAGAAGACACCATGTGACCTCTTTGTCACAATAAGACTTATCTTTTATGATCTTATAACTGACCCTTCATTATTTCCCCTTAAGGGGAAATCGGCTCTGGGCTCTTATGGTTTAAACCCTACGGATTGAGAATGGGATGTCACTCAAGTTCATATGTGTCTAAAGGCAGATGAGCGAATACTTTTATTATTCTGTATATTAGGTAGAGGCATCAACACAGGAGAAGTTTGGAAAGAATACTATGGCTCTTTGAAAACTATGGAATATCCAGTTTGCTGCCACCTATCTACCACCAATAAGATGCTACTTTATAATATATAATAATTTATAATAAATTAGCTTTTTAATTATTAAATAAATAATTTTTAATTTAGTAAATAAATGCTTACTGCCCAGATATACAGCCTTTTACATCCCATTTTCTCAGTGGTATAAAGACTTTTGTGCAGTGCTATATAATTCACATGGGATATTTGGTCATATGCAAGCCTTTGGGGGCCCTGGTTGATTTTCTGAGTAAAAATGAGTACCTTTCCTCCGATTTGCAGATCGTAACATACACATTAACATATACATGAAATGAGGGCCGTACAGATGTAACAGAATATTAGGGCTGTACCCGGCTCAGAATTTTGTCAGTGGAATCGGCTGTGCCCGTCCTGGCCGATGATTGAAGTATTTGTTTATGTTTTGTCCATGTACATGATCTAGTAATCAGTAAATCAATTTGCATACGTATTAGATCCGATGTCCTCCTCATTTAGAAAGTCAGTAGAGTCACAGAAACATATTTTTACACTAAAAGAGACGTGGCGTATGATGATCGATCTGAAGTGGAGCCTGATTTAATTACAGAACACAGTGTTGGGCAGCAGCTCGTATTTATGCTAAACATTAGCGCTTATGGCTTATAGTCTTTTAATTTCACTTTTACCAGCTTCTTCAGAAGGATGACCCTTCATCTCTCAACTCTCATAAATAATGAACTGCTAAATAAAACCAAAATAGTCCATATTTAAATTACTTTTAGATGAAAAGGTTAACCTGAAACTGTTTAATTATTATATATATATAATATATATATTATATCCCCGCGCTGAGATAATTATTTCTTATTTATCGGCAGGCATATTAGGTGATTGTTCTTATCTTTAAATTAGAATAATCTTAGCTGTAGACGAATAAATAAAAATATCTGTAATTTAGGTTCTAAAATAATGGCATTATAATAAAACAAACGTCTTCAGTCCGTTTTTCCTTCATCACAAACAGCCATTATATCAAAAACGAAAGTCAGCTCACTCGTTTGAAGCAGTGTTGGACGTCTGACTAAATGAGGAGCAGAATTAGGTTTTATTTGTTTGGATCTTTTTCTTCTAAAGCTCCTCCAGACTCTTTCTAAGACATCGTTCCACCCGTGTTTCTCAGCTTCACAGCTTTAGCTTCCTTCAATGGTGAACCGCCAGCGCACGTTGTCACGTGGTTTAATTTTTTTAGCAATCATAAATCAGAGCCCAGCTAGAACTTAAATATGTATTTATTATTCCCCTTTCAATAATTATTAAAATGTCTTTTTACATTCTTAAAGTCCTTGTGGATTTCTGTAAGCTTTGGTCTGTTTTACGAGTAAAAAAATAAAAATAAAAAAAAATAACTCTTTACTGTTGTCCGTCAACTTAAAGGGTCTCAGACTGACGACTTTTAGAGGGCAGCCCTACGGAATATGTTTTATTTTTTCCAATATGTTAAACTCAAATAAATGGAAACTGTGTGCCAGAATCTTGGGGTGTTCAAGCTTTCGCATATGACTGTATGACCCTATGTTGTTGTATGAGACCAGCATGTGTACGTGCATATCTACACACCTGCAGTAAAGCCTGAAGTCTGGCAGGCTCCCAGTCTCGGAGGTAGAAGAGGCAGTCTCTGGGGTGATGGGCATGAAGACCCGTCACACTGCACTGGGCCACTGCACACGTCTGTCGCAGCCAGAGAGAAAGAGAATTAAATAAAGAAGGAAAAGAGGACAGAAAGGGAGAAACAAAACACAGATGAAGAAACAGTGTATCTAATAGGTGCTACGTTTAGCTGCTTTAGTCTGGACTGGAGATGGGATGGATGGAGGTGTGGTAAAGGTATAGAGGAGAGTAAAGGTGGGTGATGCGATGATACAATTTACCATGATTAATTGACATACAGGTCTGTGAGCATACTATGGATGCTGTTTGTAGGGTCTGGTTCCACAGTTTAAATATTCAAATATTCAGCATAATAGCATAACAGCACCATTGCTCGTCCTGATTTTGGATTTAGTGCAGCTCACTAAATTGTATTTTTGATTTAGACTACATTTTCTAAAAGTAGCACACCTGGTGTGTAAACAAAACATTGTGATAGATATCACTGATAATAAGCTCGTCAGTTTACTGGGAGATTCTATTTTGCACTCACTCCTACAGGACTGAGAAGCTCACCGTGTGGAAAGGGTTGTTGCAGCCACTGCAGAACTGATATCGGCACTGAGAACAGCTGAAGTGCATACAGCCCCCACGGGCCAGCGCGTACTGGAACCTGCAGTTAGGACAGGCTGAGAGAGAGAGAGAGACATAGAGAGACATAGAGAGAGAGAGAGAGAGAGAGAGAGAGAGAGAGAGAGAGAGAGAGAGAGAGAGAGAGAGAGAGAGAGACAGAGAGAGCGACAGAGAGACAGAGAGAGCGAGAGATAAGAAAGCTAAATCATGCCAATTCCTGTGGCTGTTGTCGGCACTTGGGGCTTGGATGCTGGCCTTATCCCACCTCTTCCAGCTCCCAATGGCACCTGGCCTGTCCTCTCATTAGCATATTTAGTGCACTAAGCTACTATGTTGCACCGCGCAAATCTCTTTTTCCAAATGTACCAGGGAAAACTATATTTCCTTGGGATGCACCGAATGTTCGGCAAGCGGAATTATTCGGCTAACAATGTTGGAAAGAATGCACGGGGTTAAGTGAAAAGACCGAATAACTGATACCGAACAATGATATTTATAATGACACCGTTAACTTTTTCTAGTTCCTGGATGTTTCTTTGACGATAGCTCATCTGCTGCTGCACATTGAAGTGTTGGTAATCCTCTAGTGCATTATTAGTGGTCACAGGACGATTCCCACCAGACAGTGTCCACAGGACACTGTTGGCTGGGTAGCTTCGGTTGGTGGACGATTCTCAGTGACACTGATGTGTCCAGCAGCACTGCTGTGTCTGATCCACTCACACCAGCACGACACACACTAACACACCACCACCATAAACTCCACCAATGCTGACCGACACATATAGAGTCAAACTCTGCGAAATAACCAACCAGAATCTCAGTTTCAGCTGCAGGACCAATCTGCCTTTCATTAATAGTGTTAATTTTAAGTGATTAGCACATTAGTCAAATCGCCACATATGACCACATTTACGTACATACTAAAGTGTGACACCTAAACATAGAGCGCTGTAAGGTGATCCTTCTTTCAGGTTAGAGCAATAGTCCCTCAGATGTGTGTGCATGTCCCTGGCATAGCATGTTACAAAGATAGCAACCGCTTGAAAGCAGTAGGAAGCCCTGGATGTCCAGTTTGTACACTAACACTAACTCCTCCCAGGGCTAAACTTGAGTCTAATTTAGCACTTTCTATATATTAAAATATATACACCACTGATGTGTCCACAGCATTCATGCGTCTACACCGCTCCTGTGTCTACACTAACAATGTGTCTACACAACCGTGGTGTATACACCACCGATGTGTTCACACAACCGATGTTTCTGATGCTCAAGTTTTTAACCGCTAATGTCACTTCAACTTAGCAAGACACCTTGTGCCATGTTAACCAAGACGGAGATGATGCTTCACATTAACGTAAGTGATGTTAATCTGTTTATTCCCAAGAATCACCACAGCTTCCTACAATACAGAAGGATATGACTCCTCTCCGGGTGGAAATAAATGTGGCAATATAAGCATACGAACAACTACCTGTGTTACTGTTAATGTGAAAAATTTAAATGGGCAGGTGCAGTAGACTTGCGGTTGACCTGTGGTTGGAAATACTGTTTTAACACAACCAATAAAAAGGCACCACAGTACAGTGTGCTGGGGTTTTCCCTCGGCCCCTGACTATTAACAGTATGTTGTTTGACACCATCCAGGTGCTAATCCTGCTCGGGGCATCTCTGGCATGTGTAAACGAGTAAAGGTTGTGCTTTGATAGCACACCGTTTGAAATGGGGTCCCCTCCAGGGCAGTGAGGGGGCGCAGGGGTTCAGCGGTGGAAGCCCTGCTGCGAGCTTCATTAGAGCTAGATTAGAAGAGTTTTGATGCAGGTTTGTGAGCTGCTCAAGGGGGTTTTGAGATGACTCACTGATGCCGTTGTCACGCAGGTATCCCGCCAGGCCTTGCCGCTGATACTCCGGGTCATTCTCCCGCTTCCACAACTGGAACTGCTCACAGGACAGACCTGCGTGCTGGGCCTCCCACTACAGAGACAAAAGGATAAGACACACGTTTACACAAACCACACACCTTCATTCCAGACGGAGTACTGTGCAATCTATCCTTCGGTAATCAAATCAGGCTGGATGATGATGGAACTGAACAAATCTATGCAAAGGCTGGAGCACAACATGGAACCAAATCTGTGCTCTTCTAGATATATCCTTCTAGCCCACATAAGCTCACCGGACATAAAATGAGTCTCCTGTGACTGAAACATACCTAATAGCGTGTAATGCCTCCACCAGCACCAATAACAGCTGTAATAGGAATTGGCCATTGCAAAATTAATTTCTGGATGTAGACCACATCAATGTTTAAACACTCTTGCATCAAACAATTCTATAGTTGGGCCAGATGTGGTGGATGACTTTCCTGGCACAATTCCAAGGAGAATTCCCTGTAGACTGGGATTTTAGCCACTGCTGGTAGACCCGTATGACCGTATGCTTCCATACACCTGCAGATTCAGCTACTTCCTTCACACTATGGTCTTTGGCACACCCAAATGCTCAGTCACTCCTTTTAGCCAATCATTAGCATCTGCTCTGGAGCCATTTTCCACATATGGAACGAGACATTCACTGCACTGTACCACCTCTTCCCAATCTATGGATCCTGTCACTCCCACCCCACAGATATTTATAGCTCCATTCTCTTCATGCAGTTGGAGGTTTTTTGTCTGGTGAGCTTATTAATAACCTAAAAAAAAGTTTTTAAATGTAAAAATAAATAAATAAATACATACATACATAATGCTGAGACAAAGAATAAAACTTTTGCACGGTACTGAACCGAAATGAAGAGAGGGGGTGAAAGGAAACAGCCAGCCCAAGCAAAACCAAGCACCGTAAAGACTGACCTTCTCGTTGTTTGTGTGTGTGTCCACTCTGCATTAATACTCACAGGTTTCTTACACTGAGCGCAGAAGCTGTTCCTGCACTGCAAACAAGTGACCTTGAGCTGATCGCCGTCATAGATGAAACCGTACGAGCACTGAGAAAGGGAGAGAGGGAAGAAGAGAAAGTGAGAGAAAGTTGGAGATAAAAGTTGTGGAGGAAAAGAAGTAATACCGTTCCCTGCACTCAGCACTTAGAAGGTCACTGTAACCCCGACTACAATTGCTCTGAAGTGTTGGCTTATATCTGATGGCATTAAAGCAGTGCATTAGTTCAGGGAAAGGCCAGCACAGAGGTGGATTTGGGGCCCATTTAGCCTTCAGGAGGAGCCCATTCTGCCAGGGCACCGGGGCTGTTCAGAACATTAAACTTTAACGACTGCTTAAAAATACAGATGGCCTCGGATTATGCAGACAAAACATGAACTCAACGACACACGAGTCCTATCCAACAAATAAACCCGGCAGACTCTTTTCTTTAAACCCATTTTCTGTCTGCTTTGTGGGCTCATCCACTTGCTTAGACCACTGATAAGAAATAATCATCTGTTTTTCTAAATAGTAGCAGAAACCTTGGGGTTAAAAAAACCACAAGCAACGATTCAGTCTTCAAGTGCTGCAGCGGATATAAACTCCTGGAGATGAATCTATCAGGCTGTTCTTGAAGTAGCATACTGCATACTGTGTATTGCATACTGTACCTATGTACTGTACACAAGATTGTGGGCAATACGCCAAAAAAATATAACATAACAAAACCTAGCGATTCTTGAGGACATTTCCACACCATGCAATATGCATGCACAATTGGTTTTCCTCGGGACGTTTTCACACTCGGACTGCTGAGTCAGGGATTCCAAAATGAGTTTTCCAGTTAGATAACAGGTGCAGATCTGGAGGTGTGCTGCCGTCCTGCTGCTCTTTCATACAAGGTTGTTGATGGTGGAATGAAGGAGCTTGGACTTCTCAATGAGCCCTCCAGTCTTTGTTACCTTCTGGCTCTACCTTTTAGTAATGCTGTGCTGGCCAGACCTGTCAGAGCCACTGCTTCACTTTGCTAGCATCATATATTGTCCTCAGTTCTCCTTGTTTGTGTATTACTTTGCCTGGGCTGAATAACTCCCTACCCTGTGTGGTCTGGTGCTGAACAACAGCACATCCTGTGTTGTCCGATGTAGAATTGCCCATCCTGTGTCGCCTGGTGCTGAACAACTGGCTATCCTTTGTGGTCTTCACGTTGCTTCACGTTTGGCTCATGGCATATATGTCAAGGTTTACCATATGTATGTACACAGCCACAGTCTTCCAGCACTTTATTAAAGATCATATAAGGAAATACAGGATAAAGCCTGTCTGTGCTATAAGATGGGACAGCCTGTGTGAGTTTACTGTGTTAAAGACTGACAGTGCTGAGAAACTGTTTTTACGCTGAATGAATGAAAATTCACCGCTGCTCTTTTAAACACTCCCCAGTATTATTTTCTGTGAGGTGTGTGGCACAGAAAACCGAACATGTTTTTACAAATCAGTGTTTCTACAATTTTGCCTCTTTTTCACCAGTGCATAAATTAAATAGGCTAAATCCTAGGCAGCAAGTGGATGTAGGCCACATCTGGCAAACATATGGCACTGCTGGTCCACTGTCAGCACTGGGAATCTGCTGTGATCCAAAGGAAGCCAAAGGAGGCCATGATATTTACAACATCCACAGATCGGGTCCACTTCTGGCTTGTCTACTTTTGTCTGAGGCGTGGCCCTAATGTAGTGCAAATGTGGCCCACATCTTGCTACTGGCAATGGTCCACCCAAGTGCCGCCAACCCATCTGGCAAGTGTGCTGGATGGAAATGGGGAATGTGGGCCAGATTTGGGACAGAATAGTTTTGCTGTCTAGGATGTATTTTTGTCACTGTTCGGTATAAATTATTTGGCCTTTTCACCAAACTCAGATTTTTTGCAGATTAATTTCATTCTGTAAATCCCTAGTATAATTTGATAGTTCCTTTTGGACAGTAACGTTATGCATGAAGTACAGAAGTACATTTAGTACCCTAAGGCTTATAACCAGAAACCGGCACAACAAAACAGCCTAGTACATGTGACACTGAGTGTATCAGCAGTAGTGTGTTTATGGCAGTGTGCTTGGGTCATTTACTCACATGGCTGCACCAGAGGAACTTTGGGTCTTTAATGAGAGCCTGCTCAGTCAGCTTCTTATGGAAGAGCTCGTACACCTCCGGCTCCAAACAGTCTCTCAGCTGGATACAGACCAGAAACACACACACACACAAACAAACAAACAAACAATTCAGAGTGAGTTTTCTTATGTGTCATGTGGTACAAATATCTATCAAACTAAAAAATTGCATATGCTGAAGAAAAGTACAAGTTCCAAGTGGTTGCTAGTATGTTGCAGGTTCTATGGTATCCCACATCTTATGATGCTGAAAAACTGTGGGATGAACAAGCAACAAAGATCTGTGATGCTGTACTGTAGGTTTCTAATGTCCATATTTTGCACCACTACACAGTGACCTCTTTTCCACTGCAGGGCCAAACGATTTTTGATCTTCTCAAATGGACATGGTTCTGCACGGAACGGTTACAGACCAGGCTGAGCATGGTTTTCACTGGATGGTTAGCTTATGGTACCCGGGGCCACAATACCGTTCAGTGGTTTGATGTATTGGTATACCTAGTCTCTAAACGGTTCTTCCTTTAGGTTGGTGTGTGCTCCTGCACCTGCTGTCATATTACAAACCCAAAAACAATCCAGTCTTAGTTTGCTCAGGCCACCACACAAACGAAAAATAACTGAAAGCAGTGCACGTTTTCTGTCAATCCAGCACTCGGTAAACGTTCAAACTTCAACCTAACACCAGTTTCTACATGTTAAACACCCACGCTAAAACAAAGGAGAGAAGCTGTAGCCATGGCTAGCATTAGCTCACTTAGAATACTGCCAGCTCTGCTCAACACAGAACAGGTTCAGTTCTGACAAATAGAAACTCTACTAGCACAACTTTAGATAATAAAGACTGAACTCTGAGAACAGCAAGTCAGGTGACAGAAAACAGAAATGGAAATATTCGGTAGTGTTTTGAGCTGTATGTAGGTTTGCCACCCGTCCTGTAAAATATGGAATTGTCCTTTAGTTGGCAATTTATTTGGCCCTCCCTCAACCAACCCCACCCCACAACCCCCAACCCCCGGACTTAGCTCAAATACGGGACACGATTTGTTCTGTTTTTCGAACACGTCACCCCTACATTACCACACGTCCCAACTGTAACTGTTGCCACCCGGTAACCCTAGCTGTATCTAAAGCTAGCTCCTCTCTCCTTGCTAAGTTAGCCTAGCCAAAGAGACACAAAAACCCTGGAACAGGTTCAATGGGTACAGGTTTGTGTTGCGTGGAGCATTTACTGGCAGTTAGCATTTAACTAATCTTCTATGTAGTTATTCCCAGTATTTCCTGGTTTTCATTTAGCTGCTCAGCAGATGAAACAAGAAATCCTAAACGGTCTAACGAGTCTGAACCCATGCAGAGTGGTCCAGAAAATCACTTGGCTCGACAGTAAAAAACTGAGGCCCATTTTTGAGCGATAAAAGATCTCTCTCATTGCACAGATGGAATAATGATGGCGGCAAAGCGAGAGGAACCAAAGAAAGAATATTTTGATTTGATTAATCACATAACAATTTATAGATTAATCAGATCATGAAAAAATCATCAGCAGCGGCTCTACTCAGATATCTTATTCCTGTATGTCTCTTTGTACCTGAATGTCCAACGTGGAGAAGTAGCTGTTGAGGTGCTCGGGGTCATTGATGTCGGGCTCCCAGCACACAGGACACACCATGTCTCTGATGTGTTTATCCCTGACGGCGATGGTAAAGTGTTGCTTAAAGCAGCCACTGCAGACCGAGCACTGACATGAGGTGAGTGACTGCATCTGAAGAAAAGAGGAAGAACATCCTACCCTCAATACCCTGTTAAGTGTAGAGACATCCCAGAATATGATAAATAAAGATCCAAACTTTTGTTTATTGTTTAATAACTTGCTGGATGTATGTGTATTCCCTGATGTCTATTCAGCGATTAATAAATGGGTTTATGATAAACAGATGTAAAAGGTTTCAGAGGAGGAGAGAAATTTGTCCGCTTCTGTGTGTATCGTGTGTTTAGTACCTTGCTGTGGGGAAAGACGGACAGGCAGATTGGGCACTCTTTGGTCAGCACGCGGCGAATGAAGTCGCGGTCATGTGATTCACGCACGGCTTGTACCACGTCCTCCAGCGTGTAGGGGGCAGCAGGGTCGCGAAGCAGAGACAGAACCAACTCGCAGCGCCCCCAGCTGGGCAGATCATATACGGCAAGCAGCCTCCGGCACACGCGCTGAAACACACAGACAAATAGAAATATGATGATCTTTTTTAAGGGGCTGAAATGGACGCTGTATTTGCCAGCTTCTGGCTTTTAAGTTTTTTCAGTCCACCTCAATGCAGTAGTTACGTTAATGGTGCATGGGTGCCAGATTGTAACTGCAGTGCTATTTAAGGTGGAACAGAAATCCTTGTTTCCACAATCTTCTGTAAAAACACAGTTTGTTTTTGGGTTTCATCCTTTATTCCATTTCTAATAAGTGCTTACTGGGACCCAAATCATGAGTATAATGAAGATCTGGAGTTTATGATGTTTAGAAACTGTTTTTGGGAGTTTGTGCTACAGCAGCTGCTGTATACTCTCAGCTTCCAGCATTTCCAGTCATTGTACAGCCTTTGGCCAAGAGGTTCCTAACAGTGTCCTGTGATAATACATCCCACATCGCTTGAATATTCTCACACAGTCCCTGCAGATGGTGTGGTAAGGGTGGAGGTGGAGTGACGCCAGGCCTTCTAAACGTGTGACTAGCGTAAAAAAAAAAAACTTGGTGCTGAACAAGGTGCCTCCACACAAACAGATACGTGGGTCGTCTCCACCAAGACAAAAGTGGGACCAGTCACTAATGATGAGCCACTACCATTCTGTGTCACTACATGAGAGCTGGGCCTTACACCATTGCAGTCTTTGGTGATGTTGACGTGGTGTTAAGGACAGCCATTGTAACAGACTGTGTGCGTGTAGTACTGCATAATGCAGCCATCTGCCAGTGGTGCTGGAACTAAAAAGATGACTCAAGCTCACATGACCCACTGCTTGCTGGATGTCTGTAATCGTGGCTGTTGGGTCAGTCAGGTACAGGCCTGTCCTTGTTAATGTCACATGTGTGGCCGAGTGTGAAACTTGAATCATTCGCATGTCTCATGATGTCAAACCTACCCACCAAGTTTCATTACTGCCCGTTGATTCCTTCTGGGTGCAGCTATTTGTGAACCTTTTTTTGATGATTGGTCTATACAATGGACATACATGCACATACTGATGTCTGGTTCCTATCACCACCACTGTGAATGATTCAGCCCACTATACAACCCTAGAACAGGTTTACTGTTGAGCCATAAAAGCTCAGTGTAAAACACTGTTTTAAGGCAGCAGTCTGCCAACCTTTTCCTCACACAGCAGACAAAAGGATTTTTATTTTTTTTTTTAAATATGATTCCACAAACAGACCTTTTTCCTTTATCTAACATTGCATGTTGAGCGCAGTGGTCTGTCAGGAGTATCTGCTTTGGTTTTCCAGATATAATCATAAAAACATTCTGTTTTTGAGACTACATTCTTATTTCTATAAGCCAATTTGTATCCAATACAGAGAAAATGGTTGCATTGCAAACTACAACTTCTGGCATTTAATTATGACTGCATAAATAAATAGTTTAAATAGCCACATCATACAAAAAACAAAATGAGTCCCCTGTGACTGACACGTCCCCGATGGTGTGTTATACCTCCACAATCACCAATAACAGCTGTGATTGGATTTGGCATGTACTGGACAAGTTTCTGGATGTATGCCACATCAGTGTTCAGACACTCTTACATCAAAAAATATATCACTTGGTCCAGATTTGGTGGATGCCTTCCCTGGGACAATTCCGAGGAGTTTCCAGTGGACTGGGGTTTTAGCCACTGCTGGTAGACCTCCATGACTTTACGCTTCCAAACACCTGCAGATACAGCTACTTCCTTCACACTATGGTCTTTGACACACCCAAATGCAGTCACTCCTTTTAGACAATCATTAACATCTTCTCTGGAGCCATTTTCCACACATGGAACGAGACATTCCCTGCACTGTACCAACTCTTCACAATATATGGATCCCGTCACTCACACCTCACAGATATTTATAGCCCTGTCATCCTTGTGCCGTCATGCCCCATGCCATCTGCAGGAGCCTGAAGTTACTACCACCTTAAACACGCAAGATGTCAGGTGAGC
The DNA here is from genome assembly GCA_024036415.1 of Prochilodus magdalenae. NCBI lineage: Eukaryota > Metazoa > Chordata > Actinopteri > Characiformes > Prochilodontidae > Prochilodus > Prochilodus magdalenae. The sequence continues at coordinate 181,117 of JAMWET010005188.1, read as the reverse complement.
CTATAAACAGTCATTTAGAGTGGGGGTTAATTGAAATGAAATGCTCTGTTCAAGAGCAATCTACCACTTCAGAACTGTTCCCAGTTGGGGGAAATCTTAAAGTGTTCCCCAACGAACTTTACCACTTTACCTTTATTAATATAATATGACTTCAACCTCCTTATCAGACAAGTTGCAGTCATCATGCCTGGAACCACTTCTCTCATCCTTTGACCTCACCTTCAACCCATCCCCTCCAACGCATCGAGGTGGCAACACTTTGGACCTGACCTTCAGTAGACCTACCCCTGCGCTGGGTATCACAGTAACCCCTCCTCACTGCTCAGATCATCACTTTCTATCTTTCTCTCTGTCCTGTCCAACTCTTCCTGTCCATATCACCCCTTCACATTCTTCCTTCACTCGGCGTAACCTGCGCTCTATTCCTCTTCTCTCCCTCACAGCTCGACTTGAACCTCCATCCCTGAGGACACATGGAAGACAAGCGTCCAGACTCTTCTCTGTCCTGGCTCCCAGATGATGGAATGAACTCCCACTGGGCGTCCGAACAGCGGAGTCTCTCATGGTCTTCAAATGCAGACTAAAGACCCATCTCTTCGTAACGCACTTAAGTGAGTGAGCTCTAGTAGATGTGTAAGTCATATGTGTATGTACTTGTGTTGCACTTATGTTGACCTTTTCATCTCTATAGGTATGAATGCTGAGCTGGGGTTGCCACAGTGCAAAGGCTCTAACCTTCCTGTACTAGCTGGAAAATTATCCAACAGAACACTAAGCATGGTTGTAAGTCGCTCTGGATAAGAGCGTCTGCTAAATGCCTTAAATGTAAATGTAAATAATACATAACACCCAGCAGACACATGTAGGCTCACTGCTGGTTTTGATAGTAAGTAAAATGTTTGTATTTGTTCTGTAGACATAGTGACTTCTGGTTCCCATCGCCACCAGAAATCCAAATACTGCATTACCATATAAGACAGGAAAGGCGATTTCAAAATCCTAAACTGTTACGGAGCAGACTCATTGATATTTACACCCTCAACATTTATGTACAACCACAACGGAGCTACAGAGCCAAAATGGTGGACTATGTGGAGAAATTCACCATTCCAGGCTGGGGACCCCAAGCCTTCCCAAGGAACCCAACTGTCAGCGGTACAGGGGTGATGCTCATCTTTAAACCAGGCTAAAGTTGCTTCCTATTCACAAGCTTTTCAAACAATGGTCCATTTCACCTTCTGTTCTGTTCCATGCTGCAGCTTGTATAAGCACCAGAATGCAGGTTCAGCACTATTTAAGGTGGAACAGAAAGTTTACAAAACCAGCTCACGAACAGGAACTTTAGCTCCCAAATCTTTACCAGGACCCCGGAACAATCTTAATCCTGCAGGCAGCACATTTCACTCGGACAGTGTCCCAAACTCTAGGACAATATAGAGCAGCTCCGCTCAGCATTTGACCCTGAAGAGAGGAGCAGTTCCACCGTCAGTGGAACTATCTTTTATATAAAAACATCAAAGAACTTTAAAATACTGAACGAGTGCATTCTACGGCACCTTTAAGCCTACTGTAACTACCTTAGCAACAGAGATCTGTTACATACATTAACTATTAGCAGTCAGCTAAGTAGTGGGATCCATAAGTTATAACATGACCTGATATATGTTTTGTATATATGTGCTTGTAGAGTAATTAATTTTAGATTACATTCCGCAGGTATGAGGAAACAGGTCGCAGGCCGCTTCAACACATATGAGCTCACCTGTTTGTCTGCGTGGTTGATGTCGATGGGCGGCTCGGGCTCATCGCTCCACATGCGCTTGTGGAAGGGCTCTAGTATAGGACGCTGCAGAAGGACCAGTGCACCCCTCACTTCCCCCCCACTCTGCCTCAAAGCCTCCTCACAGCCAGCTGAGTCAGTGAAGCCCAAAGAGGCCAACTCTTTCACCTACAACACACACACACACACATACACATACACATACACATACACATACACACACACACACACATACACACACACACACACACACACACACACACACATTAAAATTGCAATACATTACAATAAAACATAATCATTTACTGTTTTACTGTTAAGGATATATTTACGTACAGCCTAGCTACTGGACTCTAATTAATATACTGCTTATTCATCATGATTTATAACTCAGGGTATTGCATTCAGTGGTGGACTGTAAAGAAGTAAATGTAATTAGTTTCTGTCCTTAAGTACTTTTTCCTGTATCTGTACTTTACTGAAGTATTTCTATTCTGGACAACTTTGTACTTTAAATGCATTTTAACTACATTTCAACTCAAATACCTGACTGTTTACTCCACTACATTACACGAAACTTGCAGTTCCTTTCGGTTTATATGTGAGTACAAAATAACATGTCAAAACAAGCGTATTTATGGATTCTTAGAAATGTCAATGGAAGTACATCAAGGACCACCTGGAGGAAGGCAGGTAAAGCAGGATGGGGTAATGCAAACACTGACTGTCAATTGCACATCAAACCTGAACAGATCGAACGTATTGTTCCTGACTCTGTAGGTAAGTAAACCACAATTTGCTCCTTATTTTTCTTAAAAATGTGACCAGAATTTTGATACAGGAACAGATAATGACCTGAACAGTCCACCACTTCATTATGCATGATTACAAACGTGCAGGTTTTATTAATAATTTGTACCAATGGCCTTGGCATGCTCCTTCTGGCTTTTTACGCATGTCAGAGGGAGCCCAACCAACCTGATGAATAACTAACATATATATAACATATAACATATGTCTTAGGCAGAGCCACCAGAGTCATAAGTGAACTAAGCAACTGCTTAGTATCCCCACATGTCCATCAGAGCTTGAAACGTCCCACAAGGGAGCTTAATTTATTTATTTAGTGATGCAGTGAATAACTAAATTTGCCATGTCTTATTAGATTGACATTTTAGCCCATTAAGATTGTGTTATCTTTAAACCATCTGCCAGAACTTACTTTAGCCCGGCGGTCTCTCAGGGCCTGTCTTGCAGCTTTCTCACTGTCACCCCCTACTGTCAGCCAGGCCTGCTTGGCCTCGGCTCTGGATAAAGGCACACTGCTGCTCTTCAGACCCTCCAGGCCGCTGTCCTCGCCAGCGCAGTTGAACAACGTGGAGTGCAGTGGTTTGGGGCTGTGCTGGAAGGAGGCGGCCATGGCACAGATTTCATCTAGTCTGTGGGGAAGCTCTGTTTTCACCCAGTCACAGGGGGTCCCGCTATTGCTGCTGCCACCACCTGAAACCCGCAGGCTTGTGTACACCTCCTCTGGGCTCACGCCCTTTATTTCACCTTCCTGAGGAAAAGGAAAAGATTAACATGCCAGTAATAAATTATAACCGCATGCAAATAAACAAAGAGCACACAAAGGCATCCAAAAAAGAAAATGTAATGGTCTTCTCCACAGCCAAACGTACTTCTGTGAAAAATTCACTAGAGCTACGAGGCTAATGTAGCTAATAAGCAATGAAAGCTTATAGCACACCAGTTAGCACTGTGCTAATAGTAGGTCTAAATCATGATTCACTCGCCTCTAACCATGACTAGCTGATATGTCGTCTCCATATATACCATATATATCCATATAAACTTAAATAGAAATACTTATTTGGCTTCTGACACTGTAAGACACTGTTATATATATAGATCAACTACATTTGCAGAGAAAACTGCCAAACTCTAACTTTGGACTGTGTATATTATGTAAAAACACTATTTCCCTCTTGATCAATAAATCAATCAATGAATCAAAACTTTGACATAGTGTGTATTGAGGCCGAATTATTTGGGCAAGACATTTAATTGCAGCTTTCCTGACTAATATTGCAACTGTGATTATCTCCTATAAATGAAGGTTCAGGCCTGTATTTTGGCTAAGAAAACTGGAATATCCACTTTTCCCTGGATTGCTACCTAAACCTTGAATGTACAATGCCGGGCTGTCAGTAATTTACAACAAGTCACAATACAAGGAGGTGTGGCTGCCTGTGATTAGACTAACTCTTCTACAAGCTGTTCACAGTACCATGTTATGTAACTCCTGAGCTGAATATTGTGCTCTCCTAAACCTTCCATACACATCATTTACTCCTCAGTCCATATATAGAAACTAAGCTGCAAAGAGAGGTGTTTTGTTTTTAATTCACTGAGATAACTCAATTACAAAAACAGGGATAACAAAAGATGAGAAAAAGGTAATTTAAAAAATAATTCTGATCTCTTTATTTATATAATACCACACCACTTATACAGTCAGGGTTCCCACTCAAATGTGAAATTCCCTGATGTTTTCTTGACTTTCATCGACTTTCACTGATCAAAAAGCTAAATTTCCATAACCTAGAATCAACAAAACAGCTTTATTTATTTATTAATGAGATTTATTTACTAGTTTTGAGTACATAACTTTTCCCTGATTAAAAACTGAAATTTACACTTTCCCGGCAATTTCTGAGAGACTGCATATCTCGACTGAACTGACTGCGAGTTCTTGACAAGTGATAAATGATAAACATCCCTGACATTCCATCCTCGAATCAAATATGTAAAATTCCATAATATTCCCAAAATGCCATGAGCCATGGGAACACTGCAAAGTGCACAACAACAGCGGCAAAAAGGTGTAAAGTGCAGCAATTAAGCAAATTCTTACTCGGATCAGTTGAATCAGTTTAAGCCCCTCCTCCCGCATTAACCTCTGCCTCTTCACATCCGGGTCTTCTGTGGAGGTGAGTTTGGGTCTGATGGACAGCGGTAGGAACTCCTTGACTGGGGAAGGTGGAAGGGGTTTGGAAGGTGAGGGGGCGGAGTCGGATCTCATCAGGTTACACATTTCGCAGCGGGAGGAGGGCGTGTGGTTGGCGTATGTGCAGAACTGACAGACCCACTGAAAGAAAACAAGAAGAAATTCTGTTACAAAAATGCAACATCACCAAAAACCATGAACACAATGATTTTTAACTCAGCGTTTCGTATTACTACTACTGTGCTGAGTTCACATCCAACTGGGTGACACTTTATTTAGCTAGTTCACCGTAGATGCCTCATAAATATTCAGTGTACCTTTAACTAAAATTCAACTAAATTTCAATGCAACTGAACTTGAGTGTGAAAGCTGTGTGATATGTTCTATTCTCCAAGCCCAAAATCTCTAACCTCAAGGTGTAACAAATGGTTGCTGTGGCAAAAGCTCCCGTCAAGAGAGTGAGAGATGCAAAAAGGTGGGTAGCTACCTGCCCGGTCCTCTTTAGAGAAACCATGTAGAAGACAGCCAGTGGGATGTAATGGAGACCCATTTATTAGGCAGGGAAGCACCTACACCTCACTCATCACAATCCAGGAGAGCAGCGGTGAGACAGACCATAGAAGCTAAAACCCAGAGACCTGTTCATGCTTCTACTCACTGTCTCTCTGTCTGTCTCTCTGTCTGTCTCTCTGTCTGTCTCTCTGTCTGTCTCTCTCTCTGTCTCTCTCTCTGTCTCTCTCTCTGTCTGTCTCTCTCTCTCTGTCTGTCTGTCCTCTAATCCAACAGCTACTGCACAGAGCTACTGCTAAATGCACAGAGCTACTGGTAAAAGTGTTATGGTATGCCTTGCAATGAACTGACAGTCTGTCCAGAGTGTGCCCTGCCTTCCATTCATTGGGAGCGGAGATGGGCTTGTTGGAGGATGAGTGAGAATGAGTGATATGTCTCCTATTAGTGTGTTTTATTTGTGTAGACCAATCAACATTTTCTTTTGGAGGCATAATTACAAATGCAATATGTCACCATATTGCCACCATAATGTTGCCACCATTTGCCAGCATATTTGCCTAACATTTCAGAATTTATTTGAATTTAATAAGTCCCCCTTTTCACTTTCTTGACTACTGAGCTGGTCCTCTGATGTGCAGATTATACCCACCTTAATTTGAATAGTGACCTAAAAATATCACACAGTTTCATGTTCATTTATTGTTGTTTACATAGAAAATTCTAAAACATCCTGTTGTTGACTTCCATGTTGAGTGTGATCTCAGACGTTTGGACTCCACTGTACGATAACAGGGCGTATTTTGATTCACACCTTCCAATTAACCCTGAGAGGCTGAAACAGCTGAGGGCCTCAGCAGCTGAATCTAAATTGCTGCACTGACAGAGTCTCAAACAGAAGAGGCCTGTTTTGAATGTTAGTTGGTCTATCTGTGTATCCGTTGTGTGGCTCGTTTGTTTGAGTGCTAACCTGACTGTTGTCCAGCAGTCCTGCAGCTGATGGTGTGGGTCGTGAAGGGGTGGTGGGAGGACGTGTGGCCAGACGAGGGCGCTCACATACCTCACACAGTATACTGCTGCTGGCGTTCACCATAGTGCAGCTCTTACACTGCCACTCTGTGGGGAGAGACGTCAATGCAGCTTATAAAAACAGACATGAGCGAAAGCAATAAACCACGCTTGCAAACAGTGCTCACTGTGGGGCCCTGAAAATTGACACTGTATGTAAAATATCAGCAGCTGATGACAATAACACAGCTTTCGGCCCTTGTGAACATTTAGGCGCTTCAAGTCATTCAGACAATCTGCGTCCCATGTCTGTGTTAAAAGGACATTTGTGGATTGATTCTCTGTAAAGTGTTGCGGCACTTATAGCGTGGCCTCATTCAGTCTCCCAGGCATGCTAGCCTCGCTTGGTGGTGGGCTAGGTGTCCAGAGTGCATGCACATGAACGCTTCTCAGAGGTGGTCTAAATCGAGATGTGAGGGGTCTACATTGCAGGCCTGTGTGTTGTGCTGGTGTGAGTGGATCAGACACAACAGTGCTGCTGGAGTGTTTATCTGAGTCTGTGTTTTTCATCCTCTGGGCCCTCATCAGGGGTCACATGATGGTGCCCTCAGGAAGCTGCCCTCAAGACGCTGCTCACAGGACGCTGCTCACGGGCCCCTGCCTTTAGGATGCTGGTGCCCGAACAATTTTGGTTAATAGATGATTCTCAGTGCAGCAGTGACACTGAGACATTCAGCATCACTGCTGTGTCTGATCCACTCACATCAGCACACCACACAATAACACACCACCACCACATCAGTGTCATCGCAGTGCTGAGAATGATTCACCACCCCATAATACCTGCTCCGTGGTGGTCCTGTGAGGGTCCTGATCATTGAAGAACAGGGTAATACAGTATACAGAGAAACAGATGGACTACAGTCTGCAACTGTAGGACTACAGAGTGCTCCTATATGCTCAGTGAAGTTGATAGAGTGTAGATAGAAAGAGAAACCTAATAAAGGAATCGGTAGGTGTATGTCTCACACACACACACAAACACACACACACACACACACACACACACACACACACACACACACACACACACACACACACACACACACACACACACACACACACACACACACACACACAGCAATATGCAATCATATATTCCTGACTGACCAGTTATGGTAGAGGGCTGCTGTGGTTCCTCATGTATGGAGGTGGGTGCAGCAGCAGCCAGACGGGGGCGTTCACAGGTTTCACACAGCACCTGCTGCATTGTATTCACTGTAGTGCAGTATGAGCACTGCCACGTGGCCAGAGACGCACTGTCAGGGATTACCATACATAGAAGAGTATGCATGAGATGACAACCGAAAGCTGCTCATGATTATTCTTAGGAGATGTCTGTCCATAACATCATTCCCACCTGACTGTCTTTGACGATATGGAGGATGCCACTTGGACCCTGCTGTGCATGGCCCGTCCCGGGTGGGAGTGGTACAGGCGGTCACATTCTGAGCACAGCCGCTGGACGCACGTGCTGCAGTGGGACGCCACCGGAAATATCCCGCATATGCTGCAGTTATCCATAGAGATAGCTGGGGAAGCCATACTGGGTATGAATGATTACAGCGCTGGCAACGTCCAAAGACCATTACATCATCAACATCTCTGATAACCACGGTACAACAAGGACAGGTCCCTGCATGTGCACACATAAACAAAGGACCTAGACAGGCTGTTTTATGAATAAACCTCAGCAGAGCTGTTCAACAAGCGCATATGGGTTTAAGGATATGAGGCTGTTTACATTAGGGTGGTTATTCATGCCATCCCACTACAGCCTTTAAAAACACTCATTTGAAAAGTGTTAATACAGACATAACAGATTTCCTCATCACTATATGAGACAGACCGACCGCTCAGTTCAAGAAAAGTTCACACTGGTGGTGAATTGGAACCAGACCTCCACCTCCAAAAGCTCACTCTTTCCCCTAAACTGCTTAACCCTACTGGGTCATGGATGGGGGGAGTGCAGAAGCCTATTCCAGCACTCAAAGGGCAGAAGGCAGGATACACTCTGGCAGGGCCTCCAGCCCGTTACAGGGCAGACACAGACAAACATACACATTCACAGACACACTCACACATCTAAGGGGGACATTCTAGCATCTCCAGTTCACCTGACATACACAAAACACACAGATAGGACACCCAAGCCGGGAATCAATCTTGCTGTGAGAGGACTGTGCTACCCACTGAGCCACTCTAAAAAGCTCACATGGCTAAGATATTCTTTTACAGCGATTCTGTGATAAACGTGTAGGTCTATAACGTTTCGTTAATAGGGATGAACCGATCTGATTTTAGGATCAGATATCGGCTCCGATTTTAACAAAATTGGCTTGATCGGGTATCGTATTATTAGGCCGATCCCCACTTTGCCTGTAGACTTGACTTGTGAACAGGAACAACAACATGGAGCAAGGCAAAGTCAGCTGTGCAGAGGAATTCTACTTTACAAATACTTTAAGTATTGTTCTATCCATGTCAATCCTTATGCCTAAAGTCTCTCCAACATGGTGACGTATATGGTTTATTAATTAAAAAATGCTATAGGATTGATATCCGGTATTGACCAACATGCAAAGTGTATGTATTGTTGCTGGTATTGGAACTGGAAAAGTTGGATCTGTACAGCCCTACTTCTTAAGCCATTTATTTTAATCCAGGGGTACAAGCAGCATGGTAAGCCAAAATGAGTCCCCGAAGAACCTCCAGATTTGGCACTATTTAATCAATATACTATTTAGTTTTACAATATTCCATATAAAAGCTCAGAAGACACATGCATGTTCACTGGTGGGGTTTGTTAGTACGTAAGAAAATCTATACGTGCTGTAGACATTGTGATTCCCGGTTCCCATCCATCACCAGCACTGTAAAGAAATCTGAGTGTATTCGTTTCTCTATAAACAAACATTGTACATCAAAGCACTCTGAATGATCACAATGACAGAGTTATGTAAAAACCTGGGTAGAAAAATTGGAGGAATTGTTCATTTATTGGAGGAATTATTCTTTTAAAAACTACCTGTGGACTGGCCCATTTTAATTTAGTACAACGCAAAACTGACCATGTGGTGGCACCTACTTCAAGTGTTATAACATTGAGGAACTGACCTGTTGGCTTGGCAGGCGTGAGAGCGGATAGAGAGAGCAGGCCTTTGGGTTGGGAGAGAGAGGCCATCGGCAGAGACTGTCTGTCCCAGGGTCTGTCACTGGATGGAGATACACCTGCTGAATCTGTGCTGATTTCCTCGTCATCCTGCTGGGTCAGTACATAAGGTGCAAGTGAGGACAGGAAAACGAGAGGAATCAGATGAAGACACCATAAAGACGCAGAACGCAGCAAGAACACGTAGAAACTGTACCTGCTGAGTGAGGGAGGGAACAAGTCTCTCAAAGAACTCGGGATGAGGGTGAACGTCCTGTAGAAAAACACAGCACGTCATAACAGTGACCTCAGTTCCTGTTTCTATTTAAATTGGCAGGTTTGTCATTCAGATTGAGGAACAATTTTATCAGGGTGCAGAAGCTCAACTTCGTTCAGGCTTCGAAGACGTTCGTGCTATTCCGGAAACCAGTCTGCGTTTGAATCACTTTTTACTGGAACCAAGAAACGCCAAATGATATGACATCAACGTCGACAGACGGAGCTGCACAGCGGTAGTAAATGGTAGTACCAAGATGGTGGAGCATATAAATTACCACAAGGCCTCACAGATAAACTACTGGAGATAGAAGACGTAGAAGTTTCTGCAGCAGACCATTGTGTGGAAATGCACAGAGCGGTCCAAAATTAGGTGCATGAACCAGAACAAGGACTAAGTGATGCTCTGAGAGACTGAGCAATGCTCGAAATCACTGAGTGCCAGTATGTTGTTGCCTCAGACTTGAGAATTAAAATGTTACTTACATTGTCCACATGTTTAAAGTGTTCTGAACGTCATGACTAAAAGGTGTATGACTCTAAGGGGTGCACCAATTACCAACAGCGTTAGTTCCTTACATTAAACTAATCTCTAGCAGGTTACAAGTCGCTTACGTTGCCGCAAGTTTGTCTTATGTGGGTGTGTTTGAAGCCACTCACGTTGTGGTGTGTCAGTGTGTAGAGGGTCCAGGAAAGCTAACTAGTTTTAAAAGCACATATTATTACTGATAAATGAATTTGTATGAAAATGGAATTGCTTGCATTTATGGATAGCTAACGGGTTAGCATACTGGCTAACCTAGTTAGCTACCGAGTGATGCACTGCGTTTAGCTTGTAGCTCCTGTTGTGCTGTCTGCCCTGAGGGAAATGTGAAGGTTAACTGGTATCACCACATATGCATTTATAGCATAGAAACAACGGAAATTAGTTCAGCAGGTTCACTTCTACAGATGCATAACTGAAAGTGTGCTTCGATATCCGTACTGTTCATCTGGTCACAACATCCAGAAGAGACATTCTGAAAAATGAGGCCTAGTAATGACCTAAAATCTGAGACCCATCATGTTAGAATAAACCTACGACCAAAATATGCCCAATAATTTAACACTATTTTCAAACACTGAAACGTTGTTGAAAACGTTATATGACATGGCTATTACTAACCTTAATAAGCATGTCCAGTTCCATACGTAGAGTCATGACCTCAAGGGTCACCGACGCCACCTTGGCAATGTCTGGCTCAATGACTTCATCTGGAAAGCTCAGGCCATCTGGCTGCTGATTGGTGTATCCATACAGACACAGTACAGCTCGCCCACCCTGGAAGAGAGCAATAAAGCGGTGCCTGAGACTGAAATAAGCTCTGACCTCAATAGAATCAAACAGCAGCATAAACAAACCAGTGCTGCTTAAAAAAGACTGAAGCTCTTATACCTTTTATTCATAGCTGTAGACATCAGTTACAATATAAATGATTTCAAAAATACAAATTTCACAAAAATCATATAAATGCCACCTATAGGCCAAAAAGGGGACCTACACCAGAAACATCTATGCCAGAAACAGCTGCAATGTAAACTGTAAACACAGTGTTGGTCAGAAAAATCTTTATTAGATGTCGCTCTAAAATCACTCAGCCCATTCACAATACTTTAGCTACACTCAGTTCATACTGGCTTGCAAACACTGTGTTAACCCATAAGAGCTCAGACCCATTTCCTCCTAAAGGTGACACAGATAGGGGGTTAGTTATAAGTGGGTCGGAACCTTATAAGTACAAAAACAAGCCTTTAAAATTAGATGAAGCCCACTGCCATGTCTGCAGAATACTGACAAATGGAGGCGAGCAATTGATCCACGGCTCGAATGGAGTTTGAGAAACTATGCGCTACCGAGCCCCTTTCCCCAAAACGAGCCCTAGAGTATGAAAGCACTCTAAAACACTGTGCCCTGACAACACCCAACTTAAGCAAACAAACCCAGGAACCTCCGATTTACAAAGAAGTATCACTCACATGAATGGCATCCACTGTAGCTCTGAACACCGGGTTGTTGTGCTTCACTGTACGCCAGTACTTGGGTCTGTTTGAGCTGGTCAGGTTGGAGCCATATTTCTCCAAGATGTTGAGAGCTGTGGACAGCTTCTGTAAAGAGCCTAGAGCCTGACAACAGAAGAACAAAAAAACCCTGCTGTTAAAGGCTTCTACTTCAGCCACAATTACCTATAGATAGCTTCACCTGGACTGAACTCACCTCTAATGGACAATGTGCTACATTAGACATAACAACCATCATTATAAATAACATTAGATACCAATAACAATGGAGGAAGTATAAATATGAAACAAAACTTAAACTAAGTAAGAAACGTGAACATAACTCAACAATATTTTTTCTATCATTTTTATTATTGTTGTTATTATTATTGCCATTAAAACTTAATTTAATACTAAAAAACAATTACATTTAAATAATGACATATATCCATGTATATAACATAAATATCTGAATAAATAAAAAAAAAATAAAAAAATACTGAATAAATACTGAACAAACCATGTATTGCCAGTCATAGATTCTAAAAGACTTAAAAACCTTTAAAAAAACGAATAAATAAATAAATCATATGCAATAAAGGTTTATGTAAATGGTTGCATCCATCCGGTGGTTTCTGACTGCAACAGAGGTCAATGAAGTCCTTCAAACCACTGCTTTGCACTGTTCCTCTCACCTCTTTCCGGTTACTTCCACTGCTGTTTTCGATCACCATGGCTTCAGCCGCAATGTACCGGTACTTAGCTGATGGTGGGAGTGCGATGCCAGCCATGGCGGACACACCTGTCCGGACCTCCTGCGCAGAGCTGTGCATGGATAAGCTCTTCTCTGCCTGGCTCCTGGCTTCCTCCAACTGTGCGGCCATCTCTGAAAGAATACAACAGACAGAGAGATGGTTGCGCATCACGATACTTAAAAAGCTGGGTCTTAATCCTGAGCACAGCAGCTACAGCAACACAGTACAGCGAAGGTGGTTCGACAAGGATTACGAAAAGTGCAAAAGTGCAGTTTCTGCTTGCGACAGGTTTTATGAATACACTGCCTGGGGTCCGAGACGGCGGTTGTATGAGAAGTTTTTGACCCAAAAATCATTTTAATCAATGTGTCATACGCCGTCCATAGTAAGAAATGTTAAAACAATTTTGAAATATAGGTGGAATTTTTCAATACAGAAATGGGAGGAAGTTAAACTTTGAAACAGACAAAAATAAACAAATAAACAAATATAATAATTGGCATAAAAACTTAATTTCATAGTACAAATCAATTACATTTAAATATTTGACACATACATGCACTTATTAGGGATGCATGAGTCTCCAGACGCTATTGCACAGTCTTGTCATGTGCACTCATATTGCATACTGTACATACGCTGTTATGCCTTTTGAACTTCCATTAGCTAGAAATACACACAGACAGTATATAACATGTATAACAAAATACACACACACACACACATACACACACACACATATATATATATATATATATATATATATATATATATATATATATATATATATATATATACACCTATGTATGTGTGTGTGTCTACTGTCCTTTTTGTGCTTTGTACTTTATTATTTTAGTATTGTTAGATTGCATTTGATTGTATATTGTATTTAAGAGCAGAGTAAGATGTTCATTGTACAGTGCTGTATATTATTGTGCAGTGCAGTATATTATTATTGCAATTATTATGTAATTACATTATTATCATCAAAATAATTATTAGTAGTACCAAAGAAGCTAATTATTATTATTTAATGATATTATTATAATTGTTATTATTATTATTATTTGGGAACATTATTATTATTATTATTATTATTATTATTATTATTATTATTAAAACAATAAAATGGTTTAATAAATTTTAAAAACACAATTAATAAAATAAATAAAGACATTTACTTTTAAAGAAAAAGAAAATATAAACAAGAAACTGAACTCCTCATCACTTACTGACAATATTCTTACACCAGCCTCCAGTTCTGTTTAATGGTGGGCAGTATTTTAAGCTCAGTACCGTGCCGAACACAGGGGTCCTTTTTCAGCCATTATCATTATCAGAGATCAGAGAACTGAAACTGAAACTACCGACACTGTTTTCATTTGATATAAAGAACAGAAAAGACATTTAGTCGAGACTCAGCAGCCGAGAAACTCAACTACACTGGTATATAGGCGTCTCCTGCTCAACACTTCAGGACTAAAGTCTCAAAGTTACACGGTAGATACATAAAACATGTCAACACTGACTGAAAGGGCTTAAAAACACGGTAGCAGCCCGCGACTGAGTCTTATAACGGCCAGAAATCTAAAAACAAAACTATAAAACCGAATAAACCCCGAAACGAATAAAAATAGCTAGTCTTAGCTGAGACTAACTACAACATATACCCCATTAAACAACATTCCCATCACTGAGACAGTTAGCATAGCTAGCATATCTGGCTAACTATGCTAGCTTTAGCCCGCCGAAAAGCTTCATAAACACATAAACAAACCCTGACAGCTATGAATACGGTCAGATATAATGCTAACACTGAGCTATTTAATAATATATGACTGTTATGCTGTAGTTATTTAAATAGTTCAGATACTTACTGCTTGACACCAGCCAGCCAGGCAGCTTATAGCTTAGTTTGAGAACTAGTACGGTGGCCCGCAAGGTCCAAGTGAACCAGCGACTTTTGGGCGCCCTCTTCTGGTAAACGAACGCTTTGAGTGTTTAAAACAGATTTCTGGTTTAAAACCTGGATTTAAACTGCTGTTGTCGTGTCGCGTAGTGGTCCGTAGAGCAGCATGGCATCATCTTTCAGTCTCATCGATTTAACCAAGTTCATAATTTGTTGCCAAAACTTAATTTTACTCATCAGTTTTCTTTTACTACAATACCCAGCATGCATCACGCAAACGCCCATGATGCAAAAGCTGGGAATCCCCGATGTGTGACGCAGGCTAACGCATACAGACGTGATATTTACTATGCTTCCTGCACCTTCTCTCAGATCTTCTCTCAGGCGTATAAGGAAGAGTCTGTTTCGTATACGTAACCAATAGATTATAAAGGAAGTGTTAAAGGGAAACTCCATCAGAGTTTTAAATTTCCACCATTTTTTAAAGAGTTACCCATTATTTAATGGTAAACTTCATGTAGAGTGGTTTGGTGTGAAATGCTCCATTCTAGGGAAACTGTTAAAGTCAGAACTGTCTACAGAGGTGGTGATGGGAACCAAACGTACGCCTCTAAAAGCTCATCACAGAAATGTATACATTGAATATGTATATTTTTGATAAAGGTTTTGGCCCAAAACACCTTGTTAATCCAGTTACTTGAATCCATTCATCTATTTATAGCAGAGGGGATCATGGGTGCTCATTCCAGTCATTCACTACAAGAGTTAATTTGGAGCCACTCCTGGTCCACAGTTTATTTATTTATTTATTTTTGTTTGTTTGTTTACTTATGTGTGTATGAGTATATGTGTGTACGGATGGACAGATGGGCTGGATATGTTTATTTATTTGTTCATTATTTATTTATATACTGATGCATATGTATGTATTTATTTAATTATTTATTTATCCTTGTTTATTATGTATTTATTGTTTTTATTTATTTATTCACGCTTGTATATGTATGTGTGTATGCAAATATATATATATATATATATATATATATATATATATATATATATATATATATATATATATATATATATACACAAACCGGATTCCAAAAAAGTTGGGACACTAAACAAATTGTGAATAAAAACTGAATGCAATGATGTGGAGGTGCCAACATCTAATATTTTATTCAGAATAGAACACAAATCACAGATCAAAAGTTTAGACTGAGAGCATGTATCATTTTAAGGGAAAAACATGTTGTTTCAAAATTTCATGGCGTCAACAAGTCCCAAAAAAGTTGGGACAAGGCCATTTTTACCACTGTGTGGCATCCCCCCTTCTTCTTACAACACTCGTCTGGGGAGAGAGAAGACCGGTTTCTCAAATTTAGAAATAGGCATGCTCTCCCATTCATGTCTAGTACAGGCCTCTAACTGTTCAATCGTCTTGGGCCTTCTTTGTCGCACCTTCCTCTTTATGATGCGCCAAATGTTCTCTATAGGTGAAAGATCTGGACCGCAGGCTGGCCATTTCAGTACCCGGATCCTTCTCCTACGTAGCCATGATGTTGTGATTGCTGCAGAATGTGGTCTGGCATTATCTTGTTGAAAAATGCAGGGTCTTCCCTGAAAGAGATGACGTCTAGATGGGAGCATATGTTGTTCTAGAACCTGAACATAGTTCTCTGCATTAATGGTGCCTTTCCAGACATGCAAGCTGCCCATGCCACAAGCACTCATGCAACCCCATACCATCAGTGATGCAGGCTTCTGAACGGAGCGTGGATAACAACTTGGGTTATCCTTGTCCTCTCTGGTCTGGATGACATGGCGTCCCAGTGTTCCATAAAGAACTTCAAATCGTGACTCATCTGACCACAGAACAGTCTTCCATTTTGCCACACTCCATTTTAAAAGACCCCTGGCCCAGTGCAAACGTCTTGTGATGCTTTCTTAAAAATGTTGACAGTGGCATTCCTGTTTGATTTGCAGTGACACTTAAGGGCACGGAGATCACGAGCATCCAGTAGAGTTTTAGGGCCTTGACCCTTACACACAGCGATTGTTCCAGATTCTCTGAATCTTTTGATGATGTTATGCACGGTTGATGATGATAACTTAAAAGTCTTTGCTATTTTACGCTGGGTAACACCATTCTGGTATTGCTGCACATCTTTCTGCGCAACAATGGTGGAATTGGTGATCCTCTTACCATCTTGGCTTCAGAGAGACACTGACACTCTGAGAAGCTCTTTTTATACCCAATCATGTTGTCAATTGACCTAATTAGTGTTAATTGGTCTTCCAGCTGTTCGTTATATGCTCAATTTCCTTTTTCCATCCACTTATTGCTACTTGTCCCAACTTTTTTTGACTCCATGAAATTTTGAAACAACATATTTTTCCCTTAAAATGATACATTCTCTCAGTTTAAACTTTTGATCTGTGATTTGTGTTATATTCTGAATAAAATATTAGATGTCGACACCTCCACATCATTGAAATCAGTTCACAATTTGTTTAGTGTCCCAACTTTTTTGGAATCCGGTTTGTATGTATGTATGAATGTATGTATGTATGTATGTATGTATGTATGTTTGTATGTATGTATTTAATATACCATACACATCCCTTTTGCTTGTCACCTGCAAACAGTGATCTCTCCTATCTGTGGTTGTACTTGAGAGAGCACAGTACCACTTATAATGGAAAACAATAGGGGGCTAATTGTACTACCCTGCGGTGCAAAGCGAGCCTACCGCTGCCGCCGTCCCAACTGAACAACCTCTCAAACAATCCAATATACTTTGTCCTGTTTGGGTTTTTATCTTAAGCCACTACAATACTTTTGTACCTGCAGAGATTCAAGCCATGTCCCTTTTCTTCCAGTAGCAACCTGCTAAAACCAAAACTCCCTTCTTGGTTCCCGAACTGTGCTGTGGGCATTTCAGTCCTCTACTGTCAGGGTCAATAATCCAAACACGGCTCTGTATTAAATAGAGAACACCATTATTACCTTAAAGGGAACCTATTAGGCTTATATTCAATGTTGATAGCTGTGTGTATTCTATTAGAACAGATTTACCTGTTTCCCCAAAACATAGTATCTGTCTTACACTGTACCTCCGTGTTCAACCTCTTAATATTTGTGAAGAAGGTATATAAGATCATAACTGGAATATCTTCAAAATATCTGTGCAATATATCTCATCAACTGTGCAACATATATCTGTGCAATAACATGTACATTTGTTTAGTTTTTAGTGTATTTTTTTACCTAACAATAGAGATTTATTATTTATTTATTATTAAATATTACATTTATTTATTTTTTAATTTCCTATTTTGTAACTTGCATATCTCATCTTATCTGTCTGAAACACTCTGGTACAACCCCTGTGTCTTTAAGCCCCTCCTCCTGATGAGCCCAGTGTGCTCGATGGTCAGAGCGGCATTCTGCTACTAGCTGTAGTATAAGCTGTGTCTGCTGTAGCTGTTCATACAATAGTGTCAGCTCTGCTGCACCAGTTTGATCAAGAGTCTTGTTTGTTTTCAGATCAGTCGATCCTGAAAGTCTGGTAGAACAAGATTATGTAATCATAATTAGATTGGAGCAGGACGTTTTAGAGTGGTTCGCTTTTATGGGTTATCACAATTTGCAACAGTGTTGTGTTACGAGACAGGTAAAATTTAAACAAGGCGTTTCAGACAGCTGAGAAATTATTATTATTATTATTATAGAATTATTATTATTCATTTTTATTCCTGTCCTGTTAACGTTTTTGGTTGTGAGGGATGCTGGAGCCCATCCCAGTGCTCACTGGGCAGATGGCACCATTTACAATTATTATTATTATTATGTACTGAAGTCTTGAGGCACATATATACAGCACGTGCAGGTAAACGAGTATACATTTAAGCAAATATACATTTAAACGATTGTTTGTTAAATGTAAACAATTTATAGATCACACCTTCAGAACCAGCCTACTCTAAATGACAGACGTCTTACATCCTAACCATCTAGTTATGTCGATTTATTTTTAAAATTGATATAGCTCCCCTTTAACTCACCTTGTCTTGACAGGGCTGCGTAAAAATTGCGCATCTAATATGTCTCCGAGCCTCACCACCCACTGCGTAAATCTGACGCATCTCTGCATGAAAAAGGGCGGTAATTGAAGGAAATGAGCGCTAATTGGGATTTTAGGATGGAGCTCAGCTGCTGACGCCCCCGGACCTGCTGGCCTGAGTGGAGGTTATAAGTCTTCTGTGTTGAGCGTGTTGGTCCAGAGTTTGTTGCTCTTGCTTTGTGCACTTTCCACTTTGAATTCTCACCTGTAACGTTTAAGGTTGGTGTCTCCGTTTGTAGACATGCTGCGTTCGTGTTGCTGTGGCTGCGCCTCACCTGCTTTGTGTTTCCCCCTGTTAGTATTGCGGTGTTTGGTGTCCTGTGTAAAGGTTTTCTGTCCCTGCACTGAAAATGGAAGGTCAGTAATCTGGTTCACCCTTATGAAGTCTCTTGGAGGAGAGCGGAGCACAAACAAGATGCTAAAGGGTTTTGTTTACTGTTGAAGTACAGAGTTGTTTTAGTTATAGGGCTCTCTATTAATATTTAGCACTTTATTTGTACAGCTCACAGCCTGAAATCACACACATGGAAAAATGCTAACTAGAGAATCACATCCTCAGTGGGAAAAAAATGCTAATGGTTTGTACAGAAATGTATTAGGCTATGTGCTATATTTTATTTACTGTGTTATCTTGAATATAGTTTATCAAAGCTTTCAATGGTCTATTTCAGTTACTGAAGCTGTTCTGGGTTGGTTGCACCATCTGACTTGCTGGTTGTGCTGCCTGACTTCTCTGACTAATTCCAAATTAAACACGCATCAGTTTGGTGGGGGGGATAAAGCTGCTTGTTTGTACAGAAATGTATTTTTTTTATTTTAATTTTATTTTATTAGTTTTATTTTATTTTATTTATTTTAATAAACTTTTATTTTTTTGCAGTGCAGTTTTGGTAGTAGCATCTTGGGGGCTCATCTTGTTCACTTGCACTGTTTTGATATTAGCAGAGCTTTTTTTTTTATTTATTTATTTTTTCATTAATCATGGTTTTGTATGTGTCTGTGTTCATATTCAAATGCCTTTCTGGTTAAAACAGTGCTGAACTATACCGAATGAATTGTTTACATTGTGTTTCTGGACTTAAGTGACTCAACATAGCACAGTACAGTTAATCCCAGCTGTTGAGGAATTATAACCCTCTGGCTCTCCAGCTTCTGGGTTCCGGAAGCAAAGCAGATATTTTCTTTTTGGAGGTTGTTTGTGTGTACGGAGATTAGTCTTGCTCAAATATTATTAAAATGATGCTGGAATAGTCAGATGGGAAACCGTGTTGGTTGTGTTCTGCTCTCCTCTGAACAGTTCTTCATGTTTGTCAGAATTACAGGATTTGTCTCCTCTGATGTTAAACACTGAAACGTTTTCTCTCTTCTGACGTCTTAGAAGTTAATACCTCACAATCAACAGATGTTGAGCAACCTCACCACCCAGTCAACCACAGCAGACCATTTTTCTATGTTCAACCACCATCACAACCTTACTTCATGTATCAGTGGCCTATGGACCCATTTGGGCAGTATGGCTTCCCAGGGCCAGGTGAGATGAATCTTGATGGCTCTTGTTTGTCAGTAGTCCAGTACTGGTAGAGGTGGAGAAATCTGCTCTATGTTGGAGTTAAAAAGGATATAATCAGTTTATCTGCTTGTATATTTGCATTTATAGATATGTATTATATCTTGAATATAGTTTATTAAAGCTTTAAATGGTCTATCTCAGTTACTGATGCTGTTCTAGACTGGTTACACCATCTGACTTGCTGGTTGTGCTGCCTGACTTCTCTGGCCAATTCCAAATTAAGCAGGCATCAGTTTGGACACCTATAGAAACCTTTGGCCAATAAATTGCATTTGTAATTATATGATTGTGAAGGTTTCTGAGAAGCTTTTCAGCCAGGCTCCCTTTTCCTTAGGCTAATGAACACGTGGTCTATCAGATGATGTTGATGAGTACACCATAGCTGCCTATTATGAGCTCAACTTTGGATTGATTAAGAAATTTCACTCAATTTGTTCCCAACTTTATAAGACTATGGGTCCCCCCCCTAATTTATGGGGTAGCACTGTGACCCTTGAGAGGACTAGTGTTGCTGCCAACTGATGGGTTTCGTTCTAACCTTTTCTGGTTTTTACCCTCCTAGCTTTCCCTTTTGGACGTCCATATGTGGCTCCCTATCAGTATATGCAGTACCCTGGCTACGTGGTTCCACACGCACCCATGCAGCCCACAGATTATAGAAGGATAACTCCCTTCTTTCCCTCGGTTGCTTCGTATGACCTACGTTTCCGTCAGCACTTCCAACAGATGAGTGTGCATCGAGACACTACGTCCTCCGAAGCTCAGACAGAGCCTGGGGATCCAGTCAGCAAACTCACAGACAGCTTGGATGGTCCCCGCGTCTGTGACGAGTCTGGCACTGTCAAGGAATCCAATGTGATGCTTTCCTCAACTCCTGCCATAATCTCCTACGCTCATGAGGTGGAGAAGTTGAACTGTGGAGATGATAAGCCTGCTTCTGAGCTTGCTAATGCAGAGAAAGATGAAGAAGGGAAGCCTGGGATTTTTACCGATTCGGCTATCTATGATGCAGACTTGAGCCAAGGTCGGCTTGAAGAGTGCGTACTGTCGGGTGTGCTTCCTCTGGACAGCTCTTCCATCCACGAGGAAAGCCAGAGTCAAGAAAGGGTTGTCCAGCTGCAAGATACAGAGAAATCTGATGGCAACCTTGCTTCCAACAGTCCTGGCACTGGGAAGATAGCTGAGGACTCTGGAGCTTGCATTACTGAGGTAAGCGAGAAGTCTTATCCGTGTGAGGGCAAAACTTTAGATCAAGGCAAGCAGGCTGAGAATTTTTCCTCCGAGTGTGTAGAGGTTGCTGAGCCTCTATCGCAGAACGCTGTAGACCTTGACCTTCCATATCAAATTCTCCGCTTGCCCTGCAACAAGAACACCACTGGCTTGGTGCTTCAGAAGGAAGTAAACCCACTGGTGTATCTGGATGCTGCATCTACTCTGCTACCTGCAAAACGATATTCATTGGGCAATGCATACTCCTACAGCTATTACCCACAAGTTGCCCAAGAGCGCCAAAGTGTCCTCAGCCCGTCCTTAGATGAGCTTTCCTCCAGGGACGAGATATTTTCCACTGATGTGGAAGACGAACTGATGCCCGGGCAAGTCTACGTAGGTGGTGGCAAACTGGCTGAAACCGGTGCTGTTTCCACCCGCTCTGACAAGGAGCACGGAGATGATGACGATGCTTGCTCAGTTTGTGCCAAGACATGCGCTTGCTGTGGAGCAAGCCTACCAGATGAAGATGAAGCAAACCTTCCAGAGCGCTACGGCTATCCGGAGAAGGACGTGGTCCCGGAGCTGTCTGATCAAGACTGCGAGTGTGAGCTGGAGGAACGTGGACAAGTGCCAAGCGCCTGTGAATCTCAGAAATCAGTGTCAAGGCAACAAGCGCCCAGACATGTGCTGCCCCCTTGTGGTCGACAGGCTGCCAAGCACAAAGCTAGAAACGTGCAGGAGGGTGCAGAGCTGAGTGAGCGGGACCAGGGACATGGTAGAGGAGAATGTGGAGAACTGCTACATGCTCCTGCTAAGGCAGACAGGATCAGGGGCAAAGGTCAAAAGGGTGGCCAGTCCAGGTCTTATTTGGGTAAGCAGTGCTTTGATCAGTCTCTGTAGAGGGACACTTGTGCACTTCATGGCTTGGTGGGTTCCACAATCACTGTATCCTGGTGTGGGAGAGGGGTTGTATGTACACCCGTTGTCAAAAGAAATGGTTGCACCCAGAAGGAAGTGTTGGATCTGAATGCTATTCGGAAAGATGGGAATATTTATTGAGCTACACATACAGAAGTAGGGTCTCTCAGTAGGGCATCGGGCTGCTAATACGAGCCGGACGTATCGGCATGGAGTTGTAGAGGTTCCTAATGGTGTCCTGTGATAATCCATTCCAAACAGCTTGAATATCCTCACACAGTTCCTGCAGATGGTGCGGTAGGGGTGGAGGTGGAGTGACACCAGGTCTTCTGGACGTGTGATGGGTGACAAACCATTCATCTTGGAACTGACCACGGTGGCTCCACACAGATTCTTTGGTGACGTTGACATGGTGTTAAGGACAGGCGTTGTCCTTAAAGGACTGCGTGCATGTAGTCAGTGGAAGGCTCATGGAGACGTTCCTGCTCACTGATTGGCTCCAATCGTGCCTGTTGGGTCAGTCAGCATATGCCGCATACGTGGCTGAGCAAAAAAACTTGAATCAGTAGCATGTCTCAATGTCAAACCTACCCACCAAGTTTCATTCTTGCCATTTGATTCCTTCTGGGAACAGCTATTTTTAAAAAAAAAAATTTTTTTATTGTTTTTAAGATGAGTGTAATTTTTCATAGGGCAGTGGAGGAGGGTTTTTTTTTTTTCCTGGCTTTTTTACTTTTTTTTATTTATTTATTTTTTTTAAACTTTTTTAGAACATCAGTGGAGAGAAGCTCGACAAGGGAATGTTTTGGACCAGGAAAGCTGGACCAGCTGCGGTGGCAAACAGAAGTCACGGTCCTGTAGGCCATCCAATGGGCATCAAGAAAAAGGTCTTTTTAGTTATTCTCTCTTTTTGGCTTTATTCTTTTATTTGTTCTTGGCAATTAGTGTATTTGCATGGTTCGCCACCATATTCTATTTGTTCACTTTCAGGTGGTCAGGATCGTTAAATCGAAGGAGTCACCTTATTACACTTATTTATGACCAATCCGTATAGACAAATACACCTATACCCATAGTTTATCATTTATCTATACATTAACATTACACTCATTACCAACATCACAGTATATGCATCTCATTAATTATTCAATCATTCTTTCATCAGCTAAGCTGCTTTATCCTTCTGGGTCGCACAACATGATGGAGCCTGCAAGGCTGTTTTCTCCCATATACAGCAAGGGTGCTCAATCCTAGTCCTTGATCTTCCTCCCTGGAGAGCTCCGATCCAGCACACCTGGTTTAAATAGACAAATGCCCCTGTAGGCTTTTAGTACCTGGACCAGGTGTCTTTAATTAGGACTGGTGCTAAACCAAACATTGCATATGAGGTAAACCAAGATGGCACATGCCAATTCAAGTAAATGAGGCAGAAAAGGGTTCCTGTCTACTCAAGTCTTGCATAAGATGCTTTCCAGGGCAGCTGCAGCAGCCGGGGCTGAAAGACTGGGCAGCAGCCTGAGCAATCCCAAAACAAAGCTGCTTCTTCTTGACATCAGCTCTTTGGAAAGTGTGTGTGCCTCAAGTAAGGGAAAATGATTGCCAGGGCTTAGTGAAATGGGTGGAATTTGGTGATGGTGTGAATAGGGCTGTTGTCTGCTTAAGGGGGGGAATGAGTGACCTGTATGTTGTCACGGTGGCTTGATGTATCTTCTCCTGGCTCTACATGGGGATTGGGGGGAGTGAGGGCCAGTGCTGGTGTTAGACCTTCAGGACCAGGATTGGGTACACCTGATTTGGGATATACAGCTTTGAGGAACGCTGCCTTTAAATGGATATCCCGTATTGCAGCTCGCAGCCATATGCTTCCAGAATTGTGAATGGATACATCTCGGACAGGTCAGTGTTGTTGCTCAGTGCAAAACATGGCAGATGATGGTTCAGTGTAACATTTGTGGCGCTTTTGATAGAAGAATAGATTTTCTCAGCATTACCTTGGTGCACATACACGTCATGATCATGTGTTGTCAGTGTTTTGGCTTGTAATGTCACAGCGGCTAACCTCCAAGATGACTTTTACCACTAGCGTTCAAACATCAGTCGTTTGAGCGCAGCTTCCTTTGTGGTGAACTCGTATTTCCAGTGACCATTTCCTTACTGTCCTTGAGGCTTAATTACTCATTGTTAAATATAGCTGCACCCAGAAGGAATCAACAGACAGGACTGAAACTTGGGTAGGTTTGGCATGAGACATGCGGCAGGCTTCACACGGGATGTAAACACGGCTGACCCAACAGTCACAGTTGCAGACATTCAGTGAGCAGTGATGCCTCCATAAGTCATCCTGTTGGTGGCTGCACCATGCAGGACTACATGGACGCAGACCATTATGGCGAATGTCCTTAACTCCATGTCAACATTGCCACAGACTGCAATGGTGTCGTGACAGACTGTCATGGGTGGCAGCCTGTCATCTTCAGTTATCATTTGAACAATGAAATACAGGACTAGATCTTTGACCATTGATTGGATGGAGAAGCATGCCAGCTGTGGCTTTATGGCAAAGAACTGCAGAACAGCAAGAGTGCCATTCAGTCCCACTACCTCTGTCCTAGTGTACTTTCAGAGCATGTTCCATGTCTGTTTCTCCTTATGAAGGGAGACCTGGCCGGCGAAGGTCTTCCTGCAAGATGTTTGCTCAGCAGAGGCCGAAGAGAAACGAGTATGATGACAATGATGAGGCGGAGTTTTCCTACTGCCAAAGGGGCAGAGGTAAGTGCCACGTTTAGCACCAGTTCTTGGTCATGTTATTCCCAGCTCTGTTTACCAGCTTATCTTTCCTTACCAGGATCTATGAAAAGAAGAGGCACGAGATACTAAAGACGTTACGCACTGCTATAATACTTGGATGTATTACCTAATGTTTAAATGCACTGTAACACTGGAGCACCTTAAAAAAGCATGCTATAATAATAAATAAACACTGGTGTTGGTGGGGATAGTAATGGGTAACTTTGTACGTCTCGCGTCACATGACTGCATTTCCAGAGCTCAGACTGCTTTATTTGAGTGCTGTGCATTCATCCTAACCATGTCTGAAGATGGTGTCTCTATGCCATGCTTTGACATGCTCGCTCATGCCCGGGCTGCGGTTGGGTCTGGGAGGTGTGGAACCAGCCTGTGCCGAGAGGGCTTTGGTTAGCTTTTGTCAAAGCACTGTCTGCTGAAACCATAATCAGTTCTTTCAGAACTCTGGACCCTGGAAATGCAGAAACGTGGCGTTCAGAAGACTAAAGGAAGGGAATAAGTGGACGCTCTGGCCGAGCCTAGTCCAGACGTGTCTTTTTATTAATGTGCAAACCGTTTTAAGCTTGCAGTGTAATGTTGACGTGCAGAAAACATGCATTTACTTGCACGGGACGTGTCATTAAAGTCTTTGCATTGCGCTCAGGTCTCCAGTTGTTTCTTTATTTGGCTCTGGAATTGTCTTGCTGTACTACAACAGGCCAGTTATTCTCAGACATGACCACTCGACCCCAAGAAGGTAGTTATTAAAACATGCGTTCACTTCTACACTCATTGTCCATGTTACCAGCTCCACTGACCATATAGGAGCACTCTGTAGTTCTACAGTTACAGACTGTAGTCCATCTGTATACTTTATTACCCTGTTCTTTAATGGTCAAGACCCCCATAGAGCGGGTATTGTGGGTGGTAGATCATTCTCAGCACTGCAGTGACACTGACGTGGTGTCGGTGTGAGTGGATCAGTCATAGATCTGACCTCCTCCCTAGTGATCTTTTGGCATGTTGGATGTTTGAGTTTGGCTAGTGTAGTTTTCTATGCTCTATGCCCAAAAAGCTTCCACACCCCCATTCTAATCCGTGTGTACAGCCCCTTTACAAAGAAGCACCCATTGTTGGCTCAAATGCTGAGTTGTGCACAAAGCTCGTGCATTCTCCAGAGAAAAGCATTGCAGGTGTAAAGCTACACTCTGGAGCAGATGCACACAAGGCTATGGTTACCTTTCCCAGTGCTGAGCGTTAACCAGAGGGTTATTAACCCCCTCGCTGTTGCTTTTGGGAGTGCTGCTGTTGTGATTCAGAACTCTCAGATTATGCACCATGAGTACCTGACCTTAGTACTCATTCAGTTTATCCCAGCAGTGTTCCAACATCTTGTAAAGCCTTCTTACTAAAGGTCAAGGAACTTGGTGTTAACACCCTTAATTTCAGATGCACTGGATGATCAGGTGTCCACAAACTTTTGGACATAGTTTACTGAACGATGTAGTTGAGGTTTTTATCAGCAGCCTCGTGTTAGTTGTTTGAGATATTCGCTCAGCTCTTCCAGCAGATGGCTCTCTTTTCATGATTTGAAGGTGACCAAATACAAATCAACTGGCCGAGTTTCACATCATCTTGAGGACAATGGTAAGTGCTGAATTGATCAGGCATGTATTGTTGGAACACTGCTCCTGCCCTGAGATGCTGTAGGACATGGTTTCTCAACCCTGGTTTTGGAAGCACCCTGACAAAATGTTACTACACTCAGTCAAAAGAACAGCTGCACCCAGAAGGAGGTGTGGAAATAAAGGTCACCAGGAACAATACATGATATTTAGACTGATATGGGGAATATTTATTAAGCTACACATACAGAAGTAGTGTCTCTCAGTATGGGATCAGGCCTCCATGTTTGCTAACCCAACATACCAGAAGCCTCTGCATGTAGAGGCTCCTAATGGTGTCCTGTGATAATCCATCCCATGCAGCTTGAATATTCTCACACAGCTCCTGCCGATGATGCTGTAGGGGTGGAGGTGGAGTGACACCAGGCCTTTTGAACGTTTGCCGCTGACCATGGTGCCTCCGCCAAGACGAAAACGAGACTCGTCACTGAAGATGACCTGCTGTCATTTTGAGTTGCTCCATGACGGTCTGGTACGACACCATTGCAGTCGTTGCTGACATTGACATGGTGTGAAGGACAGTCATTATAATGGTCTGGGTGCATGTGGTCCTGCATGGATTACTCATGGAGGGCTTAAATGCTCACTGAATGTCCACAATCGTGGCTGTCGGGTCTGTCCTTGCTTATGCCACATGTGTGGTTGAGTGTGAAACTTGAATCCTTCACCCCACCCATCACATTTCATTCTTGTGGGTTGATTCATTCTGGGTCCTTCATCACTGTCTGATTTCTAAGACAGTTTATGATAGTTTTGAAAAGATTTTGGCCTTAAAAGGTTTATTATTATTATTGGGCAGGATGTTGAGAGGCAAGGCAGTTTTTTTCTTTCTTAAATTCGCCTCTATTTTACCCTCATTGACATTGCATAAACAGCCAGAAAGGACACGTGCAGGTTCACTGGTGTTTTGGGTAAATAAATTGGCTGTTTTTGTGTTGTTGTCATGGTGAGCCCTGGTTCCCATCACCACCCCTCTGGGCAAGCCGAGTTTATTTCATGGTGCTTCACACAGACGCAGAAAAATAAAAGCTTAATATAATAATAAAGCTAATGACTTCCTGAGATCCGGCACTTCGGAACGGCATCTGCAGCAAATAATCAGGAAAATAAGATTGTAATGCAAGTGGAACTGGACCACATTAGGAGCATATCTAACTTCATCTGGGAGTTTGTTCCAGCTTTGGCAGCATAGTGACTGAACCTTTTTGGTTCTGATTCTGGGCACTACTAACTGACAACTCCTGTGTGATCAGAAAAGCCTATTGGGTTTGTGTACATCAAGCAGGCCAGCAGTGTGTTTTGCTTAGTTCAAAGGTTCGTATATTCGTCATCAGGATTAAAGCTTGTATCTCCATAATGAGAACTTTATAGGAGAAGGACAAACACACTTTAATGTAGGCCAGAGGAGTCAGACAAACCGTGAGTAGGGCTGTTGCCTCACAGGGGTTTGATTTCTGGCTGGGGTGCCTTGGTCCTTTCTGTGTGTAGTGTGCATGTTCTCCCCATTGGGGTTTTCTCCTCCGGATGCTCCAGTTTCCTCCCACAGTCCAAAGACATACAGTCAGGTGAACTGAGGATGCTGAACCTGTCTGTGTGTCTGCCCTATGATCAACTGGTGGCCCATCCAGGGTGTTTCCTGCCTGCCGAGTGCTGTGATAGGCTTCGGCGTTCTCCAGCATCACCCAGAAGGATAAGCCCTTTTGTGGATGAATGAATGACGTGAGCAACAGCCAATTTCAAATAAGGTCAAAAGCTACAAAATAGCGAAACTGCTTTCTATAAGCACTTGAAAGTCAGTTTAGCAGCCGGTGCTCAGACCTCTTGTTTCTCATTAGTGAAAGAAATCTGAGTCAGTATATTTGTATACAATGACACATTGGAAACACTGCACGCTTAAGGTCCTTCAAGGGTTCTTTAGGGAAAGGAATCCTCCTTGTATCTACACTCATCGTCCATTCTATCACCTCCACTGACTATGTAGGAGCACTCTATAGTTCTATAGGTACAGACTGTGGTCCATATGTTTCTCTGTATACCTTATTACACTGTTCCTCAATGGTCAGCACTCCCACAGGACCACCACAGAGCAGGTATTATGTGAGTGGTGGATCATTCTCAGCACTGCAGTGACACTGACGTGGTGGTGTGTGTGTTAGTGTGCTGGTGTGACTGGATCAGACACAGTGGTTCCTGCAAAACACTTTCTGTTCTGCCATCACAGACTATAAAGTAAACAGCACGATCGGAAGTGCCTATTTTTAGATATCCACCCATCCCTAGTTGGAGTTACAAGGCCGTTCCATGAAGTGCTCTGTATCTAATAAACTGTTAGCTCAGGAAGAGGACAGAAACTGAAGTGGAGGAAGAGTCAAAGCATTCTTAGACCTCAGAAATGATTGTTGGTGTGCGTGCTTACACTGATGACAGTAATTACAGCGATATGGTACTTCGCAGAAGGTAACAATATCGAAAATGCAGCGTCATGTCTCTTCTGTAAAATGACCAGGTGCAGCAGTAGGGAAGCAACTTTCATAACCCCATGGAGGACATCATAAAATGGGTGGTGGTGGGTGGAGGGGGGATTGGCATGATACTACAAGAGAATTAAAATCATAACCTAACCCCAACCTAAACTAACCTACTAACACATAAATGCTGCTTTACTCACCTAACTGGGTGGCATGGATGACATCCGTGAGTCAGATGGGAGCTTACTAATAGACTAGCATTTAGACGGCACTAGCATTTTGACACAGACGTCAGCAAATATCACACATGATGTTTGCAAGTGAACATTTTAAACAGTTCATCCCAAAGAAAAGAGGACTGGGAGTTGAAAAAAACGGACTGTCCGGCTTAAAACCCTATGCAGCAGTCACGGCATGAAGTGTTAGGCTGAGGTAATGGTCTACTTACGATGTGTGCAGGACCATCATGCAGATTTGGCTTTGGTTTCCCAAAAGGATCTTGCAACAGAGATGATCCTTAAGTGGTACTTTAAAGTGGTATGCTTTCTCAGTACCAGTCAAGATGATCGTAATGCTGACATGCTTTAGGGAAACCGAGTCCTGTTTAATAGGCCGACATCCTGTGGGAAGTAACAGCAGCCTCTTTTCCACTGTAGAGCCAAATGGTTCCCAGGCCCACACTGTGACCAAGCTATGGTTTCCTTCTCCATCTGCTGTGCTGCTAAATCAGAAACAGAACTACACACAAGTGACGAGCGACGGATAACCGGCTATCTATGATCTATTTGATTGTGTCACTCCAAGACCAGTCGCTCAACTGGGTGCTCTAAATATGTGTTATTTGAGCATCGGATTGCTGGAACTGAGCCTGCACTGCAGTGGGTGGCATGCTAGGATTAGCAGCAGGCTACTACTGTGGCACTATGCTAGAATTAGCAGCAGGCTACCACTTAAGAAAGCAGGGTTCGAATCCCATATGCGCCCTGCAGTGAACTAGTGGCCTGTCCAGGGCGCTTCCTGCCGTTTGTCCAAAGAGTGCTAGGATAGTCTCCAGAGACGCAGAAGGATAAGTGGTTTAGAAAGTGAATGAATCAGTGGCTTTCCTCTCTTAGACATGAGTCTTTATTGCCTACACTTGTAACAGCAGATCTCCAGACAGTCAGAATGTTTTGTGGTGTTTGGCTTCACAGCCTCCTTGCTAGGCTAGCAGGCCCGCTTCTCTCTTAGCTAGCAAAGCCAGTGGCTTATGGATCCAACACAATGGAATGGATTTAAGTTTGGCCCCAATGTTCACCTCACATGTTTGCTTCTTTGTATTTACGTCATTACCATCTAAGCTTGTGTAGCTAGCATAGCCTCAGTTAGCCAGAATTCTGTGGCGAACAAGCAACCTTCTCTCTCCTTCCACTTCTCCACTTCAGAGGCAAATGGTTCACACCGTGATCAAGCTATGGGTTATTTTCTGACCACTGTGCTGCTAAATCAGAACCAGAACTACACACTAGCGCATCAGCTAACAGGCTTATATCTACAAACAGCAAGGAGCACATTTGATTCTGGCCGTCACTCCAACACCAGTGGCTCAGTTGGGTGCTCTAAATGTGCGTCACTTGAGCATTGGATTCCTGGAACTGAGCCTGCAGTGCGATGGGTGGCACTTTTAACCTGCTAACTATGCTAGAATTAGCAGCAGGCTACTGCTTAAAACCCTGCAAACAGGTTCGAATTTGGCTTTTTCGTTTTTGGTCATTCAGCTTTGTTCTTGGGTAGCACAGTGGTGCAGTGGATAGCGCCTCTGCATTGTCCCCAACCGTGCAGCCGGAGGCCTTTCATTTTCTCCATGTGTTTCCACCAACAGTCCAAAGACATGTAGTCAGATGCTAAATTGCCCCTATGTATAAATGTGTATGTGTGTGTACTCTGTGATGGACTAGTGGCCTGTCCAGGCTGTTTCCTGCCTCCTAGCCAGTAAGCGCTGGGATAGTCTCAAGCCCACTGTGACCCAAAAGGATAAGTGGCTTGAATGACTTTGCTCTCTCAGACCTGAGGTTTCATTGCTACACTTGTATCAGCAGATCTCCAGGCAGGCTGGATGAATCCTGTGTGGTGGTGTTTGAATCTGTAGCCTCCTAGCTAAGCTACCAAGCTGGCTCCTCTCTTTAAGCTAGCTTGGGTAGTGGCCTATGGATCAAAACATAATTGAACAGTTTTAATTTCGGCTCGAGCGTCAGCCACGCGTTTTTTGCTACCTCATATTTGAGTCATGATCATTAAAGCTTGTGTTAGTGTAGCCTCAGTCAACCAGAATCATCCCTTTTCTGTGGTGAACAGAGCAATTAGCATGCTAAGTAGCTTCCTAGTTAGCAGGGCCATTTAACCTTTACAGACTGATGTTTTGACATTCATTTTGAACTACTATCATTTATTTGGCCTGGTTTTGAGCAAACTAAATTTATTTGATAGTGTTCAGGACAATACTGACACAAGCGTAGACCCAGTCATTAAATAGCTATGTCATTATGTCATCCCACCACAGGTATCAGCAGCCCTACCCAACGGTAACTACCCATGCCGAGGAAACCACATTTGTGACAGTTCTGTTTGGAAATAGCACTGGAATATTTGCTCTCTGTGTCTCTCAGAACCATTCAACTCTACAGTGGAAAAAGTGCCCCAAGAACTGGCATGGCTCAGAAGCCTTCTTCCAGATGTGAGGGCTGAGATGGATCCTTCTTGAAGGCATTGTGTGTGGATGTCCTTGATAGCAGAACAGTTTGACCCAGAAGACGTCTGTGTTCAAGATTGCAATGTTTATGAGCATTAAATACTAACCACTATGTTACTAGATGGCATCACAGCCACATAATGGGCACTGGTGCCAAGGAATGACGCGTGTTGATGCTTCTGCAGGTGCTATTAAACTTGGGTCACGTCATGTTATCAGTGCCATTAAATCATTCGTTCTGTGTATGTGCTGTGTATTCATTGAAACAGGCCATTGCACCCGGCTTCCAACACACTTCCAACAACAGCCCCTTTTTTATTAATGGGTTTGGCTATTATATAAGCCACGCCCCTTAACTAGCCATAAACTATATAGGCATATATTGTCTGTAGACAAAGACAGGCAATATAATGGGTGATTCTAAGAATTGAGTGACTCTAGGGTGCTACCTTTCCAAACTAGCCAGTTTATCAAATTTCCATCTTGCTAGAGCTGCCCTGGTGAACTGTAAGTGCCATGGTAGAAACATCTAGGGAGCAACAGCAACTCAAGTGGGCCACACTAGCCCTCAGGCCAGATGCATGAGGGGGGCATTGAGCACACTTGCCTAGAGCAGTGGGCAGCCCAATTCACAGCACCATGGAGCAGTTGGGGGTTAGGTGTCTTGCTCAAGGGCTCTTCAGTCATGTCCTGTCGCTGTCCTCAAGGAATTGAACCGGCGCCCTTCTGATCACGAGGTTAGGCCTCTTAGTGCCAGTAAGGATTAATCCTTATTGGTGCTGCATGCAAAAGCCTGTGAGAGAATTGCACTTCCAGCTTTATGGCAGCTGTTTGGAGAAGGCCCTTTCCTGTTCCAGCATGACCGTGTGTCAGCACACAAAGCAAATGTCATGAAGGATTGGTTTGCTGAGTATGGGAAGAGCTTACCTCAACCCCAACCTTTAGAGTGAAAGCCAGAACTATTTATCTGACTTACAAAACACTAATGTCCAAAATGTCCAAAATCTAGTAGGAGGCCTGTCCAGAGGAGCTGGAGGCCTAAGCAGGACAAGTATGCCAATAGTTCTGGAATGAGATGTCCGCTGAGATGTCCACGTAATTATTAAAGTCATATCCTGAAGAGGGAATTAACTTCAACTCGGAATCACGCTGTGTTTGCTTCTTCAAGCAGGAAGCGCATTAGCATTACGTTGAAGGTGTAAACACTGGGAGGTACCTGCATCACAGGCAACCCAAAATACAACAGCCCAGCGACCGGCTGTCTGATCGTGTCATGTTTCAACATCGCAGTATGTGGCGTGTCACTTTGAGCGACAGCTTTGACGTCTGGAGAATCTATGTTGGACTGTTTTCTCTAAATATAATCGGCGTTTTTGCTCTGAGGCTCCTGCTGCACCGAGCCTGGCAGCTTGATAACAGTATATTCTACAGTGCCATAAAATGAGCTTGACAAAAAACGAGGCCGCATGTAATAACAGTGACATGCCGAACACTCGCAGTGATTAAGCGAAATCTGTCTACATTAAGGCCTAAAGGACTCCATAGTGTTCCATTACTCAGTCACACGCTGAAGCAGCCTTCTGATTCAGGGTCTATATGATCTTCAGTGAACGTGAACTCCAGCGTAATTTGGACAAATGGACATGAGCGCATGTAGCGATGCTGTTCTGGCTGTGAGAAGAATGTGCGTGGCTTTCTCTTTTACCTTGTTTACGACATGCGGCACATGGACACAATTAAGGCAAGCAGTGCCAGATGTTTGGGCCGTGCAGTCCACCTCCTCTGCTTCGGGTTTACTTGAATCACGCTCTTGTTTGTGTTCTTTCTGAAATCCTTGTTCTTACACACCCCACTGAACCTCACTGTGCCCAGAAGTCATGTCTTCAGAGGGGTGGGGGGGAGGCTGAAGGCCAAAGCCGCACATACAGCATGTAGGTAGAATGCAAATTAAATGCATTTCATGACATTACACTACAACCTGGCTGTATTCCAAATGGAATACTACATACTACTTGTGTACTACATCTACCTAGAGATCTTCATGGTGTACTGGAGATCCCCAGATGGTGTTGTACTCCAGTCAGAGCTTCTAGTATACAGGGGGAGCTGTCTTCATGGTGTACTGCATCCCATCATGGACCACGGCCTCACCAGCTCTCAGCCTGCTTCAGCCAAGAAAATGGTGGCGGGTAACACTGGGGCAACTAAACACAGCCAACTCTGAATACATATGTGGGTGTAGTGATTGTAGTGGGGTATGTTTTTATCAGAATGAGCCTCGAAAGTATAAATATACAGGTCTGAAATTTAATAAAACTTGCTTTAGAGGATGAGTTTTAGAGTGAAATAGCCGAGGGTAGCTAACAGCTAGGCTAAATGTATTTCAGGTGAACGGAGCAGTGTTAGCAGCAGCTAGTGGATACAGTAATAACAGATCTGAGGTAAATGTGAGGTTAATGGTCATGTGACAGTATTAGTATACTACACTGTAGATCAGAGCTTGTTACTGTACTGTATACTACACACAGGGGGCGTATACAGTATGCAGTACATACTACTGTAGTATGCAGTGTGCAGTACAGTAATGTACCATTTTGAATACAGCCTTTGTTAAGGGCCCAGTCAAGGCTTTTGCATAGTCTTTCAGCACCCTCCTGCAGCTACCACTTTATATGGGCACTGAAGCAAGTGTGAGTGATTCCCCTGACCTGAATGTCCACTGGCAGGTGACCAGGCCTCGTAGACATTTGGCATATTTATTAGTTAGGGATTTTTGCCACCTGTTTACACCCAACTGGCAATGACTGTTGCATAATGACCATATCTATCACCTGTGATTGTTGCCCATTAGTTGCAGCCTATTGGATACTGGCCACACCAATTGCCTATGATTATTTGTATCTATCTATACGTCACTTTTCTATGTCTATTCTGATAAGTTATTTGTTATTATTATATGCCATTTGTTGGTTATGGTTATTTGCTATTAGTTATTTATTTACTATGGCAATTTGATATTGGACTTTATCTGTTGACTATGGTAGCTATTGGATCTATAGCCTGTGATGATTTGCTGTTAGCTCATTGGTAATGATGATTGGTTGCAGGGCTACAGTCACTTGGTATAGTTTTATTACTGACCATGACTATTGATCATGGAGTTTGATTATGACTATTTGCTGTAGTTATCTTATTGGCTATGGCTACCGTTTTCAGATCTATTGGATGATTGGATCTCTAGTCAATGATTATTTGCTGTTAATGACATTATTGGCTGTAACTGTTGGATACTGGCCATATTTACTGGTAATGGTTATTTATCTATTATAGTTATATATCTTATTGACTATAGCTATTGGTTTCAGGGCACATCTATTGACTGTTTTAATTACCTTGTTGTATACTGGATATTGGATCAATATTGGTCTGGAATTAATTACTGTTAGTTACATTATTAGCTATAACTATTGGATATTCATCATATTTATTGATTATGATCATTTCTATAGGTTATCCTATTGGCCATGGGTATTGTACATTGGCCAAATCTATTGGCCACAGTTACTTTTAATTAGTTACAATACTGACCATGACTGTTGAATAAGGGTCATATTTATTGACTTAGGTATTGATTGATTTTGATTGTAGTTATTGGTTACACTGTTGTATGCTGAAATTGATCCTATTGGCTTTGGCTAATGTATATTAGCTGCATCTTTTGACTGCCATTACTTTTTATTAATTACATTACTGGCAATGATTATTGAATATCAATCATATTTAGAGATTGTGACTGTTTATTATGGATTATCACATTGACCTTGTCTATTGAATATTTGGCACATCTATTGGTATTAATTACCTCACTGACAACTGGATATTAGATGTATAGTCTATAATTCTATATATCTATTGCCTATTAGGTCTAAAGCCTATAATTATTTGCTATCCGTTACCTTGTTCCCTATAAATATTGGACATGCTTATTAGCTAGGAATATTTGTTATTTGTTGCTATAGTTATTTTATATTAGGCCCTATAGTTACTTTTTAGTAATTACATTACTGGTCGTGACTATTGTATACTAGGCCAGCTATTGGCTATTTAAATGACATTATTGATTACTGGATGTTGGACCTATCTTCTATAATGATTTGCTGTTAGTTACAGTATTATCTGTAGCGATGTGATATTGCCCATATGTATTGCTTATGACTATTTCTTCTGTATGTC
Organism: Prochilodus magdalenae; assembly: GCA_024036415.1. Taxonomy (NCBI): domain Eukaryota; kingdom Metazoa; phylum Chordata; class Actinopteri; order Characiformes; family Prochilodontidae; genus Prochilodus; species Prochilodus magdalenae. Next base: position 144,905 of record JAMWET010005188.1, on the reverse strand, counting down.
TGTTGTATTTTGGGCACCTCTATTTACATGTTCCATATATATACGTTACTGGCCATGACTAATGGATAATAATCATATTTACTGACTTTAGTATTGATCGATATTGGTCATAGTTATTAATTATGCTGTTATTTGCTGTAAGGTATCCTATTGGCAAAGGCTATTGTATACTGGCCACATGTACTGGCTACAGTTACTTTTCATTAGTTACATTACTGGCCATGCCTATTGAATAACGATCATATTTATTGATTGTGACTATTTAGGTATTCTACTAGCCTTGGCTATTAAATATTAGTCACATATATTGGCTATTTTATTGGCTTTTTTAAATTTCTATTTTAATTCAGTACTGGATATTGGCTGTATAGCCTATAATTAATTGAATGTAATTATTGGACGTTGGTCATATTTATTGATTATGATCATTTCTGTGGGTTATCCTATTGGCCATGCCTATTGGCTACAGTTACTTTTTATTAGTTAGGTCACTGACCATGGCTATTGAATAATGGTCATATTTATTGACTATAGTATATTGATTATAGTTATTGATTATGCTGTTGTATGCTGTAAGTTCTTCTGCTGGCTATGGCTATTGCATATTGGCCACATCTATTGACTGTGGTTACTTTTTATTAATTACATCTCTAGTCATGCCTGTTGGATGTCAATCACATTTCTTGATTGTGACTGTGTTTAGTGACATGATCGGCTTTAACTATTGGATATTGGCTGTATATATTGATTATGGCCATTTCTATTCAATATCATATTGGCCATGACTGTTGTGAACTCTCCACCTCTCTATTTTACTTTGATTACTTTATGGATTATCGGATATCGGATCTATAGGCTATGATGAATAGTCAGATGCTCCATTGGCTGTGACTTGGAAACTGCCTATGGCTATTGACCATTGGCTGCAGTAGCCACAGCTGCTGGTCATTGGTCTCTGGGAGTGTGGCGGAGGGTGGGAGGTGCCGATCGGCTGAACCGTCAAAACACTCCGCGCGCTGCGAGAACAAAGCGAGAGCGCGAGCCCTTCGTCGAGGCGCACGAGAAGAGGCGAGGTGAGTTTACTTCCGAAACACTTTGTGTGCGGAACTCTTCCGCGTGTCTCTCTCAGCACCAAGTTTTGAACACCTTGATTCGGTTCTCCCGGCCAGCAGAGCTCACCGGGGGGCGGCACCGGGGGGCTCAGCTGGGGCAGGCTCGTGTTTTGCTTGTTTTGCTGCTTTTAATGGTCTTTGCGTGTTTAGTGGGGTGTTGCGTAATCACAGCCTGCAGCCTCTCCTGCGATCAGGATGGGTCTCAGTATGGACAGGGTTGTGGACACACTGACGGGACAGTATTCAGGACTGAGGTGGTCGCTGATGAGACAGTGGGATGACGTTACTTTCCAGCGGTTGTGCTTGAACGCCGCTAGCGCTCCAGTGAAAGAGGAAACGAGAGCAAATAAGGAAGTCGAGCTCGATTCCTAACACAGGCTGGCAGAGCACAGGTATCCCACCCACCCACTCCTCGGCAGGTCGCGCGGGTGTCCTAGTCTGCGAGCCTGTACTGTACAGGACTTTGCACGAGGGTGCGAGGATTAGGCGCGAGAGCGATCCAAGTCTGAACTGTTTGAGGAGGAGCTGTTCGACACCCTGCCTGAACACATCCAGACAAACTGGACGGGCTACTGCCGGAATGTTAACGAGGTGCCTCCTCACAGCAGGTACAGATAAAAGGAGCTGTGGAACCCTATAGAACCGTTTACTGTAGGGTTCCTTTTGCGTTTGTGGTTGGGCTCTGCTACAGCATATGCATAAGCAGCATGTCTATACCCCTTAGATTCAAACGGGCTGCTTTATATTTATTTTGGTACTGTTCCTTTAAGAAAATGGCACATGTAAATGAGCTCCGTTCTAATTGGCTGTGCTGTGTTGTACCGTGTTTCAAATGCAGTCCGGGGCAAAGTGCTTTTAATCACTTATAACGTGGGCAGGGCTAAACTGCTGAACAGGCATCTGTGATTAAATGAGTTCAGTTGAGGTCATTTGTGACATCACAAAAACAGTGAATTCCATAAATGGACAGGGGAGGGAGCAGTGCATTCTTTTGAAACTACAATGTTTACTTTCCATATCAGAGTCTCCCGTTTCAGGCAGTCAGGCAGAAAATCTCTTTTCCTGATGTGGGTTCTTTAATATATAAGGCCCTACATACTGTAAAGGTTCTAGATCAGTTAAAGGGCCCGTGCCCTGTATTTTGCTTGTGTTCCGTTTTGTCTCTGAGCTGTGCTTATAACTTTGCATGACCACAATCTTCATTCCCCCAGCATCACTTTATCCCTTAGTTTAAATGCAGGCTGTATTGTGGTACTGTACCTTTAAGACATGATATATGTAAATGAGCTCTGTTCTGGTTGGCACATGTGCTCTGCCTTGTTTTAAAAAACAGACAAAAATACTTTTTAGAACGTGGGCAGAGATAAACTGCTAATTATGCATACCTACTTAAATAGACTGGTTATTTTGTGACATCACAAAAATCCCAGAATTTTATATTTAGAAAGTGAATTCTTAAACTTCAGTGTTTACATTCTATATCTTCCGCTGCAAACAGTCAGGAAAAGTACTATCATGTGGGCTCTTTAACTTGTAAGGCCCCACAGAATTTCTAGACCAGTTAAAGGGCCCATGCACTGCATTTTTCTTGTGTTTATTTTTTATAAAAAGCATTATTTTGTCAAATGCTCCATACAAATTTAGCATGAGGAGGGCTAAAATGCTAAAAAGATGTGTTTTTGGAAATGAGCTGGTGTTTTGTGACACAAAGGCAATGACTTCAAAGTGGTTCAGTAGTTTATATATGAATTAAAGGGCCCATACCCTTAATTTTCAATGCGTTCCGTTTTTATCTCTTATATTTTAATTTTCCTCAGATTGTAACAGGCTGTTTATTGGCACTGTGTCTTTAGGAAAAGGCAAATGTAAGTGAGCTCTGTTCTGCTTGTTTGTTTTGTGCTCTGTTCTGCTTGTTTGTTTTGTGACATCACAAAATACATAGACAGGGGAGTGAACAATGCATTCCTAAGCTACAGTGATTACATTCAATATCAGAGTCTCCTGCTTCAAACAGTCAGAAAAAACACTTTTCCTTGATGTAAGGCCCCGTATAATAGGTTCTATATCCATTAAAGGGCCCATACCTAGCGTTTTACTTGTGTTCCATTTTTATCTCAGAGCTCTGTTTATAACAGAGTCTTCATTCCCACAGCCTCTGTTTGTTTATCCTCTAGAATGTTTTATTGCTGTGCCTTTGAGGAAAGATATTTGCAAATTAGCTTTGTTGTGATTGGCTGTCCTGTGTTGTGCCATCGTTTTAAATAGCTGTCTAATTGAAACACTCCTTAAAGCTTTCGCATGAAGCTAAACCACTGAATAGACATGTATAGTATTTACAAATGATTGGGTCTTCTTTTGTGACGTCACAAAAACACTAAATACGAAGAGAGCTGATTTTGCAGCTTACAGTGTTCTAGATCAGACTCCCTGTGTTCAGCAGTATTCATTATACCATGTATGATATAGGCTTTATAATGTGTAAGGCCCCAAATGTCATTTACAAATATATGTAAATGACATTTGTTTGGATTGGCTGTCTTGTGTTGTGCCATCGTAGTAGTCCAGGTTAAAACACTTTTTACAACCTTTAAAAACGAGCAGGGCTAATGTAAATGTTTTTGTTACATCACAAAAGCACTAAATTCAAAATGGGCTGTTTTTGCAGTGTATAGCGCTCTAGATCAAACTCTCTTGTTGGTGTGGATAGTTCAGGTTACCATGATGTGGACCCTTTAAGGCCCCACATAATGCAAAGGTTCTATGTCCATTAAAGGGCCCATACCCTGTGTTGTGCTTCAGGTTTATTTTTAACTCTGAGCTTCGTTTATAAATTTGCATGATGTCAGTCTTCATCTTTTCTAACTTTTCTTAATCCCATAGAATTACACAAACACTTCTGTCTCTCTGTCTGTCTGTCTCTCTGTCTCTCTCTGTCTCTCTCTGTCTCTCTCTCTCTGTCTGTCTGTCTGTCTGTCTCTCTCTCTCTCTCTCTCTCTCTCTCTCTCTCTCTCTCTCTCTCTCTCTCTCTCTCTGTCTCTCTCTCTCTCTCTCTCTCTCTCTCTCTCTCTCTCTCTCTCTCTCTCTCTCTCTCTCTCTCTCCTTTTTCTCTCCTTTTTTTTTTTTTTTTTTTTAGTACTATGCCTTTAAGAAATGGCACTTGTAAACGAGCTCTGTTCTGACTGGCTGCCGTGCTTTGTTTAAGAAATCGGTCCAGGCCAAAATGCTCTTTGAAACTTCAGCATGATGCTAAACTGCTGGAAAGGCATGTGCAGTAGTGTAGTGGGTGTTTTTTGTGACATCACAAAAACACTGAATTCAAAGTGGGCTATTTTTGCAGCTTACAGTGTCCCAGCTCAAACTCCCCTGTTTCCAGCGGTGTGGATAGTTTACTTTACCATGCATGATGTGGGCTTCTTAGCATGCAAGGCCGCAAATACTGTGAAGGTTCTATATCAGTTAAAGGGTCCATATGAGATGTTTCATCTTTATCCCTGAGGTCCTCTTACAACTGCTTTCATCAGTAAGGTTGGACTCCTGTGACCCTGGTGACTGGCTGTGTCCTTGGGGGCGGATTAATCAGTAAATTCCACTGATATTAACTTGCGTTATCTGCGATGAAAGCTGCCCTATCAAGATGCCGATTAATAGACTCAGCACTTTGGCCCAGAGCCTGATTGGACACGAGTTGCTTAACAGCTCTACTGTCACTGAGAGGATGATCAGGGCTGTATACTCCAGCCTCAGCGCACATAGATAGTGATAAACATGATCAAAGTTAAGGGCTTGATAACTGTAACCTGTTGCGTAACCTTTACTACATTCCCAGCAGTCTGTTTTCTTTATTAGACAGTCTGGTGCACGATAAGCCCCGGCCCCTTTCTGTTTCCTGTGTGCATGCATGATGATGCACTGGGGCTTTCATGGTTTTGGGCCTCCAATGAAGGGAGATCTTAATACTAGAGCTTACAATGATGACAGTCCAGAGACCGCACTGCCAAATTTGTGCTGCCTGCTTGCACCAGTGATTGAGATCAACAGCTCAGTGTACAGTAGCTTTCGCTACTGTGGGTGGGCAATATGATGACCCCATGATGCATGATGTGCTTTACCTGGATATCATCCACATACACCCATTATCAACAGAATATCCAACAGGAGTGAAACTTAGTGGGTAGGTTTGACATCATGAGACATTGCAATGATTCAAGTTTCATGCTTAGCCGTACTGTATCTGACTGATCGATCCAGCAGCCAGTGAGACGTGAAGAAGGGTCGTCCTAGCACCGTTGGCAGATGGCTGGACCACGCAAGACTGCATGCTTGCAGACCGTTACAACAACTGTCCTTAACACCACGTCAACGTCTCCAAAGACTGCAATGGTGTCATGCATGACTGTCATGGAGTGACTTCGAATGGCAGCGGGTCATCTTCAGTGACATGACCCGCTTTTGTCTTGGTGGAGACGATCAACAAATCCGTGTGAAGGCACCGTGATCAGCACTAAGATGAACGATTTGTTGTCACACGTCCAGAAGGCCTGGTGTCACTTTACCTCCACCCCTCCTGCACCATTCAGGAACTGAGTGAGAATATTCAAGCTGCATGGGATGGATTATCACAGGACACCATTAGGAACCTCTACCTAACATCTGGCATGTTAGGTCAGCAAACACGTCAGCCTGGCACCATACTGAGAGACACTACTTCTGTATGTGTAGCTCAATAAATATTCCCCATATCAGTCTAAATGTATCATCATTTATTGTTCCTGGTCACCTTTATCTTCCTTCCCAACAGCACTGCAGTCCCACACTTCCTTCTGGGTGCTAATATTTATATTTTTGATTTTTTTGATATATTGTTAAGAACTTAATATGGCCATGTGACATTATAAACTGACCTAAATAATAGAAATGAAAAATGACTGTATGGGCCCTTTAACTGAAATAGGTCTACTATATTATGTGAAGTCCTAAAAAGGTTCTCCCCACTTGCACGTCTCACGTACAGAGAAGCATCCAATGTACTGACGTCCTCTGGAGCTGTTTCGGTACATTCGGCGAGCTGTCTGCGCTCTTCCATGGGGTCGCAGGGCTCCGTGGTATGGAAATGAGGATCCGTGTGCCTTGCCGTCTCTACTGGTCCTCCAGGGAGAGCCTCTATTTTCACTTCCCCCGTCCGGTCTTCCCTCTGGGGGTAGGGGAGGGCGTTTCCTTCTCTTTAAGGATGAATTTGTATCTTTCTGTTTGTGCGGTCGGCGGCACAAAGCTAATCTCCACTTGATCAAGTCACTTTAGGGTCAGTGTCAAGGTCAATACACAAGATTATCTGTGGCTGGGGCTTTGATGGCCTAGAAGCCTTTCCGTTAGGCGGGGCTGCAGAGTAAACAAGCAGAAGTAAATCATTTCATCACCACAACATCGTCACCCCTCTGCACTGTTTATCTTCAGCGATAGAGTTAAAAGGGAGAGTAAAGGAGGAGGCAAGGGTGGAAACAGTGCAGAGGAGAGATACACATTACACAATAAGCCAGGGAAAGTCCCCCTGTAATGTCAGCACGGGGGGCTATGTTTCTCTGTATACTTTATTGCCCTGTTCTTCAATGGTCAGGACCCCCACAGGACCACCACAGAGCAGGTATTATGTGGGTGGTAGATCATTCTTAGCACTGCAGTTACAGTGTTAGTATGTGCTGTGCTGGTGTGAGTGGATCAGACACAGCAGTGCTGCTGGAGTGTTTCCACACTGTGTCCACTCTCGGTCCACTTTATTAGACACTCCTACCTTGCTGGTCCACCTTGTAGAGGTATAGTCAGAGACAATAGCTCATCTGCTGCTGCACAGTATGATGCCTCAGATGACTGGATGTCTCAGTGTCACTGCTGGACTGAGAATCGCCAACAGCATCCTGTGGCCAGTGGCCTGTATATGGCATCCTGTGGGTGGCATTCTGTGACCACCGATGAAGGACTAGAGGATGACCAACACTGCACTGTGCAGCAGCAGATGAGCTATGTCCCCTGTACATCAAGCAAGGTGGGAGTGTCTATTAGAGTGGACAGTGAGTGGACACAGTGTTTAAACACTCCAGCAGCACTGCTGTGTCTGATCCACTCACACCAGCACAACACACACTAACACACCACCACCGCATCAGTGTCACTGCAGTGCTGAGAATGATCCACCACCCACATCATACCTGCTCTGTGGGGGTCCTGTGGGGGTCCTGACCATTGAAGAACAGACTAATAAAGTATACAGATGGACTACAGTCTGGACTATTCAGATGCACCATAGTCTGCTCCTATATGGTCAGTGGAGCTGATGGAGTGGACAATAACTGTGGACACTGTGTGTCTAACCTGGCAGTTTGTTGTGTGGTAGTAATGAGCCATAGAAATGCCCCCAAACAATTCATACACGAGTCACCAGAATGCGATGATCAAAGTCGTGTCTGTTGGTGGAGGACCCTCATGCCCCATGCCTGACGTCCTTGTTTCTGACGCCTCAAGGTCAGATTGCTCCTCTTCTCCTTTGCTATGATGTAGTAAACGGCCTCAGGTTATTGATGGTCATGGCGTTTGTTTGCGCAGCTCCGCTGGAGAAAAATCCGGCTTTAGGGCCTCTAGCACAGCTAGTGACGAGCCCATGTCACCAAGGACACACATGAGTACCCTCCTGGGCTCAACAACACCACCCCACCCCCCTATATTCCGCACACCCCCCGTCCCGCCACACCTGGTTAGCACGATCCATCGCCCTTGAGGACGCACGTGTTTTTAAGTGACTTTTCCCCCATTTCACCCCTTCGCTTCTCATCTGGTGTTGACAAATCCCCTGCTGCCGCTTCATTTATCCAGCTGATGGGCTCTTACAGCATACAGCTGATAGTCTGCGAGCTGTTTTATTGTCTTTTGCACCAGTTCTATCAGGATGACAAATAACACTTGATGTCTTAGCGGAATATTTACACTTCTCCAGCAGCCCCCTTCCCCCCCACCTTCCCAAAGCCCAGTTTGGTGCAAATTGCCTCATGCACATACGCTGTTATTTAAAACAGGGCCTAGCGCTGCAACAAGGCATCAGTTATGCACTTTCAGACAATAATACCAATTAATAGAGCAATTCCACAGTGAATGCCTTTCATTAGCCATGTGTCTGGTGTTACTGGTGCTTTTCACAGATGGTGAGAAGAAAAAAAAAAAAGGCAGAGATGACCATAATGGATATCTGCACAGGAGAGTTCTGGTAGCAGGCCGGTCCGGGGTGACAGCCGGGACTTGTGCTGAAAGCTGCCTTGCTCAGCATAACACGAGAGATTGATGTGGCTGGAAAAGTGAGAACTCCAAGGACATTTTGTCAAGGTTAGCCCTTGTCAAAGACTGAGAATGATTTAGTAATTTACCCACAGGACTCTTGATGGACCACGGGAGACCACCCCCTACCCACACCCACCCCATTGGGTGCAGTATCAAGGAACATGTTGTAATGTGACCAGAACACAAGTGGTCCACATATCTTCATAAACATGCCCTGATACTGTAGTTAGTGTAGCTCAGCGGGTAACACCGCTACCCAGAGTGCCATCTCTACATGTGGGAGACTGGGGTTTAAATCCCGGTCTAGGTGACTATGCTGTGCTACACTAGTAAGAGTCCTTGGGCAAGACTCCTAACACTACATTGGCCTACCAGTAATATGATTAACCTTGTAAGTCGCTCTGGATAAGAGCGTCAGCTAAATGCCGTAAATGTAAATGTACTTCATTGAATCTGACTACAGTCAATAGTGTCAATCTAGACACACCACCACATGGATGTTGTTGGTGATCTTAAAGACTCTACAGGCCCGCACTTAACAGCTCCAGCTGATGAGAGCCTGAAAACAGTACATAACCTGATATACCACATATGATACACTCATCATCAAAAGAACAGCTGCACTCAGCAAGCAAGTGTGGGATTGCAGTGCTGTTGGGAAGGAGGATAAAGGTCACCAGGAACAATAAATGATGATAAATGTAGACTGATATGGGGAATATTTATTGAGCTACACATACAGAAGTAGCCTCTCAGTATGGCATTGAGCCGCCATGTTTGCTAACCAAACATGCCAGACATCTCAGCATGGAGCTGTAGAGGTTCCCATAGGCGTCTTGTGATAATCCATCCCATGCAGCTTGAGTATTCCAACACACTTCTTGCAGATGGCCCGGTAGGGGTGGAGGTGGAGTGACACCAGGTCTTCTGGACGTGTGACAACAAGCATCTTGGTGCTAACCACGGTGCCTCCACACATGAATTTGTTGGTCATCTCCAACAAGACAAAAGTGGGACTTGTCACTGAAGATGACCCGCTGCCATTCGGAGTCACTCCATGACAGTCTGGCATGACACCATTGCAGTCTTTGGTGACGTTGACAAGGTGTTAAGGACAGTCATTGTAATGGTCTATGTGCATGTATTCCTGTGTGGTGCAGCCACCTGCCAACGGTGCTGGCACTAACGGGATGACTCACCATTGGCTGACATTACTGCTCACTGAATGTCTACAATCATGGCTGTTGGGTCAGTCAGGTATAGAGATAAGGCCTGTCCTTGCTTACGCTACCTGTGTGGAGTGTAAATCATTGGCCTGTCTCACAATGTCAAACCTACTCACCAAGTCTCATTCCTGTCAGTTGATTCTGTCTGCTCTAGTTCCCTTTTCAGTTTAGTGAATAATCATGATGGACAGACCAATAGAATTGCCTCACTATTGCCTGCAGGTCAAGAAAGCTGGTTCATCCTCATGTAACGGTCCATTTTGGAGGTGTTTAGGGTGGACTGTATAATTCCATGAGTGCTATTTAACAGTTTGATGTCTTCATTTTTATTTTACAGTACAGCATTAAGATAAACAGAAGGAGAACAGAACCTGCTATGAGGAGCCCTGTCTAAACTTTTGACTGGCAGTGTACACGAGACCTGAACATCATTGGAATAACCAGAAGAACCAAGGTAAGCATCCGTGCTGGAAAACTCTCCCTGCTGTTTGTGCTATGGCTCACTAGCGTTCCGCAGGTAGTTCGACGCTTGCTCCGTCGCCTGGAAAAACTCTACGAAAAGTAGATTATTCCCGCTTTCTTTCCGCTAGACGCGCTGCGGACCCTCGGGGGGGTTCTTCCGTTCGTGAGACAATCGCAGGTTTAATTACATTATTAATGACTTGCCTCTCAGGGGACGGGAGCAGAATGATTCTTGATGAAGGGCCACTCCCTCGATTCGATTATCGCCCAAGAGGCCAATGCAATTTATGGCCTGTTATTGGAGCAACAGCTCTTTCAGCCGCGTTATTTCCTCATTATATTATGTCATGGCTACTTGAGCATGATATTATATTGCATTGACCAGCGAAGTACAATAACATGAGGACAAGGAGACGCGGTGCCTTCTCCTGATTTGCAGCATAAGCATATGTTGCAGTCATATGAATGCTAACGCTGCCTGATTGACATTTATGTTACCGGCAAACTTTTATTTTGCGTGAATAATCGCACTGCCTTGACGTGTGCTAGGCGAAGCAATTAACATACATAATAGCCGTGCAGTGCCTGGAGGCAGCGTATGACCTTAAATCAAGCGTACATGGCGCTGGGAAATCGCTCAATAAAGGGGATGTGGTCCACAGTGGAGTAATGTACTCTCTGGGCAAGTTCTCGCATGAATGTATGAATTATTTCAATTATTTATAGGTTAAAAGATCATAAACCGGAGCAAGAGTTCCAATCAGCTTCAGAGCATGTTATGCTAGTGCTAGCGAAGCTCTACACTGGGGGATTTAGATTGATCTACACAGATCTGCATGTTGGCTTGAATTGTGGATCATCTCTTATAGTAACAGTTCAAATGAGAGCCGGTGAGATCTAGCTAGCCTGGTGCAGGTACTCCTTCTATTTATGGTGGCCATTTTCATAAGACCAAAAGGAGGACATCATAAAGCAGGCGGTTATATGACGTATGTAACACATACAGGGGTTGGACAATGAAACTGAAACACCTGGTTTTAGACCACAATCATTTATTAGTATGGTGTAGGGCCTCCTTTTGCGGCCAATACAGCGTCAGTTCGTCTTGGGAATGACATATACTGCGTCCTGCACAGTGGTCAGAGGGAGTTTAAGCCATTCTTCTTGCAGGATAGTGGCCAGGTCACTACGTGATGCTGGTGGAGGTTCGTCCTTCTTGGTGGTATGCTGACATTACCCTGGATACCGTGGCTCTTGATACATCACAAAGACTTGCTGTCTTGGTCACAGATGCGCCAGCAAGACGTGCACCAACAGTTTGTCCTCTTTTGAACTCTGGTATGTCACCCATAATGTTGTGTGCATTGCAGTATTTTGAGCAGAACTGTGCTCTTACCTGCTAACTGAACATTCACACTCTGCTCTTACTGGTGCAATGTGCAGTTAATGTAGATTGGCCACCAGGCTGGTCCAATTTAGCCATGAGACCTCCCACACTAAAATGACAGGTGTTTCAGTTTCATTGTCCAACGCCTGTACATGATGCTTTACTCACCTAACTGGGTGGAATGGATGAGATCCGTGAGCGTACTAATTGATTAGCATTTGGAGGGCTGACCTGCGGTGAGTCACATGGCTTTGGTAAACCAATGAAATGCAAAGCATGTCAGGGCGTGTAAAAAACAGACTGTCCGGCCTAAAACCAGATGTGTGGCTACCTTACTGCTGTGCCCCTCCGTCTTAAGACTGGGCACTTAAAAGTGTTGTCTAAACAGGTTCTGTGAACTGTTGACTGTAACCCGTAGACCACTGCTGGTAGACCCGTATGAGCGTACGCTTCCATACACCTGCAGGTTCAGCTACATCCTTCACACTATGGTCTTTGGCCACGCCCAAATGCAGTCACTCCTTTTAGCCAATCATTAACATCTGCTTTGGAGCCATTTTCCACACATGGAACGAGACATTCACTGCACTGCAGCACCTCTTCCCAATCTATGGATCCCATCACTCACACCTCACAGGTATTTATAGCCCCGTCATCCTCATGCAGCGCCACCTGCAGGATCCTAAACTTACTACCACCTTAAACAATTTAGTATTTCCTGTAAGTTTAGTGTATATTACACTGGGAGCTTTATTTGGTAGCAAGGTCCATATAGGTCTCTGACAGTACATCAGCGAGGTGTAGCTACACAGCTGGGGTTTCTAATAAAGTGTCTGTTCCATGTCGTGCTAAGTGGCATTAACCTGTAATTTTCCCAGCCAGCAGGGCGAGGTGGACTTCCAGTTTGGACTTGTTGTGTTATGGTTGGAATCCAAACGGTTTTTACTTCCCCCTCCGGAATTTCTCATCCCTTATTTAGAGTTGACACCTTCTCTGACAAACGGTCTCGTGTTGATATCTAAGCCTGGAAATGCGAGCAGATAAAAAGGAATTTGTTTTGAGCGTTACACCCTGCTGTCTTCAATGTCACCTAGGAATACCAGCTGCACTGAAGCCTCCCTCCGTGTTTTAACTCTCCTTTTTCCCAGTGGCCAAAAAATGTGGCCTTTTTTAATCTTTGTATACAAGTTTTTTTTTTATATTGTGGGATTTTATGATATATATATATATATATATATATATATATATATATATATATATATATGTATATATATATATAAAATCTGCCTACTTTTCTCAGTGCAATCCCAAACCAGCGCTTATACCTAGAGAGAAGATGTGTTCAGCTCAGTATAACTGCTTTACAAAGAGATCGTCTTCAGTGTGCGCGTGAGACTCTACTGTTCAGCCAGCCAGTGCAGGTTTATTCCACCATCTGGGTGCCAGGACAGAGAGAGAGAGAGAGAGTCTGGACGCTTGTCTTCAATGCGTCTTCAGTGATGGCGTTTGGTCAAGCTGAGCTGTACTTAAAGCTTGCAGTTCTCAAAGACCCTTCTTACAGGCTTCTCTTAGTGTCTTGGGCTCTGCTAGCTGCTGCCCCCCTGTTTAAGGTGGAGTTGATGTGACACTCAGCTTAGGAAATAGTCGCCAGTAACAGTGACCTCAATTGGTAATGTACATCAGCTTCAGCCTCATACTGGAGGTGCTTTTGAGAGGACGGAGGTAGTAATAGAAGACAGAAGCAGATAGACATCAAGATATCAGGAATCTGGATGAGCTTAAAACAGAGTAACTAGCACAGTAGAATCGTCCACGTTCCATAACTTGAGCTAGCTTCGTCTTCATAAGCCAAGCTGTACCTGAAGCTTGACGGGCTTGAAGACCCTTCTGACAGGCTCCTCTAGCTGTGGCCTGCTGTTTAAGCTGGAGGTGATGTGACACCCATCTTAAGAAGCAGAAGTCAGTAAACATGATCTCCATCTGTGATATACATCAGCTTCATCCCCGTACTGGAGGAGCTTCTGAGGAATTAGGTTCCATAACTTGAGCTGGCTCTGTCCTCATAAGCCAAGCTGTGCTTCTTGAGGCTCTAAGGGTTCGAGGTAGAGACTGACTCTTGACCATGGCCATAACAGCACATCATACTTTGGTCAATTTCTACAGCCAATAGTTTTCAGTGTCTGTTTGAGTGGAGCCTCGAAGCTTCACTGCAGAACTGAAGAAGCAAACGTTTCGGAGCCAGAGGACAATGTGTGCCGTTTGATTATTTGTCAAACCCTTTAAACAGGCTCCTCTTGGTGGCTGTCTCAGGCTCCGCTAGCTGCTGCCCCGCTGTTTAAGCTGGAGGTGATGTGACACTCAGCTTTAATCCCTGCTGATATGTTTACCCATCCCAAAAATGGAGCATGTGACGAGAGGCAGACAGCGTCCACCCCGAGCTTTCTGTTCCCGCATGATAAAAGGCCCCCTCTGCGTCCGCCTGGCACGGCTATGTAAAATTTACATGGGATTAAACAATGGCAGTATGCTTTGATGCTAACCATCTCCTGCTTCAGTCCGCAGATCCAGCCAGATACGGATTGAAATCCTGACAAGCTGTCGGAGGACTCAGCAGAAGGAGAGACTACACTGACCACCATCAAAAGACCAGCCTGTGTGGTTTAATGCTCCTCACATAGGATCAGCCTGGAAGTCCCACCCCAACAAGCAAAGAATAGAAGAAGAGAGGATCAAGACTTTCCAGTGATTTCCAATGAGTTTGCTTTGATGGCCTACCAAATAGTCCTCACCAGCTACTCCAATAGCTTGAATCAGGTTAAAGCCGTTGTCTGATTAGCAGGTTCTGGTCATTTAACCCAGTAATCAGCTTATTTTTGCAGATATGGACTATTAATTGGGCATCTGTGCACAGGGTAGAAATAAGATCGCTCAGAAACGGTAAATACCATCGGGATAGAATTCATTCAAGACTGTGTCCCAAATTACAACAAGCCTGTGCAAAACTAGGTAACTCTAAACCCCCCTTTAAAAGTGGTCACCAGTAACAGTGACTTCAACTGGAAATATACATCAGCTTTAACTTCAACTGAAGGTACTTCTAAGAGGACTAGTTAATAGAAGACCGAGGAAGGTAGACATATAATATCAACAACATTATTGAGCGTATTGAACGTTTTCAGCCAGTAGAACACTAGGGGTGTCAAAATACACCATCACCTTGGATTTATACCACTTTTGTCTCTTGAATTATTGAGATTTAGAGCCAATTTCCAATATTTTATGGCCTAAGAAAGTTTTCACACTTTTGCACATGCTAAACGATTACATATGGGTCAACTAAACAACCAGTAGAACTCTTTTCAACCTTCAAGCAAAATAAGCCCCAAAAACCACAACCTCTAGGATTCGTAGGAGTGTGGGTGTGTCTGTAACCCAAGCCCCACCCCCCATTCCCCTCTATTTTACTCTAGTAGGATGCACCCAGGTGCACACCTGGTCACTACCAAAGACGATACATTAGAGAGGGAAATCTCGGTGGTAGTTTTCCATTTCTTTACTGACATCATTGTAGCCTAAGTAAACCAATAGATACATACGGGATTAAGGACTGAAGGCTCCTTCATAATGGACACACTGTCCCAGAGCTCCAGGCTGGAGTGCCAGATCTGCTTTAACCCTTACAGCCCACATCAGCGGCGTCCCAAATTGCTTCAATGCCGGCACACGTGCTGCTCGGCCTGCCTGGGCCAGATGAGGCTGAATCATCGAGAGATCCGCTGCCCATGGTGCCGGAGCGTCACTCACCTGCCCAGCAGCCTGTCCGTCTCCCAGCTGCCGGACGACCCGGAAGCACTCTCCGTCATCTCCGCGACACAGTCCTCTGAGCATGCCCCTGTTTTTATCCGCTTGCCCGGCAATGGCTGCTACCTGCTGCCTCTACCGGGAGATGCGGAGCAGGCACTCTTGTCCGGGGAACCTGCCTTCCACTTCGACTTCAAAGGCACCAGTGAGATGGGAATGCGGGAGCAAAGCCTAGGGGTGGAGGTGGTGGAGGAGGAGGAAGATGGGGGGCTAAAGAGTTCGGCCTGGACTGGCTTCTGCACCGTTCTTCTAGTGGCGGTTATCCTTATTTTCCTGCTGGGCATCGTCCTACACAACATGTCCTGCGTCTCCAAGCGGTTCAGCATCATCTCTTGTGGATGAATGACCTACGCTGTGTCCGGAAAGGCATCAGCTCATTCACTGTTTGTATTTGCCATGTAGTAATCTGACTGTGGACCATGGAAAATGGAGGTAGACGTAGGCTGTGTATTCAAAAGTGTGCAGACACTTTTCCGAATTTAGTGAATTCATGTTCTTCAAAATGCACTGATGACATGGACTGTGGTGCACTGGATGGAAAGGCATCGCCAGTATAAGCGGACACTCCAGAGTAGCTCCACCATGCCCAAAGCCAAGTGAGGGCTAGAGGGGTCCCCCTAACAGCACTGGGCTATGGAGCTGTGGAACTGCGTCCTCTGGTGTGATGAAGCTCCGTCCAGCAGCTTTGGGATTTGGGAGAGTTGGAGTCTTCCAGAACTGATCATCAGGACCTTGACCTCGATGTATGCAATCAAATCCTAACAACATCTAGTGTTAAATTCTCGTCACAGAAAAGACAGACCATAACTGCAGCAGATGAGGAGCGAACCCTGAACAAGCAGGTGTTCACAGACTTTTGGACATACAGTGGACTTCTGTCCAGAGCTGGACTTGATGAGAAGGAACTCAGAGAGACATGATCATGTGATCTGATCTTTGATTTGTAGTATTTAATGTAAATGCAAAGCTGGACCTAAGATGTTCATGTGTTCAGATATTATGGGAAAACATCAAAACAGAGCGAGATGGACATATTCAGTTATTAATTGTTCATATCTGATTTGTTTATTTATCATTCATTTCTTGTACATTAATAGCTAGCTTAAGTTTGTACAGTGAACCTGTTGATGGACATACATGACCGTACATGATGGACACATAACGATGTAACAATAATACATTTCTAATTGACTGTTTATATATGATTTCTACAAGAATCATTTGTAGAAGGTCAAAGATGTAGTCCTGTTAGAAATGTGTGAAGACATGCAAAATGCCAGTACAGAGAGAAAGAGAGAGAACACTACAAAAGATGACATCTTGGCATATAAAATATTCTTATATGCAGTTTAAATATTTTAAAATTCTTATTTTGAGAATCTAATATTAAGAGTAAAATGTTTTTCAAAGATTATTTAATTTTTTCCATTTTTTTACTTGTTTTTTTAAATTGTTTAGTCTCATTTTATGGCAGATAGGGTTGTTTTTTTTGTTTTGTTTTTTTAACCAATTTGCTAGAAAGTAAAAGTTATTGACTTGCTCAGAACATGCTAAATTATATAAGTTATATAATTATTATAAAACGACTTGAAACAAGTAACAACATTGGAAATAAGAGATATAATCCAAAAATTAGCTTTAAGAAATCTCAAACTGAGAATTTTAAGATATATCAACTAAATAAAAGACCATTTCACTTGGCAAGATCTCATTTTGCTATGTGGAAGCTATGGTCTGAAATAGTATTTCTATTGGCTCGGCCATTAGTAATCTAGGAGTAAATCAAATAATCTCATTAAATTTTATCTCAATCTCTTTAAAAGAGATTTTTAAGATATGTAATATAGATACAAGATTATTTTACTTGCCAAGATCTTTTTTTTTTTTTTTTTTTGAAGTGAGTGTGAGAGAGAGAGGAATGTAAATTCACACACTTTAATTTCTAATGGGGTTTATTTATGTGTAAGACGTTAAGCTAGGTTGATACAATAGACTGGTTCTGACACTGAAACAGAAACATGGCATTTTTAATAGACTGCTTATAAATAGACTGTTTATCCAATATGTTGGATAGTTTTTTTCATAAATCTAGAAATCATATCATCTTTATTTATACAAATTTTAAGTTAAATATAATTTCTTTTACATTAAATGCTTTATACTTTTGACTAGTGCTCAGGCTGCTGACCGTATATGACTGTATATGAATTTCTGATAGATTGTTAATTTATGATGTCAACATCTATCCAGATCATGTCTTGCTTGATGTCCCGAGAAATACTTAGAGGTAATGCAGTTGGAATGCTAGGACATGCTAGGCTGGGAAAAGCTGAAAAGTGTTCCTGGATACATGTACGTTTCTGATGCTGTATACCGTTTCGTGATGTCTTTTGGATTAATGGCGTAGACCTAAGGCTTGTTTCGCAAAGCAAGGCTTCCTGACTAAGTTTCAGCTTCACCAAAAGCTTCATAATCATGCAGCTTGGTTTAATTTTCCCCCAAAGGCCAGTTTTATATATGATTGAGCTGTTTCTGCTTTTGTACTGTTACACAACTAACTGTATGGGAGATGACATAACCGGAGTTATAGAATAAGAGGGTCCAGCCAATCAGAAGCCACCCAGAACTCTAGACCAAAGTTCGATCCTGTCCCTCATTCGGTCACTCCCCATACTAGCACCATATGTTAACTGTAAAATATAAAATATTGGCGAGTAAAATGATCTTATATCTAGTTGATATATCTTTTAAATTCTTGTTTTAGGATTCCTGTAAGCTGATTTTAAGGCTGTTTAACGTACATCCAGAGGTTTGTTTTGCTTGTTTTAAGTGATTTTTATAAAACCAAATGGTCCTGTACTATACAGGCAGATAGTTTAGCTTGTTTCAAACGAGCTAAACTTAACACAAGCAAAACTATGCTTCCAAAAAGCACTCAAAACCAGCAAAGTTAAATAATCTTCAAACTGGCTTACAACATGTGGTGATATCATCACACTGCAAAAACTATCTTAGCAATTAAATTGATCGTATGTGCTGTAGTTTCTCTATCTTAAACCCACGTTTTGAGATTGTTGTAAGTTTATTTTTATGGTTTAAGCTTGTTTTAAATGATTAAATTGTAGTTTATTAATGTTAAACTTAGCGTCCACCACCTCAAAATGAGAATTTAAGATATATCAATTAAATTATAAGACAATGTTACTCGCAAAGATATGTTTAATTGCTCTGCTGAACGTATGGCCTGACCTTGCAAGGTTTTTACATCATGTAAAGTTGTATGATAATAAAAATGCACAATAATAAACGTTTTTGTACTTTTGGACAGTATTGATACACACCCATCACCCATAACATTAACCCCACCTCCTCGTATCTACACTCACTGCCTATTCTGTCAGCTCCACTGACCGTATAGGACCCTCTGTAGTTCTACACTTCCAGACTGTAGTCCATCTGTTTCTCTGTATACTCTATTACCCTGTTCTTCAATGGTCAGGACCCCCACAGGACCACCACAGAGCAGGTATTATGTGGGAGGTGGATCATTCTCAGCACTGCAGTGACACTGACATGGTGGTAGTGTGTTAGTGTGTGTTGTGCTGGTGTGAGTGGATCAGACAGCAGTGCTATTGGAGGGTTTAAACACTCACTGTGTCCACTCACTGTCCACTCTATTAGACACTCCTACCATGCTGGTCCACCTTGTAGATACACTGTCAGAAACAATAGCTCATCCTCTGCTGCACAGTTCAGTGTTGGTGATCCTCTAGTCCTTCATCAGTGGTCACAGGATGCTGCCCACAGGACACTGCCCGCAGGACGCTGCCCCCAGGATGCTGTTGGCTGGGTAGTTTTGGACGATTCCCAGTCCAGCAGTGACACCAAAGTGTCCAGCAGCGCTGCTGTGTCTGATCCACTCACACCAGCACAACACACACTAACACATCACAGCCACCATGTCAGTGTCACTGCAGTGCTGAAAATAATCCACCATCTACATAATGCCTGCTCTGTGGTGGTCCTGTGGGGGTCCTGACCATTGATACCTCAGTCCTGGGAAGTCGGCCAAGTGACCATTGTCATTGATCCACCACCATAGGTTAGCTTGAGTCCTGAATCATCAAAGAGGTCGGCCAAGTAAGTAATCCCTCCTGCAGCCACACATTCCTGGCGCTTCCTAGACTAAGAAGCAGTTCGTACCAAGTTCACTGATCCAGAACATTCGTGCAAAACCGCCACATCAGCTAAACACACTTACATTGCTATCATTGTGGGTCTGGATGCATGCATAACAGCATATTTACCTAGCTGAACAAAGGGTAAACACAGTTAGCCTCCTTACAGTACATCGGCGTGAAGACACTGCAGCTAAGAACTGGAGTGACCCTGAACAAGCTAATTAGCTAGAGTGTACATTACCATCAAGTCTGCATGAACTGGTTAACTTCTGGACTTTGGCCCTGAGGTTGGTCTTTGGTCCTCACGGTGATATGCAGATAAATGGCCTACGTTCATTTCTTTATTTATTTCCATCTGTGCTAGCATTATATGTGCGCTCTAGCATATGCTGTTTATCTCACATAGTCTCTGTTCTATTGTAGATGTTGTCTCTGTCCAAAGACAAACATATCTCCATTTTTGTCTTCATCTCCATTTTTACTTTTATTCATCATTTGAACACAGCCGCTGCTGTTTACACTGTGTGAAGAGTTCATGATGGATGGACCAACAGAAATGACCCAAAATTGTTTTGGAAAAAAAGTCTGGTTCCATTGACTTACATTCAAATCCGACTAGGTTTTTGCTCTCTCCTGTAAAGTTGTCATTTTGGAGAAACTTGTTTTTCCTTTTCTTTTTATTGCCATTCAGCATGCACCAGTAAATATCACAGAGTGATATATCTCAGATACTGTTAGTATATAAAAAAAAGAGCTAAAGAAAGAGCAGATACTGGAAAAGAAATACAATAAAAATCATAACACATAAAAACTATGTGCAAGCGGGATATGATCCAGTCTTGACAGTAGGCTCCAATTTGTAAAAATAAAATCAGGTCTATGGAGCATTACATAGTTAATCCATTATTCCCATTTTACAAACTGTGAATTCTGAGGGAAAGGGGAGGTCTAACACAGGCAGTGCCCGTTGCTTGTCAATCAAACTGTTGGTGGTGGTAGATTGAGTGGAGTTTGGGATGGTGACGACTAAAGCACGTTTCGTCCATTTGGTGGGAAGCATTTTAGCCAGGTGGCATACTTCTGTATTTCCTGTGTAATGTCTTTAGAGTTTTTAAAAGAGCAGACGGAAGAAAAGGTCAAGGAAAAGCAAAAGCAACAAAATGGACAAAACATGCTTAATGGTTTAGTCCCCATCTCATACTCCACCCTCTCTGCCGGCAGTTTGATTGACAAGGGTCCACAAAAAGCACTTCCTATGTGTTAGGGCCACCCTCTCTGTCAGAATTCGCAGTTTGTGAAAATGTTTCAGTACTGGTAAAAGTGTTTCACGCCTTGTAACATGGATTTTACTTTTGTAATTTTGTTTTCTTGAATGTTCTTGTTTTGAACTTCTCGGCCGCCCAGGGAGAGTAAAGATGTACATTAGATCATTTCTTTTTTACCTGCGAATGAATGAAACAAACTCATGACATCAGAAAGACGTTGCTTCTGTTTGATGTCCAGTAGTTCTTATAATGCAACTTATTGTCACGCATCCGCGTCTCCCCGGCTTCTCCGCTCTTCAGGACTCCACTTCCCAGAGGGCCACGCTCGATGACGTCACGTCTATGCGCCCCCGGTCGGACTCTGTGATTCGCCCTAGATCCCCGAGTTTTAACCTCAGCTGTATCTAATTACTTCCTGTATTTAAGCCACTCTCAAACACTCACACTTTGCGAAGCTTTGCCAAACTTAGGTTAGCAATTCTGAGCGGTTCTTTCTCGTGTTGTTCCTTTCTGGTATTTCGACTCTCTTCGTTTCTCTACTACTCTTTCGCTTTATCCCTTTGGCTCGGACTCTACGGTTTGCACCTGTGCTTCCTCACTTTGGTTTCCCCCTTCGGTCTTCCCCTGTAAACCTGTTTGCCCTCGCTGATTGTTCTAGCTGGTTCTGACCTCCGCCTGTCCCTGACTCTGATTTAGCTTCTCCCATCGTTTACGCTGTGTACTGGTGCTTGCTGTGATTGCCTGTTTTTTTAATAAACCATTCCTGGTTTTAAGTTCTGCACACGTCAGTCTCGAAGTCTTTTGTCTGACACTTATTAATAAGCAGTTTATTCTCATGTTCAGTACCGGGGTGTACGAGTTTGGTAGCAGCATGTGTGCTTGCACATTTGCAGATAGACTGTATGCATTGCTTAAACAGTGCTGGTGTCGACTGAGGTCAACCCTGAGAACACTGATTCCTGTTTATGGCCTGTTACTATATGGTTTCTAGCATTTCTTGCTGATGAAAGGCCTAAACTGGGTTTGAAAGTTCTGTCGGTAGTAAATGACGGTTAGACACCTGAGTCTCTGCAATATTGACAGTATCTCTAGAGTGTCGGTCCTGTTTTCTGTGTAACATCATTAAAGCAGGCTGGCTGAGTGATTCTGGGAATCTAATAAAACAGTACTTTGGGATGTGGCGGAACAGGAGATTTACAGCATGAAGGTGTTCCTGAAAAATCTGGGAATTCTTATGTATTGACTTAAGAATTAAATGAGGTTCTTGCCCTCTCCTGTAAAGGTAAAGTTGGAGATATACAGTAGCTCTAGAATGCATTTCCATAAAGTCCCTAGGTGACTGTCTACCTTTCCCCGGTGCAAAGACCACCCTGGAGATATGCAGTAGCTCTAAAATGCATTTCCATGGAGTCCCTAGGTGACTGTCTACCTTTCCCCTGTGCAGAGACCACCCTGGAGATATACAGTAGCTCTAGAATGCATTTCCATGGAGTCCCTAGGTGACTGTCTACCTTTCCCCTGTGCAAAGACCACCCTGGAGATATACAGTAGCTCTAGAATGCATTTCCATGGAGTCCCTAGGTGACTGTCTACCTTTCCCCGGTGCAAAGACCACCCTGGAGATATACACAGTAGCTCTAGAATGCATTTCCATGGAGTCACTAGATGACTGTCTACCTTTCCCCGGTGCAAAGACCACCCTGGAGATATACACAGTAGCTCTAGAATGCATTTCCATGGAGTCTCTAGGTGACTGTCTACCTTTCCCCTGTGCAAAGACCACCCTGGAGATATACAGTAGCTCTAGAATGCATTTCCATGGAGTCCCTAGGATGTCTACTGAGATCTACTCTTGCATTTCCCCCTGGTGACTGTCTAAAAGACCACCCTGGAGATATACAGTAGCTCTAGAATGCATTTCCATGGAGTCCCTAGGTGACTGTCTACCTTTCCCCGCCACTGCAAAGACCACCCTGGAGACACACCTAGAATGCATTTCCATGGAGATATGTCTACCTTTCCCCATGTGCAAAGACCACCCTGGAGATATACAGTAGCTCTAGAATGCATTTCCATGGAGTCCCTAGGTGACTGTCTACCTTTCCCCGCTGCAAAGACCACCCTGGAGATATACACAGTAGCTCTAGAATGCATTTCCATGGAGTCTCTAGGGGACTGGCTACCTTTCCCCGCTGCAAAGACCACCCTGGAGATATACAGTAGCTCTAGAATGCATTTCCATGGAGTCTCTAGGTGACTGTCTACCTTTCCCCTGTGCAAAGACCACCCTGGAGATATACACAGTAGCTCTAGAATGCATTTCCATGGAGTCCCTAGGTGACTGTCTACCTTTCCCCGGTGCAAAGACCACCCTGGAGATATACACAGTAGCTCTAGAATGCATTTCCATGGAGTCTCTAGGTGACTGTCTACCTTTCCCCGGTGCAAAGACCACCCTGGAGATATACACAGTAGCTCTAGAATGCATTTCCATGGAGTCTCTAGGTGACTGTCTACCTTTCCCCGGTGCAAAGGCCACCCTCTGCATAAAACATACATTCATCTTTGAAAAACATAGCTGCACCCTGACAGGACTGAAACTTGGTGGGTAGGTTTGACATTGCGAGTTTCACACTCAGCTGTAAGCAAGGATGAGCCTTATCACTGTACCTGACTGACCCAACAGCCACAATTGGGGTCATTCAGTGAGCAGTCATCCTGTTAGTGTCAGCATCATTGGCAAATGTTTGCACTACACAGGACTACATGCACACAGACTGTTACAACGACGACACCACGTCAACACCACCAAAGACTGCAATGGTGTGTTGCCAGACTGTCATAGAGTGACTCAGAATGTCAGCAGGTCATCTTAAGGTCATCTTTTGTCCTGGTGGAGACAACCAACGGATCCGTGCATGGAGGCATCGTGGTCAGGACCAAGATAAACGGTTTGTTGTCACGCACCACACGTCCAGAAGGCCTTGTATATTTTATAGTACAACAAAATGGAATGCATGGATTGTGAAATGTCATAATGTGGTAGCAGTGATTGGGTAATAGTTCCTAGTCATGATGAAGTTGCCTAATATACTACACAGCCTGCTGGAAATGCTGTGTTGGACAGCAGGGCTGATCAGACTTGATTCCAGAAAACGGTCAGGTCATCATGTTTGTAAAAAGGCTTTACTCTTATTTTATCTCACTGGGTGTCACTCCTGTAACAGCTGTGTAGTTGTCGCTGCACTCATATGGTCATGCATGAGGTCTCAGTATTAATAGTCTCCCCTCTGACCTGGGTGTGGTAGTCTTGAGAGTCATGCCTCTGGGTTAAAGGGTTAGGTCTAACATCATCTTCGCAATGCAGTGAGTGATCAGTGCTGATGCGTGAGGATTTTGTTGAGAGTGTAATGTGTTAAGTACCTTTAAATGAATGCATTATTAATTATTTAATTATTTCCACAACAATTTAGTCTTGGTCAGTTCCCACTCACTAGTATGATTGATGATGCTACTAGGCTGAGAGTGTGAAGGCTAGCACAAGGCTAGCACAAACCACCACACCATCTTAGAACTGCTGAACATGCTTGGCAGAGAACACTATGAGTAGATCCACACAGTATGTAAGTGTGGAAGGAAAAAAAAAAACTATTTTCTTGGATTTTCAGAATCATGTTCCTAAGTGCACCTGCATTCACAAAAGAACAGTGCTTCACGTGGCACAGTCACCCAGTCGTAAACATTCATGACTTCTGACTGATGCAGATCAGACTGATTCGTTCTCTAGAGTTATGGAACTCTTCTGACTGATGCAGATCAGACTGATTCATTCTTTAGGGTTATGGAACTCTTCTGACTGATGCAGATCAGACTGATTCGTTCTCTAGAGTTATGGAACTCTTCTGACTGATGCAGATCAGACTGATTCGTTCTCTAGAGTTAGGGAACTCTTCTAACTGATGCAGATCAGACTGATTCGTTCTCTAGAGTTATGGAACTCTTCTGACTGATGCATCAGACTTCTAGAGTTATAGAACTCTTCTGACTGATGCAGATCAGACTGATTCGTTCTCTAGAGTTAGGGAACTCTTCTGACTGATGCAGATCAGACTGATTCGTTCTTTAGAGTTATGGAACTCTTCTGACTGATGCAGATCAGACTGATTCGTTCTCTAGAGTTAGAAAACTCTTCTGACAGATGCAGATCAGACTGATTCGTTCTCTAGAGTTAGGAAACTCTTCTGACTGATGCAGATCAGACTGATTCGTTCTTTAGAGTTATGGAACTCTTCTGACTGATGCAGATCAGACTGATTCGTTCTTTAGAGTTATGGAACTCTTCTGACTGATGCAGATCAGACTGATTCGTTCTTTATAGTTATGGAACTCTTCTGACTGATGCAGATCAGACTGATTCGTTCTCTAGAGTTAGGAAACTCTTCTGACAGATGCAGATCAGACTGAATCGTTCTTTAGAGTTATGGAACTCTTCTGACTGATGCAGATCAGACTGATTCGTTCTTTAGAGTTATGGAACTCTTCTGACTGATGCAGATCAGACTGATTCATTCTTTAGAGTTATGGAACTCTATCCAGTACCTTTAGGATTGGAGATGGGAGACTGGAACAGATCACCCAACATCAGAATCTGCCCTCACAAATAATCAATTAAATCCTCACAGCAATGTTCCAACATCAGTACCTGACCCCAATAATGCCCAACCAAATCCTCATAGTAATGATCCAACATCAGCACCTGACCTCACTAATACTCAATCAAATCCTCACAGCAATGTTCCAACATCAGTACCTGACCCCAACAATACTCAATCAAATCCTCACAGCAATGTTGCAACATCAGTACCTGACCCCAATAATGCTCAACCAAATCCTCACAGTAAAGCTCCAACATCAGCACCTGACCTCACTAATACTCAATCAAATCCTCACAGCAATGTTCCAACATCAGTACCTGACCCCAACAATACTCAATCAAATCCTCACAGCAATGTTGCAACATCAGTACCTGACCCCAATAATGCTCAACCAAATCCTCACAGTAAAGCTCCAACATCAGCACCTGACCTCACTAATACTCAATCAAATCCTCACAGCAATGTTCCAACATCAGTACCTGACCCCAACAATACTCAATCAAATCCTCACAGCAATGTTGCAACATCAGTACCTGACCCCAATAATGCTCAACCAAATCCTCACAGTAAAGCTCCAACATCAGCACCTGACCTCACTAATACTCAATCAAATCCTCACAGCAATGTTCCAACATCAGTACCTGACCTCACTACTACTCAATCAAATGGGTGGACTGCTGCTAGAGGACCTGCATTGGCACATGCACATGACCTTCACAGGATACAGTGCTCAGTCTCTCTGCTTCAGCATCCCAAGGGTAGAAGTGTCCATTTACTGGGACAGTGGGTATACTGCCTACCATCAAGAAGAGCTGTACTGTAGGACATGACCTGCCTGTTCCCCAGCTCCTCAGCGAGCTCTAAGCGGTAGTTTCTCCACGGTTTCCGTGTTTAATACATAGCGCTGTGTCCCCTAAGTCTTCTTACGATGCACCAGTATCATTATCGCAGCTACCTAAGATCAATGGGTGTAACGTAGCATGTAGAACTGGTATCTGGGGTCCAGTAAAGACATTACAGCATTAAACCAAAGTGCCCTCATGAGCCAAGGTCACGTGTCAGGCCCAGCAGGACGTCTCAGTGGAGAAACATTCAATTAAACGCCGCCAAGCCAAGTCGTCGTGACCGTGGCATTATTAAAGATGCTATCTGCAAGCTGTTTGACTGTTTGACATCTGATCAAAGTCAGATTGCGCTGTGCTCTCCTTACAAACAGAGAGTGTGCGGGTACCGCACAGCAACACGAGCACTCCAAAGGCCTGCATTCGCCTTTTAACCTAATGATGATTCATTCCGAGTTTTTCCAACCCGAAATGACTGATTCAGGCCATGACAGGCTCGATAGCACAGGTCAGCAAACCAGAGAGCAATTTTTCATCAGTGCTCAGGTGGTGTTATCCATTTACAGAGGGAAGAGCAGCATTCAGACACATTACAGAGCATTTACATACGAACCCAGTTCAGCATACAAAGTTTACCCTACGAACTCACTGTTTGTGAATAGATGCTCATTCCAAATCCGTAACGTCCAAGACATTCCTACAAAGTCGGAACAGGATCATGTTTACTCCTCTGTTATATTCCTGTTCCAATTATTTACATTATATTCCCAAGTATTCAAACAGATCCAGTTTTATAAGCAGAATTTGTTGGCATTCTTCAGTCATAAGTCTTAAACTGTGTAGTCTTACTCTTTTATTATGGAGCCATGCTGTTGAAAGACGTGCAGAATGTTTCTTCACTGCAAAAAATGGATCTTGGGAGGTAAAATGATCAGACAGCTGCCTGATCCAACTTAAAATTCTCATTTTAAGGCAAATTTTAAGATACAATGTACAGGGGTTGGACAATGAAACTCAAACACCTGTCATTTTAGTGTGGGAGGTCTCATGGCTAAATTGGACCAGCCTGGTGGCCAATCTTCATTAATTGCACATTGCACCAGTAAGAGCAGAGTGTGAAGGTTCAGTTAGCAGGTAAGAGCACAGTTCTGCTCAAAATACTGCAATGCACACAACATTATGGGTGACATACCAGAGTTCAAAAGAGGACAAACTGTTGGTGCACGTCTTGCTGGCGCATCTGTGACCAAGACAGCAAGTCTTTGTGATGTATCAAGAGCCACGGTATCCAGGGTAATGTCAGCATACCACCAAGAAGGACGAACCTCCACCAGCATCACGTAGTGACCTGGCCACTATCCTGCAAGAAGAATGGCTTAAAATCTCTCTGACCACTGTGCAGGACTTGTATATGTCATTCCCAAGACGAACTGACGCTGTATTGGCCGCAAAAGGAGGCCCTACACCATACTAATAAATGATTGTGGTCTAAAACCAGGTGTTTCAGTTTCATTGTCCAACCCCTGTATGTGAACATGTTATACAAGCCAATAGAGGTGCTCTAAAATGTTGCATATTCAGACCATAGCTGCAGCAGTGCAATTCTCTTGTGTTTGGTTAATATATCTTAAAATTCTCATTTTATGTATTTGTATTGAGCTAAGGTTATTTCATTTATTTCCAGATATTTTTACTACTACTTTAACAACTAGCCAGATCTACACACCATATTCGCAGATAGTTGGGCTCATGTTAAGAAACGTGCTTGAAACAAACCAAATTATCTGTCATAATAGTGAGAGAATGACATCAACATCTCTTCAAACAAATAAAAACTTGTGGGTATAAGATCAATAATCTTACAATTAGCTTACATTAATCTCAAAATGAGAATTTTAACATATACTGTATAAACTACATATAAGACCATTTTTCAGAAACATGCAGCTTTTTTAATGCAGCTCTGCCTGAAGGGGTCAAAGGTCACAAGTATTCACTGGTGGTTTGGGGTGTTTTGGTTCCCAAGCGAAGATTTCAGTGGCTATCCACCGACGCCATCCTCTCTGTCCCACTGCCTCTGCCTAACTTACCCAGTGACTTTGTGTGCTCCTGCCAGCGAAGCATCATCAAAAGTATATCATAAGTTACAGTCTTAAAAGTAAATCATATAGAGTCAGTAGAGAAGCAAGCCGCTCCTGGCTGCTCGTCTGTGTTTATCGCTCGAGTTTGAATTAGTAGTTTTGTATGTGCCATAAAACTGAATAATATAAAAAGCAATCATTTTAATTTTATGGTGTTTATAAAAATAGACCTTACAGTGCTTGCCTGTAAGAGCCGGAACCCTGAGGTGCCTGGCAGAAACCAAGAATAGTTTTTTTAATTAACCCCCCACCAAACCCCCCCTCAGTCCCCCGCCCGCATCAGGAGCTGTTCGTGGCATCACATGACGCCCCCTCCTGCCTCCTCGCTCACTGGCTGATGTCCTGGGCTCAGTGTTTCTGAAGGGAGATTTCATGCCCGCTGGAAAACTGCAGAAATAGCCCTCTCCTCTATTACACTGTCGCGCTGCAATCTCCTCGGCCTGGAACGCATTCCCACAAACGTGATCTGCGCAAATGAAGAAGTCACAGCAACGTAACTGATGGGTTCCCAGTGGTTCCACAGCGGGTCAGACTGGAGTATGTGAGGATCTTATTCCTCCTGATTCCTTAACAAGAGTTTATGTAGAGACAGGTCAAGGACACATTCCAAGGTCACAGTTCTTATACCTACCTGTACGGCTAAAGAAGAGACGTACTCATCAGATGTGGTCGTAAATACAGTAGGGGTCAATAAACACTCTGCAAAAATGATATCTTCGCAGATTATCTCATATCTAAGTGTTGTATTCTACAGTTCTCATTTTAAGATCATTATAAGCTCATGTTGTTCTAAGTGGTCTTGTTTATTAAGTCAAATTTTCCTGATACACTGGTAGATTATTTGACCTGTTTTTAGCATGCATCCTAAAATGATCTGCCAATATAATGAGAAAATTTGGCTTACTAATATTAACTACAGCAAGTAAAAAGTGTCTGTAAATAATATAGAAAATCTTGAAATAAAAGATATCTTGAAGAGATATCCACTACACTGCACTGCGAAAAAGCTTGGCTACTAAAAATGATCTTATGTCTAGTTGTTATATTGTACAATTCTCATTTCTTGAGATATTGTTTATTATTTAACCAATTTTTGTCATGTTTTTACTTGGTGATTTTAGTAAGCCAAATTTTCTCATTAGTTTGGGAATTTTGGAGATATGTGCTGGAAATAAGTGTCTAGAAATAAGACAAATAATGCCAAAACTAGCTTAAAACAATCTAAAAATACATGTTTAAGACATCAACTACACTGCAAAAAATAAAAAAATAAAAAAATAATAATGATCTTGGCTACTTATATCTAGTTGATATATCCTAATATTTTTATATTCATATTACATATAACATTTTTAGAATTTCGGCCAGTCTACTGAGAAAATGACTTAAATTACCTACAACAAGGTGAACCATGCTGCAAAAATAGAATCTTGGCTAGTGAAATTATCTTATG